>OX336391.1:84365496-84965496 GCA_946902985.2 Meconema thalassinum
CCTTGGTCTGTCATATCCAGTAGCAAACGATGAAGATAGCTCAACAAACACGTCTTTACAAGCACAAGATTAAAACACAAATAATCAGCTCCGCTTCCAGCTCCGCTTCCAGCTCAGGATGCGTTAAGAAACATCCTATTTCAGCGGCCTCTCACTCTCCAGGGGGTGAACAACTGTGACATATAGGCACAGTTCTGAGGTCATCGGACATTACTGATACTACACAAGTAGTAACACTTATTTTTTACATTTTGAGCGCCCAGATAGTGCAAAAGGGCCACTGTGCGGCGTATTACGGCTGCGGCGTAGCGTGGCGCGGCGACCAGCTGATTGTGAGACAGAGACCTGTATACCACCCCAGTCCTAACCCCCTCCTCATCCCGCTGTAACCCATCGGTGCGTGCATGCGGTCATTTATTTTGTTTTTGGGTTCTCGTTCCATCAAATCGTGTACATTGTCGATTCGTGCAGACAGTGCCATCGTTTTCCCTCGTGTTCAAGTTTCCTAATGAGATTCGTGCTAATGTATGGTGAGGTTAATATATCCTCCCTCCCAACCTCTCAATTTTTCGTTAAACAATCTTTATACAAACTATGGCGGACATACAAATGTTGCCTCCGAGATAGAAACTGACTTAAGAAACCAGGGCCTAAATGTTGGCCTTGTTTCAGGTGTTTTATGTCTACCGTATAAATGCGTGCTTGTCAACGGGCGGATTTGGAGGGTCAATAACCGCGCTCTCTTTTTAGCCTATTTTCATTTATGAAAAAATAGGCTTATGAGATCACCTTTTGTCCGTGTGTCTGTCAGTGTGCGTATGTGTGTGATTCGTGTGTGTGTCTCCCCGCTAATAAAATCTAAACGGCTGAAGCGATTTCAATGAAACTCGGTAAGTTCTTAGCACTATTCCGGACGACTCCGATCGTGCCCTTCACATATTGTTATGTCTCACCAATCCAACATGGTGGCTGTGCGAAATATTTTACCAGCATTCAATATCTCCGAAACTATTACCGATATCACCCTGGAATTTTGTACGGTTATAAAGGGAACTACTAGAAGTTCATCTATGTGACTTTCGAAAACCTGGTAACTACAAAACCAACATGGCGGCCAAGCGAAGTTGCGACTTTTAAATAGACGTTTCTCGTGATTTAACCAACCAAACGCAATAAAACTTGGTACAGTATACTTTTATACACATTGTAATGCACCGACATCTAACTTCGTTGAATTGTTTTCATAACCTCAAGCGGCTGTGCGAAATATTTCACCGGCATTCTATAATGGGTAAAGAAAGAGTAGCAAGAAGGGAATTAGAAAGAGAAGTCAAGGGAAAGAGACCAGTTGGAAGACCGAGAAGAAGGCGGTTGGACCAAATTTTGAAGGATTGGAGAAGCTGGATTGGAAGTGGCAGAAGTGATGGAACAGGAAAAATGGAAGGACCGAGGCTTGTAAACCACACCCGGGTGACTGGAGTGGGACTTAGATGATGATGATGATGATTCTATATCTCTGAAACCAATACCCATATCACCCTGAAATTTTGTATGGAGATAAAGGGCACTACTGAAAGTTCATCTATGAGACTTTCAAAAACCGGTTAACTACAAAACGAACATGGCGGCCAAGCGAATTTGAAAGTTTTAAATAGACTTTTCTCGCGACGTAATGATCTAAACGCAATGAAACTTGGTACCGAAAATGTTTATACACATTGTAATGCACTGGTATTTAATGTAGTTCAATTGTTTACATAACTTCAAGATGGTGGCTGTGCGAATTTTAAAATTAAGTTTTTATTTCTTGTGTCTTAATCATGCGATCGAAAGTGAAAGTTTGAATAATGAACCTACGCAATAATTTTCCTTTAATGGTACATTACTCCATGGCCTATACATATAACAATCCAGCATGGCGACCATCCGAAATATTTAGACGGTTCTCAATATCTACGAATCTATTAAAGCAATCAAACTGAATATTTTTATGTTCATAGGGGCTATGAACATAAGTTCACCTATAGGACTTTCAATAACCGGTGATCACAAATCCAACATGGCGGCGACTTGAAGTATAAATATTCACATGGACTTTTCTCGCAATTTAACCATCCGAGTGCAGTGAAACTTGGTACAGTAAATCCTTATACAAATTTTAATCCACTGGCATGTAATTTATTTCAATTGTTTCCAAAACCACAAGATGGCAGCTGTGCGAAATTTTAAAATCTCTTTTTATTTCTTGTGTCCTAATCATGCGATTGAAGTTTGAATACTACACGTACACAATAATCTTCATGTAACAGTACATAACTCAAAGACCAACGTATATAAAAATCCAACATGGCGACCATCCGAAATATTTAGTCAGTTCTCAATATCTACGAATCTATTACAGCAATCAAACTGAAATTTTGTATGTTGATAGTGGCAATTAACATAAGTAGGATAAATGAAAATAGGATTTAGTTCTTCTCGGAACTACTTGTTACATTTGTAGTGGTTTGGTAATACCGCTTTTCGGCTTTTCAGATGAACTGGTCAGGTTTGTTTCCTTCATAAAAAGCACTGTAGTTACCGTTACCAATTTAAGAAAAAAATACTCGAAATTTTAGTTCCGGTTCCTAAACTTGGTAGCACAATTTATATCCGCGACATAACGTGTATTTTATTTTTCACGGCATCTTGCGTCCTATTTCCCTATTCCTTTTAGTAGTAATTTGTTTTACTGAAATTGCCTTATCTAAGCCGTGGTTTATATTTCTCATTACAGGACCCAATGCTCCTAATCCAGATCATGGTAGTGACGGTTTTCGTGTTCCTGATGATGGTGGTGGTGCTGGTGGTACCAAAATCCTTGAACCGGTGGTAACAATCCATGAAGAGAACCAAATCTTTGTCCCTAAGATCCCGGGCCCTTCCAGTTTTGAACCTACAGGATTACCTTGTGAACGTGTAGTATCTCCTGCGGCCGTGGCTAATGAGCCGAATGGTGGTGGTACCTCCCCCTCTGACATGGACCCTAAAGGAGTAGAGGACCAAGAGAAACATTCCGGTGGTGATAGTCTACCTCCTCCCGGGGATTCCGTTAACTTTGCTTCAAATGCGGTGGTAGCGGTACCGTTATCCCCCGGCTCTTCCAGCTCTCACTTGACTGATAACCAGGACTCGCTTCCCGCTTATCCTTCCAATCATCCCCCTTTAGGTCCTGGTGCGAATGGAACTGGCATCCGAGTAGCGACAAGGTGCGACGATTTGGGGATAACTTCCGATCCGGCAACGTTTTGTAATCTGGAATATTTGACTCCGGCAATGGTTAAGTACATTCGAGCAAAAGGTCCTTCCCAACCAAACCGAGAGCTTGTAGGGGGCTTCCCCAAGGAGAAAGAGGGAAGATCATGCCATGCAGCCTGGTACCGCAAAATGCTTCCGGATGGTGGCGCGGTCCAGCGTGAGTGGTTGTCGTACTCTGTATCCAAAGATAGGCTTTTTTGTCTTCACTGTATGCTCTTCGGTAATCAGTCGAAGGTAAAGAAAGAGTGGACACGCCACGGATTCCGTACTCGGTCAACTGGTACAAGCTCTATTCTCCTACACGAGACCAGTGAACAACATGTTGAGGCGTCACTGAAAGCTAAACTAGAAGATTTATCTGTGCCGTTAGTCCCTTCTTTGGAAGAAGGAAGAAAATTAAAAATAGCCGAAAACAGGGAAATTGTCAAAGAATTAACAGACGTGATTCTTTATTTAGGTAGGCGGAATCTAGCTCTGCGCGGACACCGAGAAAAAATGACTGAAGAACTAAAAGGGAATTTTAAATACCTAGTTGTGCTGTTGGCAAAGTACTCTCCACAAATGGCTGCGTATTTAGCATCTTTGGAGGCTAACCCAAAGTGCAAGAAACGAAGCTTTCTTACCTGGAATAGACAGAATCAAATGATTCATGCCATATCTCGAGTTATTAAAAATGAGATTCAAAAACAACTCTTTGAAGGGAGGTTCTTTAGCTTGTCAATGGATACTACTTTTGATTTATCGAGAAAAGAACAACTGTCTTTCGTTATCCGGTACGTCGATGAAAAGACAGGGAAAGTGCATGAGCGGCTTGTTGCGTTAAAGGAATGTGCGACGACGAAGAGCAAGCACCTATTCAAGACGCTCGAGGACATATGCAGAGAACTTAATCTAGACTGGAAAAACTTGCTTGTCGGACAATCCTATGACGGTGCAGCGAACATGTCGGGTGATTTTAGTGGTCTCAAGGCTCAAGTTCAAAACGAAAACCCTGCGGCTGTTTACGTTTGGTGTTTTGCGCACAGAATGAATTTGGTAGTGGTTGATACGGTAATGGCATGTTTAAACGCAAAAGATCTTTTTTCGATTTTAGAAAAAACCTTTGCATTCATTTGTTCGTCAAAATGCCGAGTCAAACTTTTCGAAAATTACCAAACAAAACGGTATCCGAAAGAGCGAGTTCGTCGACTAAAACGAGTCAGCACGACACGTTGGATGTCTCACGCTGCTTCACTCACTGTAGCTCTGTCAAGATTTGCTGCTCTAATCGACACACTGCTTCATGTAATTCAGACACCACTGCGAACCCATGACCGTGAAGACCCAACCGATAAAGTTACACCAGCCGAAAAATCAGCTGCCACAGAAGCGCAAGGCCTGTTAAGATACTTGCTATCAGAACGCTTTGTTCTCACAGCGCTCCTCTTTTCGAAAGTCTTCGAAAAGGTGGGACCTGTGAGCAAAGTTTTGCAAGGCGTTGATATTGATTTATTGGCAGCTATAAGTGCAATCCAGCATACGCTCATAGAAATGGAGCACCTTCGAAACGAGAGAGCATATGAATGTATTCTTGAAGAAAAAGAAGATTTTCTCAGAGGAGTTCCCGAATTTGAATTCCAAAAACTGCCCGATCCCTTGAAGCGGCGCAAAAAGATGATGGATGGCGAGGAAGCTGCAGATGAGCCAATTGATGAGTCCATGAAGAAATTTCGAGTCGAGACCTACAACGTTTGCCTGGACGCAATAATTTCTCACCTTGAAGCTAGATTTGGCAACACAACTGTTGGGTTATACCGCGATTTGGCACTCTTCTCGCATCGTCGTCTACTTGGGGTGAACGGTCGTAGAAACGTTCTTCCTGATGATGCATTCGATCACTTCTGTCAACTGTATGGAAAATTTACGGACAAAATTCAACTCCTAGAAGAGTACACTGCTTTTTCGAAAGTCTACTCCCAATTCAAGAAGGCAGCATCATTGCCCGAGAAACTGCACAAACAAGACATTTTTGCCGATGAAGATTCTGCTGACGACGATTTCGCGAAGACCGACAAAGGTGAGGAGGAATCTAAAACTGAAGAAGGAAGCTCTCTAGAAGAGATTGAAGACAAGGATGGTAACCTAGATCAAGTGGATCCTGGTAATACTGGAAGCTTAATGGCTGTATTCCAAATTATGCACTCAGCAGGCTTGAAGAGTGTGTTCCCCACTTTGTACACCGCACTGAAGATTGCAGTGACAATCCCGGTAGCAAGCGCCACACCCGAGAGAACTTTTTCCAAGTTACGCATAATCAAAAACAGGCTACGTACGACTATGGGTGGTGAGCGATTGGAAGACCTCATGATAATTTCTTGTGAAATTGACGTAAATATTGAATACGATAATGTCATATTTGAGTTCGCATCATATAGTAGCATTCTTTCGAAACAGTTACTGTACTAAGAAATAAGGTATGTAATGAAACCTTTTACGTAGTTTTTTGTTTGGCCGAAGATATTCTTAAGGTGGTTGGAGTGTGACAGTCATATCCAAAAGTATCGATTTTTCAAAGTGCTCACATAGGGCCAAAAAGAGTTTAGGAGTGTTGTGGAAGGTCAAAAGTATAATGCCAATACACAATTCTATAGAAAACTGCTACCTGAAAGCAGCTATATGGCTTTGAAAATGACAAAAATTAGGTTTTAGTGTTTTTTTTGGCGGAAAAAAGGCCTTTTTATCGTAGTTTTCTCTGTTAGATGTCCGGTGACCCAGGTATTTCTTAACGTTTTCTTTTTTATCATGTTAAAATCATTATTTCTGGAGTTTTTGGCTGAAATCTACTAGAATACAATTACAAAACACAAAAGGTTAAAATTAGCTTAAAATGACCGTTTTAGGGCAGATTTTAATAGTTTGTTCGTTTTTAAGTGTGTTCTAGTGAATAGATTCCGGCCAAAAGCTCCAAAAATAACGATTTCAACACGATAAAAAAGAAAACGTTAAGAAATACCGGGGTCACAGGACGTCTAACAGAGAAAACGAAGATCAAATGGTCGTTTTTTCCGCCAAAATACACTAAAACCTATGTTTCTGCCATTTTCAAAGCTCTAAAGCTACTTTCAGTTAGCAGTTTTCCAAAGGATTTTGTATTGGCATTATACTTTGGGCCTTCCGCAACACTTCTAAACTCTTTTTGGCCCTATTTGAGCATTTTGAAAGGGGAAAAAAACTATACTTTTGGACGTGACTGCCACGCTCCAGCCACCTTAAGCCCAAAGCATTGCCGCTTGAAGACAACGCATTAAGCGAAATGAAAACTGTCTGCCGAGGAGTAATGTTTGTTTTGAGACTTCCCTTACTTATCTTTTATCTAAAACTAAGTGAGCAGTATTTTAATGTTGGACACTTTTTACCATTCAAATTTTGAGAATATCATAATTCTGTAAAAAATACTGTATTTCCTACTAATTGAATTAAACGATTACCGGTACTCGATGAAAGTGTGTTTTTTAAATTTTTTAATCTCGACTTATCGCTAAAAGTTTCTAAGAATCTCGAGAAGTCTGGTTAGGTTTTGGAAACGGGATAGTTGTCGGCACTGGTAAACAATATGTGAGCATAACTCGTATGAGGGAGGGAGGGACGGGGGGTTGGAAGGGGTGGGTGGGTGTCTAAATTGTTTCGCTAGACTTCAGAGAAATGCTATTGGCGCCACTGCATCGTCTATATATTTACAATAATAGATAAAATATAACTACAGCAGAACATTTTTTTAAATAAATAGGATAAAGGAATCAGAAAAAGATGAAAGCATAATATACTTAGACCTAAAAAATAAAAATGTTAATAAAAACCACAGTACCAAATCTTCCGCAAACCCACGCATACAGATATAGGTTAATAATTTAAAAAATCGAATGACCAGGAAAGTTAAAAAATGCCACTTTCTACAGTCTCTTAAACAAAGCACTAAATATCCACTTAAGCCAAGAAAATTTAAATAAAGAACTAAACATCATAAGCCGCATCGCTAAAAAGAATGGTTAAAAACAAGAATACGTAAAAGGATCGAAAACAAAAACAAATTTACAACAACGCTAGAAAAAGAACATAAGAGGGATCAAAAGGACGCCAGCTTTACTTACATCAATCCAAAAATACACACAATAACTAACACACTTAAAAACATAATGTAAAAATCTAATATATAAAAGTGTATGTATGTATGTATGTATGTATGTATGTATATTTGCTCAATATACAAATCTACACCGTTCCATCAATCTCTACCAAATTTTGCATACACATAGTTTAGGACCCAGACGAAACGGCTGGCTGCATGAATTTTCGATAGTCTTTCTCATTCTTCTGATTTCAACCTCACTCGAGCAAAGGCTAATTAAGTCAGAAAATAATCTGATAAAGTAATGGCAAGGCCGACATCTCCATGGCAACAATAGCTCCATCTATCTCGGTAAGATGCCAAGCAACACCCACTGCCAGCTAGATCGCATCCCTCCAAGCTGCATTAAACTGCCTGTCCATTTAACATAAGACAAGATAGGTTGCAGCACAAACCAACCGCGGCATTATCACTGCCAGCTGGATCGTATCCCTCCTGGCTGCTTTATACTGCCTACCCATTCAACACTCAGACACGTACAGGATCTTTTCACAGTAGCGCTCCATTCGTATTTACGTATTTTTCCAGAACTAGCACTGACGTTATTTCATTTCTTACTACCGTCTTTTGAGTTTTTGGACTTTGCTACACCCATGAAATTTTAAACAATAGACATATCATTTTCTAAAGTCCGTTGAAATGTAGTGAAGTAATGGGAAGACAATTTATATCTAGAATGTCTGTAAAGAAGGCAGTTGGACCGTCGTATATAGTTTATTTTAAATTGAGTAGTTGCTGAACTACAGCGTTAATATTTGTGTTGTATATAAATAATATTTAGAATTTAAAGAAAGGTTTATAGTTATATTCATGCGTATTATAATGTTTAATTTGTAGTTTAAATATGAGTAGAGAATTTTTATCGCTTCTATGAGAAGGATTTAAGTGATAGGAGAAGGGAGATAAATTGTATAGAGTAATGAATAGTTTTTGTAATGACGGAGATCTACGTGAGGGGTAAATTCATTTCATTTGAGGATATTTTTTAACTTTATAACATTTTATCTTGTTATAAAACTCCCGTTACCTAGGGCACAGCAGTTGTATGCTGCGATTTATTTCATTATTTTATTTGAGCTTATGAAGGCGTTTAAAAATTATTTTATCGGTTTCTAGAAGAAACAAACATGTATTTAATGTAACAGAAGTAATGACAGTCATTTGATCTAATTGAACGTTAATAATGCATAAAATGAATGCTAGTGTTAGGAAACTTGTATTTTTTAATGTCAATAAATATGACAGGCACGTTTTTACGATTCCCTGATCTTTTATAGGAATTTGGCATTGTCTTTGTAGTTAAATGGTAGTGGAATGTGCTGTAGGGTGGAAGTTCCCGAGGGACCTGATCCGCATCCTTACGCCCGAGATTTTCATAGATTCTCGTCTTTCCTGAGTAGATAGAGAACCCTACTGTTCTGTAGTTAGTTACTATAGCACATTCTGTTTTATAAAATCCTGTTCCTTATTCTGAGTGTTTTCGCCAAGTAGCACTGTGTTGTTTTTAGCCGGGACTTCAAGATGCTACAATCCATTATTTTTTTCATCCTTGGATTTTGGTGGATCATCCAGATATAAGCGTACGGTATTTTTATGGGGCAACCAACGTGTTTGCTAGTGATTTTGGCCCCTGGTTTAGAGCCTAGTATTTCTATGGCGCTACCAATGTTGTCGCTCGTGATTTGAGGTCCCACAGTTTTGTCAGCCTAGTATTTTTATGGCGCAACCAACATGTTTGCTAGTGGTTAGCCCAGTGATTTGTTGGCAAGCTACTTGTTTGGATAGTTAGGTTGAAGGTAGACGCATTGTGGAACCTTGACATGACGTGATCGCCTTAGAAAACATTGTTAATTGTTACACGAGAGTGTGAGGTTATCGGTGGGAGACTTGAAAATCTGTAATAAATAGTCAACCAACGTTTATCGAGACGAGAGTGGGTTTATGAAAGAAATCTAACCTGAATTGTATTGCTATTAAAGAAAGGCTAGTCCAAGGATTAACCTTAGGAAGGTAATGGCTAGATCTTATTTATTTAATATACCGGTTGTATGGCTATTTTGACGTCATAAGTAATGTTAAGTTAATGTTGAAAATTAGGAGTGCTGTTTTATTTTTATTTTAGTAGACCGTTGGCTACAAATGATAATTTGTCGTATAGGGAATACAGATTTTGAATCAGTAATTTAAAAGAAATCAGATATTCGTAAAATATGTTAAGTTTACTGATAAACGGTAGAATCTCATTCATTATTATTGTAGTGGTATGAATGGTACTTGTTTCGGATATTCTTGATTGTTGTCATTGTGTATGTTCCCTCTTTCTCAAGAAAATAAGATGCCAGGAGACCTGGATGCTCTTGGGGCAATGTTTGCCACATTACAAGAAACGCAGGGCAAATTGGACAAAGACTTAGAAGCCCTATATCAAGCCACACACAGAATCAGAAAAAAGTGGAACGAGAAATTAAGAAAAGTGCAGAAGATATTAGGAGAGAGGCTAAAGCTGACGCAGATAGGATAGCTAGGGAATGCCAAGATAGTGCAAATGAAACCCAAACAAGGTTAGCAGAAACACAAGCAACTGTAGATAATTCCCAAATAACATTAGCTACCCTGCAAACAAACTTTAATGAAACTCAAGCGACTCTAGCTACACTAGATACCAGAGCTACAGAGATACAAAACACATTCGCTACTTTGCAAACCCAATCTATTTACACCCAAAACACTTTAGCTAGAAACCAAACTTCCTATCTGAAGACAATAGTAAAAAGCTAACAGATTTTCAAAACGACATAACCCTCCCATTAGGAAAGCTCCAGTCTGAAAATCTAGGTATCAACTCCAACCTGGATGAGTAGAAAACAACTGTAGCACAGCTACAAATACAGGTGAATCAGAAAGCAGATCTTGTAAGGGCTGATATTGAAATTGATATAAAGAGTGTTGTTAATGAAAGTATTGATGAACTCAAAAATGAGTTGATTGAAGCCTCAGGCATTACTGTAAAAGGATTAGAAGATGATTTTTCCAAAAAACTTGTTTTGGCCGAATATCGCAGTAACAAAGATATCGGAGATGTAAGAAATGATTTTATTAAGAGAATACACAGTTTACAGACACAACAAATTGTAAATTTAGAGCCAGATCTGAGCAGTAATATTAAAGAACACGTTCATCTAGAAGTAGGGGTTAGGACTACTGTTCTGACTCAGTGAGGAAAGCAATGGCAAACTACCTCACTCCTCTTCTTGCCTAGAACGCCTCAATATAGCGCTGCCTTGGGTTTTTGTGGGTATCTACTCACCTAACGTAACGGCGGTGCTTTTGAGGATCCAACCAACCTTCGGGCTGACTACCTAACAGACAGCCAGACCGAGTTGAAGAAATTAGTACCAGATAAGAGCGAATAAGATTGCAAGAACGAATCGAGAAATAAGAAGAGGAATTGTTCCATGCAAGAAGGTTAAATTTACCGCCAGTCAGAGATAGTCAAGTACGATTCTCAACACCTAATGAGAACATGCCACAAGGAAATAAAACATCAGGTATTCCGAATGTCATGATAATTCGCAATATTGATCAGAAACCACGTACTTTCCCAGGAAATGATGGTATAACGCCAATAGAATTTATAAACGACGTTTCTGAATATTTTATCGAAAATAACGTCCCTGAGGAGAGAAAGCTAAGACTAGTAGAGCGTTATTTGACTACTACTGCTTTTCAGTGGTATCGAGCTTTCCGTTGGACTTCCCCATGTTTTGAGGACTTCGCAAATGCCCTCATAAAACGATTTGGATCGATGGACGAACAACACAATGTAAGGCCAGAGGCATACTCGCGGAAGTGCACTAGTTCACATCCTACTCGTTATGCTAGCTACTTCGCAACATAATTAGCACGCCTTCAATATTTACAACCAGCACCGTCAGACATAGAAATGATACAGACGATATCACGGCAATTTCCAGTCGATGTAAGAAGAAATATAATAGCGTCTAGAGTATCCAGTCTACAGGAAATTGATAATTTGCTTAGACAACTTGATTATACGTCTAGCGCAACAAATGCAAGCTTCGCAATCCGAGAACGGATCATCGCGAAGTGAACACCATCATAATCGATGAAATGCAGCAGACAGAGGAAAATTGATGAGATAATAGGAGAGGAGGACCTGTTAGAAATGGATATACTCAGAACCAGAGAAACGAACATCAAAACCGTAGGCAGCAAGATAGCAGGCCTTATCAACGATATTCACGGAATAATACCCAAAACAGAAGATCGGGTTACCAGTATAACAGTGCTCATCGCCAGAATAATTATTACCAGAGGGGTAATAATAACAACAACAACAATAATCGCCAAGGATATTCGCGATATAAAAATTGGAATGATGACAATTATAACCACCAGAATTTCCAGCAGCGAAGGAACCAGGAAAATCGGAACTATGTTCGAAATCAACAAGAAGAGAACCAGAGAACAAGAGAAAATAGGCCAAGACAGGATGAACCGAAACCAGGTGCAAGTGGCCAGGAAAACAGAGGTAATGACGATGAGACCCCTGGGTAAAGAAAAACGTCAGATAGACAACGGCAATAGACGGCAGAAAATATTCACCTACTATGGAAATGACGAAGTAATTCTCATAAATACATCAAATAGTATAGAAGAATACCTAAAGATACTCTACCAACGAGGGAAAGAAGAGTAGAGGCAGCCCACCAGAATCTAATCACAGCGGTGGAGCGACGTGAGAAACGCACGCTAGGAAAACGTTATGTTACACTGCTGAGAAGAGACGATTTAGTGGTTATAAAAAGACCTACGAAGGCTGATGTATCGAAGCAAATATACCCTAGATTTGCTAAGACTTATTACGGCCCATTTAAAGTAGCAGAAAGTTTTGATAATAATTGTTACAAGATTGTGAACATTCACGACGATCAAGTGATTGGAAATTACAACGCAAATAACTTAAAACGCTATTTTAGATGGATTGCATAAAGAGTAATATATGGTACAGTTGAAACGCTATTTTAGATGGATTGCATAAAGAGTAATATATGGTACAGTTGATTGGAACACTGTGTCGGAGAAGGAATGGTGGAACGACAGAGCAAAGTGGAGAGGACCCATATTTGCCCCCACCCAGTGATGATATGGTACAGTTAAGATCTGAAGAATGCATTTCAAAAGCATTGTATCACGCTTTTGCAATGGAAGTTGAGTGAGGATTGTGCTCTTATAGGTATATGAGCTTGGAAATATTCATCTCTTCAAAAGTGTTCTAATCTGTCCCATGATAAAATATAGCGACTCAGGAAACTGGCCACAGAACAGGTTTGTACCTCGCCGAGTTAGCCAGTTAACCGAGCCGGCCAATGAGAAAATTAGCAGTCACGTGGGAGACGTGGAAGTAGAATGCACAGTTCTTATTAGAGAGGAATTATTATACCCTTGGATAATAGCATGTACACATGATTCGAAATTTCGGGGTCGTAATGGATTCTTGTGAATGTGATTTAGAGATTTTATGCTATCAAAATAACTTCCAGGGTTCATAAGGTTAACTAATTATTACAAAGCCACGAAAACAACAGGATCTACTAACAAATGAAATTTAATAACTGAATCAAACATAAAACACTTAACAATAAACCACCCTTAAATTGGTTCACTCGCACGTGAACAGATCTGACACTGACTAGTTCAAGTAATGAGCACTTTGACGGGCGCTCGTTTCCGACAAAAACAGTCGGTTCGGGAACGAACTCCGTACTGCGAAGACGAATTACGGAAATGTGGGAACAACAATTACATATTTAAATACACTACTGACATGCTCTAACCTTAGATTACTACAACCAAATACACGTGTGTATTATTTAAAATAAGGGTTGCGGAAATTATCGTCTTATACCTCAAACACTAGGAAAGCACAACGTGACATGAACAAGTTTGGCCGGTTGCCAAATTATATTTATAATGAATACAATGGCCTTGGAAATAAGAGCCAACAACAACAAATACAAATTTTAAATTCACGCCGGAAAATTTGTCGTTTAAACAATGAACAAATAAGTCGTAGTCATGATAAAAACCTTCGGACCCAAAAAATGGCAACTCCCCAAATTAAACCAAATAAAATAACCTTAACTCATCAGGCTTCAAAGCAAACATTTACGTGTCATAACAGAGCTGGAGACAGCCGGGTCTGTTATCGCATATCTGAGTAAGTGGCTGATTCCTTCCCCCATTGTAGAAATGTGTGCCACGCTAAATATAGATTCTGGCCCACAGCCGGCGTCCAGCGACCTTTGCCAATCGTCACCTGTTAAACGCGTAAATACAAAATATCCCATTATCTCAAAACATCCTCTCAGGGATTTTCAAGAACACATCTCCAGGTCAAACTAGCCCCAAGGGTAACTAATTTGCCGGAATGATGTCGCAGTCAAGGACAGGCTTTACCTTTCCTCGCCATCACACTTACACCCAAGAACACGTGGCACACTCTCGAAGATCTCGTCGCAGCATATGAACCAGCACACCCTTCAGATAAATGACACATGACTTGTCCAAATGACAATAAAGAATTAATAACTGGAATCAGAATTAGCCCGAGTTATAAAAGCAAATAAATACTAATTTTCCCCCACGTCTAGTTTTGGTTTTACATTAACATTATTCCAGTCCACTTATCATTGTCGTTCCTAGGTTCTCATTCATGGCTACAATTTTTATTGATACGTTAATCATATGCGGCCATTTCGCTATAAGAATTACGTATACATAAGGACAACATTTAAGTTACAAAATTTACTGTACAACATAATTGTCACGCAATGCCAAAATTACTACACGCATGTCAGTTTAGAAATCAAACCCTAAATTTAAATTAAACCACACAAATAAAATCTGTACAAAGTTCCACACATCTCTCGCGATTCCCCTCGTCCAAAATCAATAAATCAATTTTTTAATACTCATCACTTAAACCGCTTTCCAGAGACCTCCCGCCCCGTCATCTCCCACCATTAGGCCTTTAGCCCATAACGCTTATGGTGATGGAGGATGAAACTTGTTGTCTTCTTTCCATGGTCTTCATCTTGCCGCTGTTAAAACACAATTAAATTAAAGTTTTAAAACTGTTCTATCTGCTTTATGAGTATTTTATTTCCTCATATAGTCCTATGCAGAATCGTAGACTTTCCCTATTTTATGGCTAATTGCCATCTCACAAATTATGAAATTATAACTTAGTTTTCGACACACAACTAGAATTTAAAACATAGGCCGTCATAAGGACGTCTTAAATTGACCGTCGAAGAATAATTAAGAGTGCCCCGGTTCATCTCAGACATTTGTTTATATACAGAAAGCCTAAAAGTTCCCATGGAGGGAGAGATAGCTCCTCAATATTTTTAATAATGGGCCTATAATTATGTGTGACCTCTCAACAATCTTGTAATTTCTCACAGGTCGCGAATCTGCCGCCGAACACGCAAACCGATCGCTAGATCTTTTTACAACCGATTGGCGCGCAAAAACACACTGATGCTATGTTCTGGCGTCCTGTCCTCTCATTTGTCAGTTAAGTTAGCGTCGGAGTTCTGACCTTACAAATCCCGCCCTTATTTTGACGTCACGACACTTCTCCTCTCTCTCACTCCTTGCCGTGGACCAAGCATCGTGGCCTGTCAATAGTCACGTACGCCTCAGCGTCATACCTGATTTTCTCAGAAGAATAAGAATAGCATTGGTTGTGAAACTGTCGGTAGCTTCCACCCAGCACGTAGCCCGTCTTACCAAGTCCAGTTTGCTTGCTACATCAATTTTACTCAAATATCCAGCATATCATGTATTTAGTATTTCCAGCAATTTTAATAATATGAAACATTATTATTGGACACAATGATAAGGGTTCATCTGACCCCTAGTTGATGAAATTCGAACTCAGTATGAAGTCGAATTTCACACCCGTAGCTTTTCTGGCTCATATTTGAAGTTGCTGGTCACCCTCAAAATATAATGAATGTCCGCCTCTGTCTGTTTCAGTAGCCGTCTCGCTCCAAACCCATTAGGAAATTCCTGTACGATTGTGCCCTCCGGCCTCTCTCCTCACTACTCGTCTCCCCTCTCACTCTTTCAAAACATCAACATTGCTCATTTACAACTTCCGCCTGAATTTGTAAACACGTCAGGACTGTCTTTCGAGCGCATTCACTACTAGTGTACCCCCGAATCTTTTGTTGTATGTTATCACGCGAATGTTTAATTTGCTGCAGTAAGATTATTTATCGGTTCGTATGGCTCTCTCTGATGATACAATTTTTAAGTTTGAAATATTTTACACTGTCATGTTTCCTGTGCTCACCTCCCGGACTCTGTAGGCGTTGTTACCTAAAGTCGTAACCCCTAGTTGAACTTCCTTAAGCTGCTCCTGTCTTTTCTCCATTCTCCCGTGATGTCATCTCCTTCTTCTCCCCCGCGTTGCCATCTTCTTCCTTCTCCCTTCTTCTTCTCCGATTCCCGTACGATAACTTTCTTCACCATATTTCGAGACCCTTGCCTGACACGGCCTGCGAATCTCTCCTGTTATTCCTCTGTTTCCTATTGTCGGCTGCTCTATTTTCTTCTTCTCCATGCAGCTCCTCCGAATATCTCTGGGTTTCTACATGCATGGCCTCCAACATTTGATGTGTTCCGTTTTCCTCATCGTGGGTGTCGGGATTCTTCCGCCGATCTATTGCTCTTTCCCATTTATCCTTATTGTTTCCCTCTATGTTACGTGGATTCTCCAGGTACTGTTGCGGGTCAGCGTGTCTCTCGTTCCAATTACTTCGGTCCTCCCTTGGATCCGATTGCTCGTTAAACCGCTGGTTAGCTTGTGCGTTATGATGTTGATTGTAACGCCTATTGTCCCTGGGCCTGTATTGTTGATTATAGTGTCCTCCACGCCATCCCTGATTATAAGGTGCGTTATTATTATTATTCCTATTGTATGACGTTTGGTATCTCCTATTATCTCGCCACTGCTGATTGTTTGTGTTCCGGTAGCGGTTAGTTTTTTCCTGATTGTAATGGTTTTTGTCCCTATTTTCATATCTCGGTTGAGATCTCGGCTCATATTCGTCTGTGTTCTGCCGTCTTTGATTATCCCCAGTGTTTGTAGCTTGCGACCTCGTGTTTTTGTTCGGTGTCTTGACTACTTCGACTGCATTAACTAACTCTGTCTCTTCTCTCTCGGGTTGATGTAATTAGTGGTTTCATCTATCCTCCTCAATACCTCTTCTGCCTGGACCACGGTCGTAATATTTGCCGCCACCAAGAATTGCTGAACGCTAATAGGCACTTGTTTTCCTATAGTAGTTATTAGCTTCATTTCGCTTGGGGGATTATCATGATCCTACAATTTGACAAGTTGCATGGCGAAAAAATCTGCATATTTTGTCTGATGCGTGGAATGGTATTTGCGCGAGTATAAGTCCATTCGCAAGCTTTGTTGATATGACCCACTCCAGTATTTTCTTAGGAAGGCCTTCTGGAACCCTTCCATTGATTTAAATGTGTTCTTAAATCCAAGATACCACGTAAGTGCTGAGCCCGCCCAAAAAATTTCAACCATTCTTACTTGTAGCGTTGAGCTAACATTTTGGTCCGAAAAATATTCTGTCAGTTCTCTTAAGAGAGCTTTAGGTGTCCCTCCGCTCTCTGGCAAAAACTTATTCGGTTTAAATTCGTTTCCACGGATGACTTGTATAACTTGCGTGGGAAGTTGTGTGTTTTGAGGTGTCGAGCTACGACCCTCATAATTCTGGAATGCTTGCGTGCCTATCGTTCTTGGACTTTGCCCAAGCTCGTGGCTGTCTACTGTGTGCTCTCTTTCCGTATTCTCCCCTTTCCCCTTTTCCATTAGTGTCGCAAACATCGTATTATGTCCAAGTGACTGCAATTCCGATTTTATCATGCGGTCCTCTTGAATTTAAAATCTTAACCTCATATTTTCTTCTAACGCCTGTATTTTTGCGTTATTTTCCCCTAGCTTCTTGCTTACTGCGAGCCGTTCATCTTTCGAATCAGCGCTCATCTTGGTCCAATCTCTTCTAATACAGTAGTATCCTTCAATTTATCAATGTGCTTTTCGACTTCCTGTTGATTAGCCTCCTGATTATCTTCGGGTTTATCTATCCTTTCTCCCAGAGAAATGTTGTTCTGCTCTAATGTTTGTTTAATTTCTTCCTGGTCAATTTCTAACTTTTTCCATTTCTCAATTGACTGTATTTCTAATTTGTTGAGTTATGTCACTAAGCCCGTGATATTGTTATCTACTGTAATTATCTGATCTTGCATACCCTGTGTCCCTCGTTCGATCTTCTCAAACCTTTTTTCTAAGTTTGTGTGTGCTTCTTTAATCTCAGGTGAGTTGGTCAAACACGCTTGCTCGATTTGTGCTAGTTTTGCCATAACAGTCTCATCCATTCCTTTTATTTCCTTTTTAAACGAATCTTCGATACCTTTTATTATTCCTAATTGTTTGGTATTGTTAGTGCTAACGTCCTTTGCTAATTGGATTAGCTGTTCTTTTGTGTGCTTTTTGATTTCTACCGTTAGCGCAGCTAGATTTTGAGTGTTCCTTTCGTCTTGTGCGTTAAACATTTCATTGTTTTTCTCAGACTGCCTATGTAATTGCTCACTAACCAGAATGTTTTGTGTAGCGATATTCTGATTTATATTCCCGTTTACTTCAGATAGTTTTGTGTTTAACTGTGTCTGTATTTCTTCCGATCGTTTATTTATAGCAGCTAACTGTGTCTGCATTTCTTCACTATTTGCCGCTAACTGTGTCTGCATTTCCACCGATTGTTTATTATTAGCCGCTAACTGTGTCTGCATTTCTGCCGATTGTTTATTTATAGCCGTTAACTGTGTCTGCGTTTCTTCATTATTTGCCGCTAACTGTGTCTGTATTTCATTGGTTATGTCCTTTCTCATCTCACTAAGTTGTTCTCGCGTACGAGCGGATGCTAGTTCAATCACTTCGCGGATTTCTCCCAGAGTTGCCATCACAACAATAATATATTTGAGACATAGGGAAATGACATAAGGGCGGAGCCCTGGATACGAGCGCTCACATATATTAAATATACACACATTAACCCTTTACATACTCAGTTCAATTACTTTAAATTACTCCCACAAACTATAGCATCACTGAGTATAATTTACTTATTATTCCATTCAATTTTTAACCCTTTGATTCAGTTATAATCTTCCTGGCCTTACTTCATTTACAAATTTTTACCCATTAATAGAGTATTAATTAGTTTTTAAGGTCTAACCTTCCTGTCAAATAATTCTTTGAGTTTGGCTTTTCTACACAAAGCTAATTTAATTTTATTGGGCGCCTGGAACAGTTTGTTCTAATCTTAATCAAAGTTCAAACACTTAACTTGTTCCACATTTACTTTACTGCAAACTCCATGACTTTATATTTTCAAACATTTGGCGGTACTATCTTCGCCTAACTTACGTTAATAAACTTATCACATGCCGGTGATCTATTTTTTTACTCTAAAACACAAAATGCCACACGTTTGGAAGCCAAAGTAACTCTTATATACCCTTGGATAATAGCATGTAGACAAGATTCGAAATTTCGGGGTCGTAATGGATTCTTGTGAATGTGATTTAGAGATTTTATGCTATCAAAATAACTTCCAGGGTTCATAAGGTTAACTAATTATTACAAAGCCAAGAAAACAACAGGATCCACTAACAAATGAAATTTAATAACTGAATCAAACATAAAACACTTAACAATAAACCACCCTTAAATTAGTTCACCCGCACGTGAACAGATCTGACACTGACTAGTCTGACGTACCATGATAACACGGCATGACAGCTGTCAAACAAGCGTTGTGACTGCAATGTCACTTAATTCAAGGTAACAATAGAAAAGGACCACAAGATCCAAAAATAACAAACAAATAATAGTACAAGAATTTAATATTCATGAGCGACACGCGTTTTAAGACTAGTTCAAGTAATGAGCACTTTGACGGGCGCCCGTTTCCGACCAAAACAGTCGGTTCGGGAACGAACTCCGTACTGCGAAGACGAATTACGGAAATGTGGGAACAACAATTACATATTTAAATACACTACTGACATGCTCTAACCTTAGATTACCACAACCAAATACACGTGTGTATTATTTAAAATAAAGGCTGCGGAAATTATCGTTTTATACCTCAAACACTAGGAAAGCACAACGTGACATGAACAAGTTTGGCCGGTTGCCAAATTATATTTATAATGAATACAATGGCCTTGGAAATAAGAGCCAACAACAACAAATACAAATTTTAAATTCACGCCGGAAAATGTGTCGTTTAAACAATGAACAGATAAGTCGTAGTCATGATAAAAACCTTCGGACCCACAACATGGCAACTCCCCAAATTAAACCAAATAAAATAACCTTAACTCATCAGGCTTCAAAGCAAACATTTACGTGTCATAACAGAGCTGGAGACAGCCGGGTCTGTTATCGCATATCTGAGTAAGTGGCTGATTCCTTCCCCCATCGTAGAAATGTGTGCCACGCTAAATATAGATTCTGGCCCACAGCCAGCGCCCAGCGACCTTTGCCAATCGTCACCTGTTAAACGCGTAAATACAAAATATCACATTATCTCAAAACATCCTCTCAGGGATTTTCAAGAACACATCTCCAGGTCAAACTTAGCCCCAAGTGTAACTAATTTGCCGGAATGATGTCGCAGTCAAGGACAGGCTTTACCTTTCCTCGCCATCACACTTACACCCAAGAACACGTGGCACACTCTCGAAGATCTCGTCGCAGCATATGAACCAGCATACCCTTCAGATAAATGACACATGACTTGACCAAATGACAATAAAGAATTAATAACTGGAATCAGAATTAGCCCGAGTTATAAAAGCAAAAAAAAAATACTAATTTTCCCCCACGTCTAGTTTTGGTTTTACATTAACATTAATCCAGTCCATTTATCATTGTCGTTCCTAGGTTCTCATTCATGGCTACAATTTTTATTGATACGTTAATCATATGCGGCCATTTCGCTATAAGAATTACGTATACATAAGGACAACATTTAAGTTACAAAATTTACTGTACAACATAATTGTCACGCAATGCCAAAATTACTACACGCATGTCAGTTTAGAAATCAAACCCTAAATTTAAATTAAACCACACAAATAAAATCTGTACAAAGTTCCACAAATCTCTCGCGATTCCCCTCGTCCAAATTCAAAAAATCATTTTTTTTAATACTCATCACTTTAACCACTTTCCATCGCCTCCCGCCTCGTCATCTCCCACCATTGGGCCATTAGCCCATAACGCTTATGGTGATGGAGGATGAAACTTGTTGTCTTCTTTCCATGGTCTTCATCTTGCCGCTGTTAAAACACAATTAAATTAAAGTTTTAAAACTGTTCTATCTGCTTTATGAGTATTTTATTTCCTCATTTAGTCCTATGCAGAATCGTAGACTTTCCCTATTTTATGGCTAATTGCCATCTCACAAATTATGAAATTATAACTTAGTTTTCGACACACAACTAGAATTTAAAACATAGGCCGTCATAAGGACGTCTTAAATTGACCGTCGAAGAATAATTAGGAGTGCCCCGGTTCATCTCAGACATTTGTTTATATACAGAAAGCCTAAAAGTTCCCATGGAGGGAGAGATAGCTCCTCAATATTTTTAATAATGGGCCTATAATTATGTGTGACCTCTCAACAATCTTGTAATTTCTCACAGGTCGCGAATCTGCCGCCGAACACGCAAACCGATCGCTAGATCTTTTTACAACCGATTGGCGCGCAAAAACACACTGATGCTATGTTCTGGCGTCCTGTCCTCTCATTTGTCAGTTAAGTTAGCGTCGGAGTTCTGACCTTACAAATCCCGCCCTTATTTTGACGTCACGACACTTCTCCCCTCTCTCACTCCTTGCCGTGGACCAAGCATCGTGGTCTGTCGATAGTCACGTACGCCTCAGCGTCATACCTGATTTTCTCAGAAGAATAAGAATAGCATTGGTTGTGAAACTGTCGGTAGCTTCCACCCAGCCCGTCTTACCAAGTCCAGTTTGCTTGCTACATCAATTTTACTCAAATATCCAGCATATCATGTATTTAGTATTTCCAGAAATTTTAATAATATGAAACATTATTAATGGACACAATGATAAGGGTTCAGTATGTTGTACGGAGATAATCGAGGACTCCCGAGGCGAGCGATTCCCGCACGCGCTGTAAGTGTGTCTCGAGCAATACGCGTGTCAGCACAGCCAATGAGAAGCGATCTTACTTAGATAAGAGCAAGCAATGTAATGAGCATGGCTAATTAGCAGCATGATTTTAACACATCGTAATATCATGGAATATATTAAATAATAAATAAGAACTATTTATTAACGGCTAATTATTTGTTTTATTAAGGATTATTACTATCATCGATAATAAGCAACCAATCAGATCCATGGTCTGAAAAGGACGCTTACTTGAGCATTGACGAGGGGGTCAGGAGGGAAGAATCGAGGCTCTTAATACTTACAACTTCATGAGAGAAGGACGTATCAACGAAATACTCAACAAAGCTGATAGAGATTGCGATATTTCTGAAGAAAATATTAACAAACGAAGGCACTTAGCTTGTGCAAATATATATATCAAGTCGACAACGATATGTAAAAGTTTATTGAAATTAATCTACATTTTTAACCATGTCGAAATTACTACAGGAGAAATAATGACCAACTAAGATGTTTATGGGAGCAGAACTATGACGACAACGAGAATATTCGAAATGACATAACATCAATCTCGTGGGGCAGATTAACATTTCGTCTCTCCCATGTAAAATATTCTACATCTAGGAAGTCATTTCACTAACTAAAATGACTAATACATAAGTAGATAGACAAAGCCGGTCCTGGATAAATTTCAAGGTTATCCACTTTTTACCCCCTGATGATGTGGGGGAGGGGGCTGGGGTGGGGGTAGGGGAGGATGCTAGGGGGAGGGGCTGGAGTGGAGGCTAGGGGGAGGGGCTGGGGTGGAGGCTAGGGGAGAGGGGCTGGGGTGGAGGCTAGGGTGAGGGGGAAGAGAAGTGAGGGGTTGGGGTGGGGGGCTGGGGTGGTGGGCCTGGCTTGGGAGCAGGTCCCAGATGTTGCCTGGCTTGTTCAGGCCAACATACTGAGAGTGAGTAGTAGGTGCTGGTCAGTTTTATAGTGTGGATGGGAGTGGGGGGAGGGGGGGGGGGGGTGGAAACAGTTTTAGCTGGTAAAGGAAGCCGAGCCGAGTGAACAGTTAGTTCCACCATTGGCTGCTAGACCTTGTACTTTTAATATTTGTTACTAGAAGGTGGCGCCGGTTGTAAGTGCTTGTTTGGAGGGGCGAAGGAAAGGGGTTGATATATTATACTAAAAAATAAGACACTGGTATTTGTTATACACATAATTTATTGAAAAAGCAATACAACAAATGTATAGTCTCTAAGTTAACACATAAACTAGTTAAAAACCTAGATTTACATTGTACATTATTCTACTCCTTTAATTAATATGATATTCAAAATCAGCGTACAGGTTTGGTTTATATAGAGCTTTATGTCCAGGAGCTGGTTTAAATTCAAAATAGAGTTTATCACCAATATCAACATCAATAAACTGGGTGGTGGTGGTAATTTGATTATTGTTTTTAAACCAAATAACATCATTGGTAGGGTTAAGTGTAAGTAGTCGTAGTTCTCCTTTGAATGGTAAAGTATAAAACTCCTCTCCTGTATGTAATATAAATCGGTCATTAAAATGCTTTGTCGCTGTTGACCATTGATATGAAGAATAAATTGGGAGGTTTGTTTTTGCTCTAAAGCCTTACACTTAGATTCTAAGGAGGATAAGCGAATGTACTGATTATCCAAAGCTGTGTTAATAGTAGTATTTTTTCCATTAGTTCCTTACGTGCTTTATGCAACGCTTTGCTGGAAGCAGCAAAATCTTTGAGTTGTTTCAAGTTAACAGCATCATCATCTTCGTAGTCTACACTCACTTTACTAAGTCGTTTATGACGTAGAGAAATGGTTTCTTTTCCATTGTCTATATCAAACATATTATTAAATAAATCTCTTAATGCAATGGTTTTTTCTTCTGTTTCGCTGCATTGATGAGCAAGGGTTTGTAGAGCAGACTGGACATAGCTGACAGTTGTTGCATCGTTTTGTTCTATTGGTTCTAAAAGCCCAGTTAAACGTTTCTGATTCAGGTGAACAGCTGTAGGTTTAATGTTAATCTCTGTTTTAAACTCTATCATAGATTGAACAAGAGATTCAAGAGATTTGGATAGTTGATTAATCACATCTCTACTTGTTGTATAGGATTGTAAATAGCTTAGATTAACAGCATCATTTAAATGTTGTCGAGGTAACACCTCTGATAACCGTTTATGATTTACAGAAATACAATCATGGCTGATATCAAACACTTTGGTAAAGGAGTCAATTAGTTTCTCCAATTGTTCAAATTTGTTGTTAACATCTTGTTTTGAACACATAACAGTATCCACATACCGTTAAGTTGCAGCATCCTGTTCTTCCTCTGGATCATGGAGTTTACCAAGACGTCTATGATCGGCAATAATAATACCATTCTCATCCACATGTAATTGTTGTACCAATTGTGATTTTAACTCTGTAAATGTATTTGTTAAGGCACTAACATTTTCTAAATGTTGTAACACCATACGCTCAACATTGTTTGCATAGTGTTTCAAACTTTTTATAGTCTCTAGTAGTTGTGTTTTTGCTGTAGCATAACTTTCTAAATACTGTTTAGATACAGCATCACTATCACTGACAAAGAGGAACTCTGACATTCTACGGATCGGAGCGTGGAATGTTAGAAGTCTGCTAGGAAATGGAAGGTTAGAAAACTTAGAAAGGGAAATGGATAGGTTGAGGTTGGATTTGGTTGGGATTAGTGAAATGTGCTGGCAGGAAGAACAGGACTATTGGTCAGGAGACTATAGGGTCATTAGCACTAAATCAAACAATGGCCAAGCAGGGGTTGGCCTCATATTGAGTAGGAAACTTGGACAGCGGGTGGAATATTATGAGCAATATAGTGAACGGATTATTGTAGCAAAAATAAATACTAAACCTACCTGCACCACAGTGGTACAAGTCTATATGCCTACCAGTCAAGCTGATGATGAGGATGTTGAAAAGGTCTACGATGAAATAGACGAAATTCTGAGGTATATCAAGGGTGATGAAAATGTTATAGTAATGGGAGATTGGAATGCTGTGGTAGGAAAAGGGAGAGAAGGGAAGATAGTAGGAGATTTCGGATTAGGTGAAAGGAATGATCGAGGAAGCAGGCTGGTAGAATTCTGCACTGAGCATGAGTTGGTCATAACTAACACCTTATTCAATAACCACAATAGAAGAATATACACATGGATGAGACCAGGAGATACAGGGCGTTACCAAATCGACTTCATTATGGTCAAGCAGAGGTTTCGAAACCAGATTTTGGATTGTAAAACATATCCTGGTGCTGACATAAACTCTGACCACAATCTGGTTGTAATGAAATGCAGATTAAAGTTGAAGAAACTGAAGAAAAGTCAAAAGCCAAAAAGGTGGGCAATAGACAGACTGAAAGAGAAGGATGTAAACGAAAGATTCAAGAAGAGTATAAAGGAAGGACTAATGAAAAACCCTAAACAAACTTCAATTGCAGACGAATGGGCACTTTTGAGGAATGAAATAACAAAATCCGCAGAAGAAAACATTGGTAGGAAAGAGAGAATAGGTAGAAAACCGTGGATCACTCAGCATATACTCGAATTGATGGATGAAAGGCGGAAGCACAAGAATGTAAGAGATGAAAAGGGGAAAGCAGAATACAGACGTCTGAGAAATGAGGTTAACAAGAAGTGCAAGGAAGCGAAAGAAGAATGGTTGAAAGAGAAATGTGCTGGTATAGAAAATTGTCTGAAATTAGGAAAAGTAGACACAGCTTATCGAAGGATTAAGAATACTTTTGGGGAAAGGAAGACTAAGAGCTGTAATATTAAGGACACAAATGGAAAGCCTCTAACAGATAGGGAAGAAAAGGTTGAGAGATGGAAAGCTTACATAGAGAGTTTGTATAAGGGAAAGGAGATTGAGAATCATGTAATGGAAAGGGAGGAGGAAATTGATGAGGATGCGAAAGGAGATTTAATATTGAGATCAGAATTTGATAGAGCTTTGGAAGACTTAAGCAGGAAGAAAGCACCAGGCATAGATGATATACCGATTGAATTGCTACGCTGCATAGGAGAGGAAGGTCTGATCAGGTTATTTCACTTGGTGTGTAGGATTTATGAGACAGGTGAGGTACCCCCTGATTTCAAGAAGAATGTAATCATCCCTATACCAAAGAAAGTGGGAGCTGACAGATGTGAAGATTACCGTACAATCAGCTTGATTACTCATGCTTCAAAGATCCTGTCTAGAATAATTTACAAGAGGATTGAGAGCCAGATAGAAACGGAGTTGGGTGAAGACCAGTTTGGTTTCAGGAGAAATGTAGGAACAAGGGAAGCTGTACTAAGTCTTAGGCTGATTTTGGAAGGTAGAATAAGGAAAGATAAGAGAACGTTCATGGCTTTTGTAGACTTAGAAAAGGCTTTTGATAACGTTGATTGGACTAAATTGTTTGACATTTTGAAATCGATTGGAATAAAGTACAGGGATAGGAGGGTGATATACAATCTATACAGAAACCAGACAGCAGTCATTCGAGTTGAAGGACATGAGAGAGAAGCTGGTATTCAGAAAGGTGTAAGGCAAGGCTGCAACTTATCACCCATACTTTTCAATCTTTACATTGAACAAGCAATGAAGGAAATTAGAGAAAAATTTAAAGTGGGAGTGAAGATTCAAGGAGAAATAATTTCAACTCTGAGATTTGCTGATGACATCGTCATCTTGGCCAACAAGTCTGAGGATTTGAATGAGTTTTTGAATGGTATGGACTCCGTATTACGGAAAGAATTCATGATGAAAATTAATAAATGTAAAACAAAAATACTGGAATGCAGCCGAAATAAATCACAAACCTCTATGGAGATCAAATTGGCAGGTGAAAAGCTGAAGGAAGTAGGAGATTTCTGTTACTTAGGAAGCAGAATAACCAGTGATGGACGAAGCAAAGAGGATATAAAAAGTAGGTTGGCTCAGGCAAGAAAAGCATTTCTACAAAAAAGGAATCTGCTGACATCGAATATAGATTTAGGTATTAGGAAGTCATTTTTGAAAGCTTTTGTCTGGAGCGTGGCGCTCTATGGAAGTGAAACTTGGACTATTGGTGCAGCAGAAAAGAGGAGAATTGAATCATTTGAAATGTGGTGTTACAGGAGAATGATGAAGATCAGATGGGTAGATAGGGTTACAAACAAAGAGGTATTAAGACGAGTGGGAGAGGAGAGATGTTTCTGGCGACTGCTAATGAAGAGAAGAGATAGGTTGGTAGGACACATACTAAGACACCCAGGAATAGCAAGCTTAGTTATGGAAGGAAGGGTCGAGGACAAGAACTGAAGGGGTAGACCAAGGTTAGAATATGTTAAACAGATTGCCTCGGATGTAGGGTGTGGTAGCTATGTAGAGATGAAACGATTAGCTCAGGACAGGGAGGCATGGAGAGCTGCATCAAACCAGTCAAAAGACTGAAGACTCAAACAACAACATCATTTACAGGATTAGCTAGATGAGTAATTCTGTTATTTTTTACACCAACTTCTCCTTCTTGTAGGTCAAACATGGTAGAAAGTATAGATAGTGTAGGTATTTTAGATGTGATAGTATTATTATTTTTTGTTAAGGTGGCAACTGCATTATTTAGAGGTAAGACAGCAGCTCTTAAATTTGATTCAAGTTGGTTTAAGCTATCCTTGCTTGCAGCCATCAATTCCAATTGTATAATTTTTCTTTTTTTGGAGCATAACTCTCTAAATACATTTTTGATACAGCATCATTATTGTTTACTGGGTCACCAAGTTGTGTGATTCTACTATTTTTTACACCAAGCACTCCATCTTGTAGGTCAAACTTGGTATGAAGTGTAGATAGCACGGGTATGATAGGTGTAATAGCTTTATTACTTTCAAATAGACTAGTGATGATATCTTGTAGTGGTTGAAGTGAAGTTGTTAATTCTGTTTTAATGTTTTTCACACTTGCTTTGCTTGCTGTTATAGATTCCAAATGAAGTAATTCTTCTTTTGATGGAGCATAACTTTCTAAATACTGTTTAGATACAGCATCACTATTATTTACAGGATTACCTAGTTGTGTAATTCTACTATTTTGTACACTAAGTGCTCCTTCTTGTATATCTAACACAGCGTGAACAGCAGATAACGCAGGCATGATAGGGAGAATGGCGTCATTACTTTCTATTAGACTAGTGATAGTATCCTGTAAAGGTTGGAGAGATGTCTTGAATTGTGTTTCAATGTTTTGTAAGCTCAATGTGTTTATAGCGTGAGATACTGTATCCAAAACATACTGTTTGGTCACATCAGTAGCTGTTGAGCTAGCACCCAACAAACTATCTACATAGTGTTTAGTAGCAATATCCCCTTCCTGTACCGGCGGAGATACAGTAAAGGATAAATTATCACATTTACTATCCATGTTAAAGACAGCTCGGTCAGAACACAAATGAATGCTCATACACTAGGAGGCATGCTTTATATACTTGTTGAGACTAATAATTTCTGTAAATGTTACACCACAGTTGAGTTTAATGAACTAGAACAAATGTATTATAAAAGCAGTACAGTTGTGGATAATAACTACCTTACAAAAAGCAAGTTTGTTTTCAAGAAATCAGAAAAAAGATTTTTTTATTTTTATTTTTTTATTTTTACACCCAAACACGTTACAAATTGTGTGTGCAAATAGTAGGACTAGTGGTTAGTTGACAAAAATCAGTGGTGAAGAAAGGAGTAACCATGCCTAGAACACTGATTGTTGATATGTAAAGTTTTGTAACGATTCGATCCCATAGCGGTTATATTTATAGGGTTATTCATTTATAATTATCATATTATTATTATTATTATTAACTAGTACATCCATGAGATGATTTTTATATCAGATAATTGTAAGCGGTTTTGATTATTATATTCAATTAGATTTTTATTAACAATTACTTGTAAAGAGACGAAGTATTATATATTGCAACAAGACTGGCGATATGGACTAACCCTGTGCGTCACAAACTGAACGACGTAGTAAGAATTTCACCACGGCAAACTGCGTCATTTTCCTGAGATGTTAAGAAACACACTATGGTGTAACCAACACGCCATTTTCTACGGTATATACGCGTCAATATATATTGCAAGTTATGAGTCAAGAATGGAGAAGGCTAATAGAGAGGGAAGCTGTGACACCACGTGACAAGGAAGTCATTAGTATTTTGTACCTGCAACATCGGAGAAGAATGGCATTGATCTACAGCTCTTAATGAAGGAAGGAAGTTGTAACCTTGCTTTCTGGGTCCTAATGGACTGAGCACCGAGAGTCGACACTGAACGATGTCTTGCCGACATCTATATCAATACATAATGGGTTATATCCCTGATCAAGAGTCTTTCTACAGATGGCAACGTACTTAATGAGGATATTTCATAGTAATTGAGATATCACATCATTTTTTTAAACATAAGCGACGTAACAACGAGATCATCGATCATTTCTTAAATATGACGAGTCTTCGACTGGGTGAGCCAACAATTCAATAAAACTATCGTCTCTATTATAATTTAACTTCATTTAACTTTCAATTCATTTTAATATTCATTTTCTTTTAAATAATTAATTGCCGCATTGAGTAATTTTAAATTCAATTGTGTGACTATCACTATTCTGTTTTATTAATATTTTGTTTTTGCATTTAATAAATTCATTCTCTTCAACGTAATGCCTATTTCTTTCATTGTAGTTGGTACTTTAAGGCAATCATACTCCTTGATTAAATACGGATTGGTTAGATGACTTTGTCTCACTACGACCCGGGTAAGTGGTTCTCGACTCTACTGCTGATAGCCGAGGTTAAATCAATAAATTTCGATTCACTGTCTTAAATAGGAATCTGGCGCTCAACAACTTATTATATTACACTATCACAGGTAAGGTCACACCACAGTGTATATTATTTATTCTTATTATGTTTGTTAAATTGAACCACAATAGTCATCACCACGTTTTGTTAACTCATTAAAAATGTTACATTTGGCGCCACAAAGTAGGACACGAAAACCATTCGGTATTTAGTCAGAGGAGTGTATAATTTCAGTGCAAATTGTCAGTGCTTTTGGGGGACAGTGAAGTGAAGTGAAATTTTGGAAGGGCAATTGTTATACGGTGTACTTCGAGATGTCGGAGGAGGAACAGAGGCAGTTGAGAAGTAGGAATAACGTCGAGAAAGTTAATTATAAGGAGGTTGATACCGGTAGCGATGTTGAAAGCGTAGAGAATAATACCAAGATGTCGGAGGTAAATCTTGAGAATAATCCTGAGGTTAACCCTGACAAGAATACAGAGGTACATCCTGAGACTAGTGGTAGTCTAGAGAAAGAAAAGTCTATAGAGATTCCTGAAGATCCATTAACTGTGTTTATGAGGGAGATGAGAAGTAATAGTAAGGAGATGAAAGAAGATATTGGTAGGCTAAATCAAAATATGGAAGAGAATAAGAAAGATAATTTAGAAAGTAGGAAGGAATTCAATGATAAATTTGAGAAATTAGATAAAGATATGAATAAAAATATGGAAGAGAGTAAGAAAGATAATTTAGAAAGTAGGAAGGAATTCAATGATAAATTTGAGAAATTAGATAAAGATATGAATAAAAATATGGAAGAGAGTAAGAAAGATAATTTGGAAAGTAGGAAGGAATTGAGTAGAGATTTAGGTGAGAAATTAGATAAGAGTAATCAAAAGATGAGAGAGGATATGAGTAAAATAAATCAGAAATTGGAAGAGAATAATGTAAAACTAGATATTGTGGAAACGATGAATAGAGAATTAAGTATGAAGTATGATATGCTACAGGAGAGTATTCAGGGGGTGAAACAGGAAATCAGAGGTGAAATTAAGGAGGAGGTAGAGATGAAGGCTAAAGATATTATTAAGACAGTAGATAAGAAATTAGAAGCAGCAGAAAGTAGGATTCAGGAAAGAATAGTAACTGTGATTGAAGAGAAAATAGCAACTCAAGGTGAAAGTTTTAGCAAATTGGTAGAAGTGGAAACTAGGCAGGTGGTAGAGACTTTAGGGGAAACTGCAGTAGAATCAGTAAAGACAGCCTGTAAGGAGACTATAATTGAAAGTAGAATGGAGTCAGACGAGATTTTAGGTGAAAGCAAATTGGAATTAGCGGAGATTTTAGGTGAAATCAGATTAGAGTCAGACGAGATTTTAGGTGAAAGCAAATTGGAATTAGTGGAGACTGTAATTGAAAGTAGATTAGAGTCATTGGAGATTGTAGGTGAAAGCAGATTGGAATCGGAGGAGATCTTAGGTGAGGAACGGCAAATAGCGGAGATTTTAGGTGAAATCAGATTAGAGTCAGACGAGATTTTAGGTGAAAATAGATTAGCGTCAGAGGAGATAGTAGGAGAAAGCATAGTAGAGTTGAAGGAGATTTTAGATGAACGCAGGATAGCTGTAGAAGAGACTATAGAATGTAGCGAAAAAGAAGTGAAGAAGATGAGAGAAAAGATAGGGATAGAAGTAGGTAAGATAAAGAAAGTACTAAGCACCCAAGAGATTAAGATGCAGACAATCATAGATAAGTTAGATAGGCAAACTAGGGAAGAATTTAGTCCTGTGATAGAGGAAGTTAATATGAAATTATTAGTGGCAGAGAAGCGTGCGTTAAGTCATAGTCAGAAGAACATAATTAGTAAACAGGTTAAGAGGAGGAGAGAGATAGATAAGAGGAGAAGCAATGGGCAACGGCTAAAGAGAAAATTAAATATTAGTAGTGGAGAAGTGAAGGGAAGACATGTAGGTAGATATTTTAGAAGTAAAATGAAAGAGAAGAGAATTAAGTTGTTAGTGGAAAAAGAAATCAGAATGAAAGAGAGAAAGAAAGCATATGAGGTGCAGTGGCGTAATGAATTAGCCAGACTTGGGGAAATGATAGGAGGAAAGCCGAAGTATAATGTTACTGTTGATGAGTGTAGTCCGAAAGAGGTAGAAAGTAATGTTATAAGAAAAGAGGAAAATGGAACCCTAGAAAGAGATAGAATTGAAGATGAAGATGGTAAGAACGGTGAAATGCCAGAGAAAGTAGTGATGTAAATTTATATTACCGATAGTTACTCTTCCGTATGACTTAAATATTAAGTAATGAAGTTTAATATGACTTAAAAGAGGTAGATAAGAAACCTGCTGTGTGTAATTTTAATTCAGTCGTGAAGTTAGGATGGTAAGGGGCGCGTAGTGCCTACGCTTATTGATTTAGATTGACTAAAATCATTTTATTTGGAAGACAAAGGTTGTCGTGCTATTGAGCAATGCAGGTAAGTTGAATGTAGGTCCTTAAACTGCAGGTAAGTTGGATGAAGTAAGAATTAAATAAAAAAAAAAAAAAAGGGTAGGAAGATTATTACATAGGTAAGTAATCGAAAGAAAGTAATAATTATTATGGCAACCATAATTAAGAATATAATGGTAATAAAGATATAATTCAAAAGTGAGTGAAGATAAGATGATACAGTGGTAATAAAACGAATGAGTTGAAGAATTAGGTATTGATTTTTAAAGAAGTTTCAGTTGAGGACAGCGAGGTTATCAGTGGATATATTTTGAGAAATTTATAAGTGGTTTAGAATAGTTAATGGTAATGCGTTGTATGAATTAACCAACATCGGGTTGAAATGAGGAAGTAGTAACTAATTAGGACATCTGATACTTGTTGACAGATATGTGTGTGTGTATGTGTGTATTTTCACGTAAATGGACGTGAGTTTGAAGAAGTAAGCCAACGAAGGTAATGCCATTGAGCAATGTGGTTTTTAAAGTTTTGGTAAGATGCCAAATGAAGTTGTTTTTTGAGGAAGTTTTTGGTAAGATGCCAAATGAAGTAGGTTGGAGGAAGTTTTTGGTAAGATGAAGTAGGTCAGCGAGGTATATTCCGTTAAGCAATAATTATTTTTTATGGTATCTACGGGACTACGTGAAGTTAATAAGGGAGTTTTTTTTAAGTATATATGGATGTATGCACACAAGGTAATAAGAGATTACAAAGGTAAGATTGTCCAAGTTTTAGTTACAGTTACGCACGTTTTAAAGATATTACAAGGCTTGTTATCGAGCTAAACCACTTTTAGTAAAAAGTTACTGATGAATAATAACGAATTAATGATGTGGTAGATTGTTGTCCTACACACAGGTTAAAGTAAAGATAATAATTATAATTAAAAGGTTGACATAATATTTACTAATATTGAAAGGAATTTGTTATAATTCGACGTTTGAGGATTTAAAGATAATCATTTTTTTTTAGTAGACGAGAAATTAAAGTTTTATTTATGTCATACGGAGTTAGTAAAGATAAGTTTAATATTTTGAAGACAAGAATAAGTTAGTAATGTAAGGTGAGTATACCTAAGGGGTAATAATGAAGTTTCAATTAAAGGCAGGTGTAATTTACGCAGTTAATTTGGTAGAGCAGAAAGTATCTGAACTGTGTTAGAACTCAGAACTTGCTTTATGAAGTGATTATGGGAGAATATTTGCTAATTAAGAGTGTCGGTGTTATTGACTATCAACAGGAACACTGTCATTATTTTAGGAAGACAATAGCTAGGAAAGCATAGTGTGATGTTATTATTCCAAGGAATTAGTCGAAGCATGTACGATTTTTTTTTTAGCTGAAATTTAATGTGTTATTGGTCAGTAAGAGGTGACCTGTAACAGTAAGAAGAAGTGGGATTATACCATGAATAGGGGAAGTTTTTGTATGTGACGTGTGATGTCACGATGAGTTTTGAGAGATTCTGGTATAGCAAGTGTGAGCTATAGTCCAGGCGGTCAGAACAAGTAGGAAGTGGTGTTTGGAGGACACGGTACTTAATTAAGAGTTTTGAGAGAAAACTAAGGGGGGTTTTTAGGCATTCAGCAAAAAGTCAAATCATGAATAGACTAAGTTCAAAGTATAAGAGCATTAATATTTTGTGGAACGAAATATTTATTCCGAGGAGTTTGTCATGTGTTTTTTGTGAAATAGTTTAGTGATATACGTAATTCAGGTATTGAGTAGTATTTTGTCCAAGTCTTAATCATTTTGTTATGGTAAGTAAGGAATGACGTTACGGTAAATTTATATCTTGACGCTAAGTTAAATTTTATAAAGTGAACGAGAAGTCAGATTTTATGTTTATTGGTGATTTTGAAAATTCAAGTTATTGTTTTCGAGAAGTAGTAAAGAGGAATTATGGTTTTATGAGAAGTTAAGAAGTCGTGGAGACTTAGGAAGTATTAATTTGGAAGGAGGCGGCCGTGGCCTAAGAAAGAATTAAGCCACGAAGGCAGGTGAGTAGTAACTTGGATATTTAAATGAACTGTTTAATAACTGCTTTGAGGTATTTCGATGTCATTATGTATTTGGGGAAATATTTACATGTATGACATATGCACTGAAATAGGAATTGCCTTAGGTATTTTGCTAAGTTATTTTTTTCTTCAATTATTGAAATTTTACTGCATTTGAGTAATCCCTTTATAAAGACGAAAGGAATATTGTATTGTTTGCATCCTATTATCGTGTGCTGTAATAGTTATTATGGGTTAATCAGCTGGTATTACAACAATGTACTTCTACGCCAGACTGATATACAAAAACTACGTTCAAAAGAGATGAAGCCAAAATTGTATGTCATGCATACGATCACCGAAATATAAACGAGTGCAGCGTTGACATATATGTCAAAAATAAAAGTGAAGGGCATTTTATATGTATATTTTTTACAGCTCGTTTAATACATAAAGAAGAATGAACATTATGAACATTTGGAAGAATGAGAAATGATAGTACAAATATGTAAAGTGAAAAGAGTATGTTCTTGTATATTTTTATGTATTGTTGAAGGGTATTATTTGTATGTTGTCGTTATGGGGGTATTAATATTTAAATTTGTATTCATTTGTGTAGGATGTGTAGTGATATAAATAATGTTACATTTTATTTTAAATTATTTATATCAGGGGCGATTGTAACGATTCGATCCCATAGCGGTTATATTTATAGGGTTATTCATTTATAATTATCATATTATTATTATTATTATTAACTAGTACATCCATGAGATGATTTTTATATCAGATAATTGTAAGCGGTTTTGATTATTATATTCAATTAGATTTTTATTAACAATTACTTGTAAAGAGACGAAGTATTATATATTGCAACAAGACTGGCGATATGGACTAACCCTGTGCGTCACAAACTGAACGACGTAGTAAGAATTTCACCACGGCAAACTGCGTCATTTTCCTGAGATGTTAAGAAACACACTATGGTGTAACCAACACGCCATTTTCTACGGTATATACGCGTCAATATATATTGCAAGTTATGAGTCAAGAATGGAGAAGGCTAATAGAGAGGGAAGCTGTGACACCACGTGACAAGGAAGTCATTAGTATTTTGTACCTGCAACATCGGAGAAGAATGGCATTGATCTACAGCTCTTAATGAAGGAAGGAAGTTGTAACCTTGCTTTCTGGGTCCTAATGGACTGAGCACCGAGAGTCGACACTGAACGATGTCTTGCCGACATCTATATCAATACATAATGGGTTATATCCCTGATCAAGAGTCTTTCTACAGATGGCAACGTACTTAATGAGGATATTTCATAGTAATTGAGATATCACATCATTTTTTTAAACATAAGCGACGTAACAACGAGATCATCGATCATTTCTTAAATATGACGAGTCTTCGACTGGGTGAGCCAACAATTCAATAAAACTATCGTCTCTATTATAATTTAACTTCATTTAACTTTCAATTCATTTTAATATTCATTTTCTTTTAAATAATTAATTGCCGCATTGAGTAATTTTAAATTCAATTGTGTGACTATCACTATTCTGTTTTATTAATATTTTGTTTTTGCATTTAATAAATTCATTCTCTTCAACGTAATGCCTATTTCTTTCATTGTAGTTGGTACTTTAAGGCAATCATACTCCTTGATTAAATACGGATTGGTTAGATGACTTTGTCTCACTACGACCCGGGTAAGTGGTTCTCGACTCTACTGCTGATAGCCGAGGTTAAATCAATAAATTTCGATTCACTGTCTTAAATAGGAATCTGGCGCTCAACAACTTATTATATTACACTATCACAGGTAAGGTCACACCACAGTGTATATTATTTATTCTTATTATGTTTGTTAAATTGAACCACAATAGTCATCACCACGTTTTGTTAACTCATTAAAAATGTTACAGTTTCAAAGTTCACAAACTACCTTACAAAAACAAGTTTGTTTTCAAGAAATCAGAAAAAAGTTTTTTTTAAATCTATTTGCTTATTTTTACATCCAAACATGTTACAAATTGTGTGTGCAAATAGTAGGACTAGTGGTTAGTTAACAAAAATCAGTGGTGAAGAAAGGAGTAACCATGCCTAGAACACTGATTGTTGATATGTCAAGTTTCAAAGTTCACAAAAACAAGTTTGTTTTCAAGAAAACAGATAAAAACTTAACAACACGGGGCTAATAAGTAATATATCCTTGTTCAAGAAAACAAATAAAAACTTAACAACACAGTTTATAGCGTAGCAGTCAGCATGGTTAGCTTCCACCTTGGAAGTCATAGGTTTGATTCCCGGCTCTGCCACAAAATTTTAAAAGTGGTATGAGGACTGGAACGGGGTCTACTCAGCCTTGGGTGTTCCAAATAAGTAAAGGGGTTTGATTCCCACCTCAGCCATTCTTGAAGTGGTTTTTATGGTTTTACACTTTGTCTTCAGGCAAATGCTGGGATGATACCTTCTTCAAGGCCACGGCCGCCTCCTTCCCTCTTTCTTGTCTATCCATCCTGACCATCCATTACATTACCTTATGTGGCCCCTGGTTGCTTTGCAGGTGAGGCTGCCTAGACGAGGTGTACATCACACTTCACCAATTGTATCCACTCTGATTAGATGTTCCCAGCTCTAGGACACTGCCTGTAGAGGCGGTAGTGGTGAGTTCCCTCGCTGAGTCCGTGGGTTCCACCAACCTGGAGGGTAAACAACTAAGAAAAGAAGAAAACAACACGGGGTTAGTAACTAATATATCCCTATTCAAGAAAACAAGTGAAAACTTAACAACACGGGGTAATGACTAATATATAGTTGTTCAAGAAAACAGATAAAAATTTAACAACAGGGGACTAATAACCAATATGTCCCTGTTCTCAAGTTTTACAGTTAAAAAAATGTATCAGTTATTTCTAACATAGCTGCAATGTAACGAATTATATTTGATAATGACTATAGTTTGAAAGTGTTTAATACTTCTTACCTTGAATGTACATGCAAGACTTAATGCAATTATGTATGCAGCAACTTTTATTGCAGTATGAAAACAAGGTGTCCTATATAAATGCAATCAATAACCCTGATTACATAAAAATCAACTTTCTTTAAAATAAAAAAAGTTGTAATGAAACATATATAAGTATTACAATTTCACTTCAAGTCACGTTCAACAATATTGCTGTTAAACCAGTAAAGCAGTGCTCAGGTGAGTTGGCTGCATTAATATGTATTGGGAAGGCTACAGCCATGGCTTGTCAAAAGGTATTATCCTAGCATTTGCTTGGAGTAAAAAATAAACTTAATTAAGTCTAAAATTTGTCTGATAATTTGTGTTATTGTGATGGCTGCATTAATGTGTGTATTGGGAAGGCTACAGCCGTGGCTTGTCAAAAGGTATTATCCCAGCATTTGCTTGGAGTAAAAAAATAAACTTAATTAAATCTACAATTTGTCTGATAATTGGTGTTATTGTGATGGCTGCATTAATGTGTATTGGGAAGAATACAGCTGTGGCTTGTCAAAAAGTATTATCCTAATATTTGTTTATAGTAAAAAATAAACTTAGTTAAGTCTAGAATTTGTCTGATAACCTGTGCTATTGAGAAGGCCGTATTAATGTTTATGTATTGGGAAGGATACAGCCGTGGCCTATCTATCCTAGCATCCCAACAAAACTACTTTTAAAATATTCAAAATAGAATGCAAACCTACACTTTTCCAATATTAGCAAGGTGTGGGCTAGGGTGTTATCACTCTCAACCATTGTGGCTGGTACTTACATATCTAAAATGCTTACTTTATAAACATATCATTATATAGTTGTTATCCTTTTCTTTGAGTAGGGTGTGTAACACAGTGGTAACGTTCTCACCTGATGTGTTTCAAGGTTGCAATATTAAATCCTTCCACAACCTGTTGGTGGGTGTGTGAATTTAACAGCACAGTGAAATAAATTATACATGTAAATTGACTGGTCCTACCAAGAACAGATTCTAAATCTTGTTCTGTCACACCAGACAACCGTAGTTAACCTTTTTCCTCAAGTAGTGTTATATAAGGTAGACCAAGGTTAAACAGATTACTTGCAATGTAAAGTATAATAGCTATTTAAAAAATAAAATATTTGGCGCAGGAATGGGAAGGATACAGCCGTGGCCTGTCCAAAGGTTCCATCCTAACAATTTAAAATAAACCATCATTATACAACCCCTATATACTCGTCTGATAACCTGTGCTATTGTGATGGCTGTGGGAAGGATACAGTTGTGGCTTGTCAAAAGGTATTATCCTAGCATTTGCTTGGAGTAAAAAATAAACTTAATTAAATCTACAATTTGTCTAATAATTTGTATTATTGTGATGGCTGCTTTAATGTGTATTGGGAAAAATACAGCTGTGGCTTGTCAAAATGTATTATCCTAATATTTGTTTATAGTAAAAATAAACTTAGTTAAGTCTAGAATTTGTCTGATAACCTGTGCTATTGAGAAGGCTGTATTAATGTTTATGTATTGGGAAGGATACGGCCGTGGCCTTTATTTATAGTAAAAATAAACTTAGTTAAGTCTAGAATTTGTCTGATAACCTGTGCTATTGAGAAGGCTGTATTAATGTTTTTGTATTGGGAAGGATAAAGCCGTGGCCTGTTCAAAGGTTCCATCCTGACATTTTAAAGTAAACCATCATTATACAACTCTCATATACTTGGTTGAGTGTAAACATTGTATAATAACTTATGTATTGGGAAAGAAACAGCTCTAACCTATCAAAAGGTTCTATCCAAATGTTGGTTTTTATGTTGGCTTTTTATGTTGGCTTTTTATGTTAGCTTTTTATGTTTGCTTTTATGTTGGCTTTTATTGTTAGCTTTTTATATTAGCTTTTTATGTTCACTTTTATGTTAGCTTTTTATGTTAGCTTTTTATTTTGGCTTTTTAATGTTAGCTTTTTATGTTGGCTTATTATGTTGGCTTTTTTATATCCATAGCCTTATGTTAGATACCATCCCAGCATTTACCTTGAAAACCATGTCCCTGGATGGTTGAGGAAGTGTAATTGTTTTCCAAACAAAGAATTGACTGAGTGATTGAGCAAGCTTTGACTAGTTGTATGTCAGTCCTCTGTTAGAGGGTTTTCAGTATGGTAGGTTATAACTTTCACACAGTTACATCACTTGTTAGTCATTGTTTTAAAATCTACTAGGTTATCAGTCTGTTTGTAAACATTATTTATAACATCATCCTACTGTCTCAGGGTGTAGCAGCCATCTTACACAATAACCCCTGGTCCGCTGTATACTTGTATATACAATACACCTCAAAAGTCTACTCTCCCTTTGTAGAACACCACACATAATAGTTAAGTTTAAAAGTAAAAAAAGCTTTGTATCTCTCTCCTTTTGCCAGGCGTGAAACCGGCACTAGACCATCAACCTAGAGGTGGAGTTAACACACACACAAAGAGATTAGACGTGTATAAATCACTAACTATAAACTGTGTATGGTAACTATATCAATTTTATTAATCAACCTCACACTAGAGTTTTTTTTTTATTTAAGTTTGAAATAACAAACTGTTACCTTAAATGTTGGGTAAATCTCCTCGAAGATGTCTGGTTTGCTGGGAACAAATAATATTTTGCGTGAGAGGCTATGTGTGTCTGATAGAGGAAATTAGTACTGACTGGATAAATTATATCAGTTTTATTGCCATCCTCAGCCACACATCTTGTAGAAAATGTTGCCCTACCACATTGGGGACACCCGTACATGTCTTCGTCGTTAAGGTCGTGTAAAAGAGATTAGTAGTTGTCATGTTTGACTTGAAATGGAAAGTGATGAGTTCCATTAGGTGTAGGAGGAGGGTCATTTGGATCGTCAGTGTCACTGCTGTCCTCATCTAATGCTAGAGATACTCCCATGAGTAACACAAAACATTTGAGGCACATAAAATGGCAATTGATGTTATCAATTTCACCATTATTCTCAATCATATCTGAAGTGGTTGGAATATGATATTCATCAACATAAGTGATACATGGAAAGTCTTTAAATTGAGAAGGAAACATAATTTTGTCTCCTTTGTTTTCTCCCATAGGAAAATGAAGTCTGTAGTCATATTTAGTTGTATCAGGTGTTATAAAAAATTTCTGGGACCAGTCCCTAAGAACACTGTGTAAGTAATTGGTATACGTATTAGTAGATCTAAATTTCCTATAGTTGTTCTTACACATTTTAGTGCGGTAGCCATGTTGAGTAGTGTAAGTCCAGGTTTCAGGTGAGTTAAAAAGATGTTGCTTAAACATCTGTCTTTAGGAAGCCATAACACTTACAACAGTTTTACAAGATGTATAGGTTGATTGATAAAATAGATATAGTTACCACACACAGTTTATAGTTAGTGATTTATACACGTCTAATCTCTTCAAGAGCACACTATTGGATGACAGTACCTATTGAGGTCTCCACTCTCTTATATACAAAACCAGGGACTACTAAAAGCTGTCTTAAAAAAAACATGTTATTTCAGCATTCCATTATAGCTTTCTTACAAGAATATTAGGAATAATTAGTATGGTAAGGCTATTAGATTTTTAATATAGGACATAGCCTTGTTTAGCAAGCACTGTTGAAAGGTTAAAGGTTACTTGATTCCCTGCCAAACAGGATATGGCTTCAAGGAAACCACCTTGACGGCTAGTATATATATGTGTGTAAGTGATACCTACCATCACACTTGCATCAAGTCTCTTGCAGTGTGAACATCACTGGTGAGAACATTGCTCTGCTCTGTACAAGGTGAGTCAACATGCTTTATTCTCTTGTTGATCAGTGAGTAGATGATTATAGACTATATAAGCTTATCTTTAATAGTAAAATGGACACTCTCCAACAGATTGATTCAATTGGGGTCCAAGTTGGGTTGGAGACAAGAGCACTAAGGGACCTACCAGTCAACCAGCCGTTCCCAGTGGAAAGTCTTCAACAAATAAACACTCAATTTGGCCGAAAAATACTCTGCCACTGCAAGGAGTTCAAACTGTTTCTACCAGCTTGTTTTGATAAAATATCTAACAAAACACTGGCGGCATTAAATGCACACACCTTGGTATTAAAATATAAGAAGATAACAGCTAACTCTTCTGCCCCAATTAGTGTATGAGCAGATGACCTCACTGTTCCGCCTCTTCAAACAACCATTTAATATAAGACTTATACCAGGTGACGGTTTTTTCATTATTATTTTAATTACTGTTATTATTACTGAGTTTTAAAAATTAACCCATGGCACCGCTTGTTTTGGGAAAACGTTCACGACTGTTTTCAGACACGTCTGTGCAGTGGGCGAATATACAATGTAAATAAAATTTTACATCCTAAATTGTTTGTGCAGGCATGTTTACCAGTTTTTTTTATTACAATTTGCCACTCTTTTTAATCGCTTCACAGCATTAAAGGTGAACACAGAATTAGCTTGCACCTTTATATTTTTTTAAGTTAATGGAGAAGAAAAACGAGAAACCATTTATTTGGCAACCAAAATGAGACTATTTTATAGGACGGATGACAGGGAAGCTTGGTATGACCGACATGTTGTGGACGCATTGGTGGCTAAGTTTGATGCATTTCTTGAAGGTGAAAGTGGTAAATCACTCGAGATTATCCCGTTTTTACAAGTCAATGTGTGTTGCTTTGACCCTTTAAATTCAGGTTCTCTATATTTTCCACTTCCTCTCCCTGTTCAACGTAGAAAAGCCGTCCTAAATACTCAAAATGAGGATGACTATTGCTTTTTATGGAGCATGGCTGCATTTTTAGCTCCTGTTCAACGTAATGTTAGTCTAACATCCTCATACACGGCCATGCTTAACAGGTTACTCTCCACACTCGACTATGCAACTATTTCATTTCCTTTAGAACTTACCTCTATTGCAAAATTTGAAAAACTCAATCCTGATTTTTCCTTTATGATTTTTGGTCTTGATAAGAATACGGTTATTGGACCGCTTTATTGTACGCAGCAACAAAAGGTGCACCATATAAATTTACTATACATTACAAACGTGCAAAAAAGTCATTATTGTTTAATTAAGAACCTCTCCAAGCTAGTTGGAGCCCAAATGTCATCTCATCAGCATTCAAAATTTATTTGTGAACGGTGTTTGCAATACTTTTCAACACAAATCAAGCTGGATAGCCATATGGTGGATTGTTCTACTCAGCCAGCAGTTAAAATTACATTTCCAAAACCGGAAGAAGCTAAAATGGTATTTAAAAACTATCAACGCATGGATCCAGTAGCCTATACTATGTATGCGGACATTGAAACGTTAACTGTCCCTATTCAGCGGTGTCCGCCAAATCCATCGTCCTCATACACGGATGCTATTCAAAGGCATACTCCGTTTTCGGTTGCTTTTCAAGTTGTTTGTAATTATGATGCAAGTCAGTCCTATTTCAAATTGTTTCGAGGACCTACCTGTATTCAGTGGTTGTTACAGGAACTGAAGCAGTTAGCTGAACATGTCCATCAGCTTCATCAAACTCCCAAGCCCATACAGATGACACTAGATGAAATGATACGTCATGATACAGCAACAACGTGTCATATTTGTAGAAAACCTATCTCATCTGACAGCCTTAAGGTGCGTGACCATTGTCATTACACGGGCGTCTATCGAGGAGCTGCACACAACACGTGTAATTTAACGTTTCGTACAGAAAGTATATACCCGTCTTTTTTCATGGCCTCACCAATTTCGACTCACACTTTATCATTCGTGAGTTTGCCACATTAGATTAGGAACATTTTTCCATTATTCCGCAAAATCATGAGCGGTTTATTTCCTTTTCTATCTACTACCAAGGTATATCACTTCGGTTTCTCGATTCCTACAGATTTATGGCCTCTTCATTAGATGCTTTGGTCAAGGGCATTTCCCCTGATGACTTGCATTATACACGAAACCATTTTTCAGATGATGCTAAATTCAAACTTTGTATCCGAAAGGGCGTCTATCCTTATGAATATACCAACAGTTGGTCTTCCTTGGATGAAACACATTTACCACCACAGGCCGCATTTTTTTTTAGCACGTTGCATAATACTGCCATTATTGATACCGATTATACACATGCCTGCAATGTGTGGGATACCTTTGGTTGTACCACCCTAGGTGAATTGCTGATCTGTATCTCACTGTGGATACCTTGCTATTGACAGATATTTTTGAAAAATTCCGTCGCATGTGAATAAACATTTACAAGCTGTACCCGTGTCACTATTATACTGCACCGGGTTTATCATGGGATGCCATGTTGCTGTACACAGGTATCGAGTTGGATTTACTTGTAGATATTGACATGTTATTATTTTTTGAAAAAGGTATTCGTGGAGGATTTGTCTCCCTGGTTCAGACACATGTCCATGCCAATCATCCTTACATGTCAACATATAATGCACAGCAGCCCATTTCTTATTTAACACACTATGATGAGAATAATTTATACGGCTATGCTATGAGTCAACCACTTCCGTATAAAGATTTTACCTGGCTCAGTTATGAGGATATTGAACGCTTTGATGTACACACCGCTGCTCAGCAAAAAGATCTCGGCTTTGTATTGGAGGTGGACATACAATACCCAGCACATGTACATGATGAGCACGCTGATTTACCGTTTTGTGTCGAGCGTAGGATTCCTCCAATTTCAAGCTCGAAACATCCAAAGTTATTGGGAACGCTTCTTCCTAAAACAAGGTATGTGATTCACATCCAAGCGCTTTTACAATGTTTAACATATGGGCTTGTATTGAGAAAGATCCATCGTATTGTGTCATTTGCACAAAAGGCGTGGTTGAAGCCTTACATGGATCTGAATACTCACCATCGGCAACGTGCTACCCAACCTTTTGAAATCATTTTTTTTAAATTGATGAATAATGCGGCATATGGAAAAACGTTTGAAAATGTACGCAAACACCGGTCAATCCATTTAGTTAATACGTGGGAAAAGAGGTATGGGGCTCGAAAATATGTTGCCATGCCTCATTTAAAAAAATGAAAATTATTACTGACGCGTTGGCTACTGTTGAATTAGGAAAGGTTGAAATTCATTATAATAAACCTATTTATTTAGGGATGACTATATTGGAGTTTTCAAAATTAACAATGTATGATTTTCATTATGGGTTTGATCGTCGTTATTTTAATGATGTTCATCTTGTTTATATGGATACCGACAGTTACGTATATCAGATCAATACAACTGATGTTTATCAGGTGATGCGTGACCATCCTAAACATTTTGATACGTCCTTTTTACTGTTGGCAACACCTTTGGCTTGTTACCCCCAAAACAACAAAGTCATGGGGCTCATGAAGGATGAATGTGGGGTTGATGTTATGACATAATTTCTAGGTCTTGCATCAAAAATGTACTGTTATATGTGTGACAATTCAAGACATGTCAGTCGAGCCAAGGGGGTCCGCTCCAGTGTCATCCGAACCTTATGTATGGCTCGTTATCGCGAGGCATTATATAACCCCACTGAGCAGTATGCAAAACAGTCACGACTAACATCCTGTACCCATGAAATGTTTCTTGTTGAGCAAATGCGACGCTCGTTGCTTTTGTTTGATGATAAACGTTCATGGGTAAATGATCACCTTACAAGCTTGCCATGGGGGCATTACTCCCTTAAGGAGTAACTAACAATATGTTCTTGTTTTGTAGTAAAAAAGTTGTCTACAAATCATTTTGCTCTATGTATATTTTATTTTACTATTTTGTAAATAAAGAAACAGTATGTTTAATCCTTTTTTTAATGTATTTATTTCATTTAATCCTTGCCATCTACTGGCTAAACATAAATAAAGTACTAGGTAGGCTACCTCCTTCCCAAACCTAGTTTGTTAGGTATTGATTTTATGAAAGCAAAAGCTTGTTTGTACGGAACCTTTTGAAATGCGAATCTCCCATTAAAATATGTTTGTTAACACTACTATCTGATACCTCAGATTCATTTTGAATAATAATAATAAGAGATATTGTTAATTAACCATCCTGCTTGATATCTTAAAAGCTGATAACCTTGCTAACTAATACCTTAGCTTCATTTTAAATAACACTAGACTGATCGAGTTTAATACAGAGATTACCATTATACTACAACCAGCGCCTTCTAGTAAAAAAATATTAAAAGTACAAGCTCTAGCAGCCAATGGTGGAACTAACTGTTTACTCGGCTCGGCTTCCTTTACCAGCCTAAACCGGTCCCCCCCTCCCCCCACTCCCATCCACACTATAAAACTGACCAGCACCTACTACTCACTGTCAGTATGTTGGTCTGAACAAGCCAGGCAACATCTGGAACTTGCTCCCAAGCCAGGCCCACCACCCCAGCCCCCCCCCCCCCCAACCCCTCACTTCCCTTTCCCCTCACCCTAGCCTCCACCCCAGCCCCTCTCCCCTAGCCACCACTCCAGCCCCTCCCCCTAGCCTCCACCCCTGCCCCTCCCGCCCCTAGCCACCATCACAGCCCCTCCCCCTGCCCCTCCCCCTAGCCTCCACCCCAGCCCCTCCCCCCAGCCTCTCCCCCTAGCCTCCACCCCAGCCCCCTCCCCCACATCATCAGGGGGTAAAAAGTGGATAACCTTGAAATTTATCCAGGACCGGCTTTGTCTATCTACTTACATATATCAGAACTTTGGCGAAAGAAGACAGAATAATTCACGAACGAAAGCGGCTAGGGTTGATCCCAGTGCCATCAAGCGAGAAAGGGTTTCCCATCTCACACAAGAAGATTCACCAGCAGTAAGGACGGCCACACGAAGATGATGGAGTTCGAATCCCGTACCTGACCGCATGGGAACTTCCGTAGGAGACCGTAGAAGCCCACACGACACCATGCAGTCTCGACCTATTAGAAACAATCCGTTTCTGATGGATAGCGAATAAAGCCCATTTCTAGTCATCTATAACGCAACACAAGGTGGTCTAAGGACCAACGATATATCCCATCTTGTAGAGTATTGTAGAAACTTTTGTGAATATCCGACAGCTGTTTATTCATGCCATTTCTCTACGTTTACATAATATTGTTATAGTTTTCGATGTTATATTTTCATAACTAGGTCATACGGATGTTTATTCACGATTTTCGTCGATTTTGACACTTAAGAATTTTTATTTGAATTTTTGGAATTTTGCGACTTTCGAAATTTGAATGCGGAGATTTTACAGTTTAGTTCAGAATATTTTTATAGTCAAGTTTAAATGTGTTTAGATCACATTTTGTCAGTTTTTGAATTGTAAGATATCGTTTTTTGACAACGATGATAATAATGGAAATTTGTTCCAAAAATGTTATATAGAAGTATATTTTAGACAATGAGATTCTTAAAGATCTTATGTAGAGATCCATGCAAAATCACGATCCGATTACTTATTAGACAGATTTGGTTATAAATATTTGGTGACAAACAAATATAAAGTATAAAAGTTTATGAGAAATATATTAAAGAAAGAATTTGTAAAAGAATTTAATATGAAGTTAACAAATACGAATTACAGCGTATTTTTTGAAGTAATAAGATTTTGAAGAAAGAATAGAAAGGAAATATCACTGCTAATAGGAAGCTTTATGGAAATGTGAGTGATATATAAAAGACATAATATTGTTATTAGAAGACTAGTATTTTATCGTATTACCTGTTAAATTAAAACATCGATTGAACCAATATTTTTATTATATATTTTTATTAAGGATGTTGAAACAACGAAAAGAATTTGTTAACGAGAAGTTCATGATAATATGTTTTTGGAAGAAACTGCGAAGCATCTCTAAGAGAGAGATTTATTTATTCCCGTAGCAGTTTGTATGACAATGAGCATTGTGACGCCATTGGTCAATTGTTGAAGGAATCTCTGTAGTGACAGACTTGTGCATATTTTGATGTAGAAATAGGATGTTTTATGAAGAAGCGGTATTGTTGGTGTTTATTAATATTTGAAGTTATTGAAATAGTATCATAGAGTTGAAACTCCTTGAAAGCATTAGGCCAGCGGATCCTAGATGAAGTTGAATCTGAAAGAAATTATATGATCAATGGATCTTTGATGAAACTGAGAGTAAACTGAGCTCTATTTATATGGTTCTTAATCAGATATTGAATTTACGGTAATTATTCAACGAATTGAAAGATCATATTTTTATTAAGTATTTATGTTTTGATGACAGACCAGTTGTAGGAGGTCTATGAACTATGTCTTTATTTAATGGTATGGATTATAGAATCCCGAATGGTAACAGTTTCACGAATAAGACATAGTATGGTGAATGATAATTTTCTAAAGTACGTTGAAATGTAGTGAAGAAATAGGAAGACAATTTAGGTCTAGATTGTCTGTAAAGAAGGCAGTTGGACCGTTGTATATAGTTTATTTAAAATTGAGTAGTTGCTCAACTACAGCGTTAATATTTGTGTTGTATATAAATAATATTTAGAATTTAAAGAAAGGTTTATAGTTATATTCATGCGTATTATAATGTTTCATTTGTAGTTTAAATATGAGTAGAGAATTTTTATCGCTTCTATGAGATGGATTTAAATGATAGGAGACGTGAGATAAACTGTTTAGAGTAATGCATAGTTTTTGTAATGACGGAGATCTACGTCAAGGGTAAATTCATTTCATTTGGGGATATTTTTTTAAACTTTATAACATTTTATCTTGTTATAAAACTCCCGTTACCTAGGGCACAGCAGTTGTATGCTGCGATTTATTTCATGATTTTATTTGAGCTTATGAAGGGGTTTAAAAATTATTTTATCGGTTTCTAGAAGAAACAAACATGTATTTAATGTAACAGAAGTAATGACATTTAATCATTTGATCTAATTGAACGTTAATAATGCATATAATGAATGCTATTGTTAGGAAACGTGTATTTGTTAATGTCAATAAATATGACAGGCACGTTTTTACGATTCCCTGACCTTTTATAGAAATTTGGCATTGTCCTTGTAGTTAAATGGTAGTGGAATGTGCTGTAGGGTGGAAGTTCCCGAGGGACCTGTTCCGCATCCTGACGCCCGAGATTTTCATAGATTCTCGTCTTTCCTGAGTAGATAGAGAACCCTACTGTTCTGTAGTTAGTAACTATAGCACATTCTGTTTTATAAAATCCTGTTCCTTATTCTGAGTGTTTTCGCCAAGTAGCACTGTGTTGTTTTTAGCCGGGACTTCAAGATGTTACAATCCATTACTTTTTTCATCCTTGGATTTTGGTGGATCATCCAGATATAAGGGTACAGTATCTTCTAATGGGCCACGGCCGTTTCCTTCCAAATCCTTACCAGTGTAATTCATGTAATTCATTGCCACCTTGAAACTGATCCCTGACCCCAAAAAATAGGAAAAGCAGGGGTGTGGGTAAGACATACAAACAGGGTGCCAAGGTGGCAACATATTGAGAAGGGGGGGGGGGGATGACTGCGATGTCGATAATCACCACCACCCGGTGGCAAGATACTAAAGGGGGGATGACTCTGATGTTGAGAACAACCACCACCACCCGGTGGCAGAATACTGAAGGGAGGATGACTCTGATGTTAAGAACAATCAGCGCCACCAGGTGGCAAGATACTGAAGGGTGAATGACTCTGATGTTGAGAAAAAGATATCAAAGAGGGGATGACTGTGATGTTGAGACATTCACCACCGTCGGTGGCAAGTTACTGCAGGGTAGATGACTCTGATGTTGAGACAAATTTATTAAAGGGGGTAAGACTGTGATGTTGAGACAATCACCACGGCGAGGTGGCAAGATACTGAAGGGTGGATGACTCTGATGTTGAAAACAATCACCACCACCAGATTGCAAGATTATGTCATCAAATTGAGTAGAAATACTCTTGTCCTCAGTACAATATATAAATAACCATTCTTTTAAACTTTACGGTCAGTTACAGTAATCAATCATACGAACTGACAAGCTCCAGAGCACTAAAATAAGTACTGGTAGGCTACCATATGGAACCATCATGTATCAAGTCTAACAGAATTCCCTGAGCCTCTTTAACAGTCTATAAGCCTTGCAGTAGCATAAACCTCTTTCAAACCACATAATCTGTAATTATTATTCTTTAGCACTGATTCATCTATCTCACTTTTCTTGGTGGTACTTTCCTGGTGCGGAACTTTATTTACTGGTATCTCACCTTTTACTGTAGCCTCCTGTATCAGGATTTGGAACTTTCTTAGGATTTATTTATGAACCTAGATGTGCTATAAAGGTTTAGTTAATACAATTTTATTTTTCAATCAATTTAGATGGCAACATTATTTTGAAACACTGAAAGAATATAAATCAGATTACCCCTACCACTGAAGTAGAGGTCTTTTTCTGAGTCATTACCCCTCCCCCGTCGTAAAGGGGCGGATGACCTCAAGGTTCCACCCTTTAAAAATATCACCAGAACCTAGAAAATGTATTTCTGGACCCCTCATCTTAAGTGAAGGAAATCCTGATATGAGATTGTATTATCCTTGTTGTACCTCGCTTGTTTATCCATCTCAATATAAGTAAGGTACCTAAAGACAAGGGACAACTTAAACTGTTGATGAACTAATTGATTTTCTTTACTTGGCAGTTCATTATCTTCATCCTACACATAGGCATATCCCTTATATTGCTCAACTAACCAAGTTGAGAAATGTAAGGCCACATGTTTTTGGGTGAAAATAGTTGTCTGAAATTTGGTCCAGTTGCACAGGAAAAATGTTGTATACTGCACAAGTCTAAACAGTGCAGGGAAGGGCATACCTTAGTGGACATAATCCCTCATTTCTGAACATATACATATCGAGTGATGGTTGGTGTATGAATATTGCCAAACCAAATGTTAAGAGATGTAATATCTGCCATGTAGAACAGTTTCCAGACTGAAGACAAATGAAATTAAAATAGAGCAGAACTAAATGCAACAGGTTTAGTTTTATATGCCGGCCTCTCACCCGGAGGCCCCGGGTTCGATTCCCGTCTCCGTCAGGGATTTTAGAAACTGACGTGAGGGCTGGAACTAGGTGCACTCAGCCTCGTGAGGACAATTGAGTAGCTCTCTGACAGTGAGGCAGCGCCCCGGACAAGAAAACCAAGATTATCGTGCCGAGGGGATCCGATGCGCTGACCACGTGTCACCCCAATATCTGCAGGCCAAATGGCTGGACAGCGGTCGCTTGGTAGGCCTAGGCCCTTCATGGGCTGTAGTGCCACGGAGTTAGTTAGGTTATGTTAGTTTTATATACTGTATTTTGAACAAAAATGGTGTGCAAGAATATCAGGTCTTGTGTGGTCAGCAGCAAATACTACTGTGTATGTGATAGAATGCACAGATTTTAAAGTAAAGTAGGCCTATGCTACATCACTGAACTGTAGTGAGGTGTTAAAAGTCAGTCTTGAGATAAGGGAAGGAAATAATGTGCAAACTGGGTAAGTACTGTGTTATACAGTGCAGTTTCTCTGGTGGTGCAAGAAGAGAAATATGTGTGTATTGAATATCCAGTACATAATCATTATAAACAATACCAGCTGCTTGATGCACTGGAGGTAGCATTCATGACTCACTACAGGCACTTCCTTAAAGTTATCGATGTTTAATAACAAAGCCCTTTACAGGCTACAAGCTTGGGGGGTTGTAACTCTGGGATAGTTCCTATCTTAATGACTCCTTCCCAATTCTAGCCTATACTACTGCAGTGAAGCTTGGTTAGTGGGCTCGCCCATTACATACTGTAGGTAGCATTCATGACTGAATACAGGTACCTCCTTAAAGTTATCGATGCTTACTAACAAAGCCCTTTATAGGCAACTAAGCTTGTGGGGTTGTAACGCTGGGATGGTTCCTATCTAGATAGTGGCCACTCAAATCGGTCAACAATTTCCAGGAGTTTTCCAGGAATTTTCCAGGAGTAATTCTCATTTTTCAGACTAAAAAAATAAAATAATCGCGAGTCCCGGGGGAAGGGGCTTTATCGGTTGCCTACTTCAAAACCAAAATAAAGCAGTTTTGTTTGGTTTACTTATACAGATGTTGACAAAAATTAGTGGTGATTGCGTTATTGATACGCAAGCCTACACACAAATGATTTAATTGTAGTTTTAAAAAAGCCTTTGTGACTGAAATATCCGCATTAAAAAGCAGAGAAAACAATGCCGCCTGCAATGTTATTGCGGTGAAGTTTTTCTATACTCAATATGTTTTACAAAACACTACCGCGTGTTCTCCTACACAGAAACAGGTAGCCTGAGGAAATTTCTTTCGTTAACAATAGAGTGCTCACCCAAATCCGCAGCGGGAGTATGATTTAGGATGGAAATAATTTTATAATTAATTAACAGTGGCTATTTTTCAGGAGTTTTCAAATTTTTCATCATTTTCCAGGAGCTTTCCAGAACTAATAAAAATCCAGGAGTTTTCCAGGATTTCCAGGTTTTCCAGGAGTAATGGCCACCATGTATCTAAATTGCTCCTTCCCAATCCCAGCCACAGTTAACAAAAATGCACTTATGCAGACACTCCAGTACCGTACTAAAATAGGGTAGGTCTACTGTTAAAATAGTGCTGAATATGTAGCAAACACATGAATGTGACTTAGAAAATAAACTAAGACTTATGTCCATAATTCCAAATGCATTTCACTTTAATACGAACATGTTTGAGTATATAGGGCTAACCATATCTGACCTAACATGTCCTCCGAGAGAAATTCATCACTCGTTTGATAAGAGGAAGTAATGGGTGGATATAATGGTGCTGGATTAATTGAACGTACAAAAGACATGCAAACAGTAGTTATTACAAAATCGAACATAGATTACACTTTGGAATGATCACCAAGGAAAGTTGGTTTCTTTCTAACATAGAAACACATTCATGTGTAGCCTGAGGCAAAATTACTTCAGTTCAAGTTCAAAGCTAGAGGAAGTTGGAATTAATGCTCACCGTGTCCACGATTCTCAAAAAGAACTGTGTGAACTTAAAATACAATGTTTTAATGCACTTAGGGTTGTTTCAAGAATTAATGTACCAAGCCTTGGTCTGAACTGTTGGTGAAAGTATGATCTTTATTCTCTCGATATGTCTACAACTTGAGCTTCTAATGACAATTCAAGAATTGAGGTAGGGTAAGGTCAAGCATATCAATAAAGGATACCTAAAAGTGCAAAATTAGACACCAAAGGTACGGGGCAACTTAATTTCCCCTAATGGCAGATAACCTCGGAAGTTCCAACCACCAAAACCACAATTATCATCACCTGGAAACTCAAACTAAATCACAACTGAAAAATCCGTCTTAAAAATTATGGTTATTTATTTCAATCATATCACATGGGACTATTGGAATAGTTAGGTGCATCAGGATTCCTTTCCATGAATCATCATTTTGTGTTCACTTTAAAACTTCGCTATCGAAAAGGAGGAGGTGCGCGGGTTATGGACAGTGGAGGAGTTAACATCTATTTTTACATCATTTCCTAATTTATTTGTCATCATTAGGAAAAATATTTTGGCTAATTTCAGTACTTCAGACAATTTTATCGTACGATGATGTCTCATTCAGTGTTACTTTTGTAGTCCACTTCCGCCAGTGAAGCTTCTATACCGTATTCTTATATATTTTAAATGTGGCCATGTTCTTAACTTGGTAAATGCCATACACTCTGCACTGAGCGAGGCTCCTCCTCCAGCGATGTAGCTAGTCAAGGATCCGTTTTTATTTCGAAGTGTGCGATTAGTGACTTTCTTGACGTCGCTTTGGGCTGCTTTAAATGTGCATATCTAAGTCACAGTTTCTCTGTTTCATTACAGATACTTCGGTACATGAGGAGTTTCTGTAATTTATTCCCCAATGATGCACATAAAGCCATCAACATAGGCGGAATGAGAGTCAAGAGCAATGGCAGTAAGAACAAGGACAGCATAATAATATTTTTCTCTCACATAATATCAATATTATAAGCAGTCATGTATCGACATGTTGGTACCACAGCAACATTTCAGTTTTAATATTTAGTTACTCTATTCCATATTTCTTTAAAATTGTGATTAAAAAAATGGTGCTGGAAAATCTATTTTAAACACTTTTCATGCAAGGAGAATGTTTATTGACGTATTGCTTTTTATGAATAATAATGGAAATATCATTTTAATAATGTACACAACTACCTTACTGTATGAATGAATCCCCTCGCCACTGCGCGGACTGAGTATGTGTGGGATTCTCTTGAGAGATGATAGACTCAAATCTGGCCATTGGCTGCATCACTAATTATGTTTAGATCAATCACTGAATAACAACAGATGCTAAAGAAAACAACTGGCTGTACGTACCTTTAAACACAAGTTGCCTGTTTACCAAACGCGAGGCTACTCAACTCAAGCCTTGAACCAAACGTACCGTAGCTACCAGGCGGACGACAGCTGTTAGGCTTGAAGGCACGGCCAGGATGGTGGGATGTACTTTTATCAACATAAAAAGATTTGGTTTTCTTTTGTTTTCTTCTGTCAAGAGTTAAGAGAGAGAAAACTACCAGTGTCACCAACTAGTGCATACGGAAAATGACAATTCTGTTTCTGTTGTAAACTTCCAGACGGTATTAACATAAAATCTCGCCGACCATCGACCGACATATTAACATGTGACCGTTCTAGTTGAGGTCATGTGTGGTTGTGTTTATTAGCAGTTTTTGATACTAGTGCAGTATTCTTAATTCAATATAATCTTAAGCTAGATTATGTATTAGAATAGTCAGGTCAAGTACTGTGAGAGCCCAACTTAACCTATATGAATGGAACAGGCTCTTTTATTTATTTAATCACTTACGGTATTTACATAGGTGCCAATGAAGCAGATCTCGTATTAGGGACAATCACGTAGCATAGCAACAGATTGGCATATACCGGTAGCCTACATCATTAGCCTACTTTTCACATTTTGCAAAAATGAGGAAAAAGTAGCCTAGATTTATCAGATCGGGCAAATGTGTGTCCTTCTGTCTGTCTGTCTGGCTGGCTGGCTGTGTGTGTCACCCCCCCCCCTATCAACTCCTAAACGGCTGCAGCAATCGAAACAAAATTTGGTAGGAGTAAAGATCTATACCTGAATACCTCACGGCCATATTTGGAAATGATGTCAGTGCTACCAACTGCTGAAAAATCACAATTGAAATTTGAGCTCCAAGTTGGATATCTTGGACGGTATGAATGGGAGCTATTACAAAATTGGCACACGTATAGATAATAATATTGCAGTATAATTTCCAGGAGGCCATACATGGCAGTGTCGCCAAAATGATTATAAGCCTGATGATAGGTCCAAATTTTAATAGCATATAACTTCTATACTATCAATTAGATTTCAACCAAATTTCACATGTACTATGTGTACATTAACAGGTATGACTGAGCGTATTCTTAAGAGCCACCAGGGCTGCCAACTGTTAATAAATGCTCTCATTTTTTAAAATCCAAATACCCATATATCGGAAAGTATGCAAGCCGACAGCTTTAAACTATGCACACGTATAGTACCTGACATTCTATATAAATTTGGAGTAACTTATATACGTCAACATGATTCCAAGCCTCCTGAGAGGTCCAAATTTAAATACATGTAACTTCTGTAGTATCATTTGGAATTCAACCAAATTTCGTGTGTGCCATAGCAGATATGACTATGCCGATTCTTAAGAGTAACCAGGGCTGCCAACTGTAAATAAATACTGTCTCTATTTTTGTTACCCTAAGATTAATATATCAGAAAGTATGCAAGCCAATAGCTCTACGTTTTGCACACGTATAGTACCTGGCATTCTGGATTAATTTGGAGTAACTAATATAAGCCTACGCCAGTGCTACCAACATGATTCTAAGCCTGCTGATAGATCCAATTTTAAAATGCATGTAACTTCTATACTAACTAATGGATTTCATTCAAAATTGGCACAACAATAGATCATATTATTTCAGATTATTTCTGACCAATACAAGTATGTCATTGTTGCCAACATGATTTTACGCACGCTGTTAGATCCAATGTTTAACTGCATGTAACGTCCATACTATCCATTGGACTTCAACCAAATTTTGTATTCTGTACCTTAAGAGACGGAACTAAGAATATATTCAGTCACCAGGGCTGCCAACTGTAGTTCTCTATTAGGCTACATTATGCCAGGTATACAGTATTTCGAACTAATTAGAAATTTCAGTATTACCAACTTAATTTCGTCATTATTCTAGATAGATCCATATAGATAAATCATTGGCATGAATCTGAAATTTTAAGAAAAGTAGGCTTTTTAGTTCGTCACGGAACTTCTTGTTTATGTAACGCGATATTGTGTTTAAGTAAATGGTACAATAGATTGTTAGTGACTAACTTTACGGAAGTAATTGGTATGCATTGCTTAAGGCTACATATTGAACATAGGCCATTCATTCCTTGTTTGGAAGTCTCTTGCTTTCTTCGTGAATGTTTTTATTGAAAACCTTTCCTTTATGCATAATGGTAGAGAGTTATATTCCTTTAATATAGAGGGGAGATCCAAAGAGAGATTTTATTGCACGTTTCTAGAGTATCTCAAGTTCTTTTATCGGCTCCTTCTTACAACACCTGGCCGGTTGCGTGGCTCAGCGGTAGCGTTTTCGCCCGCTGTCCCCAAGGCTGCCGAATCGAATCCCGACGCAGTCATTTGGCATTTGAGGGTGCGTAAATGCGAGGGATCCGTGTCGGTAGATTTACTGGCACGTTAAAGATACCGGTACTGTGCCCGTTTCTCCAATGGGACAGGCGATCACCCGGCCAACATCCCGGCCCCATCAGAAGAAACAGCCAAGGGAGTGGGTAAAAAAAATTAGGGCGTGAATCTTGGTTCATACAGACAAGACTAAAAGAAATGCTCCAGCGAGCCAGAGACAAAGGGTCTCGGGTCGTTTACGGGTTGGGATGGCAAATTGACTGAACCAGGATTCAAAAGCAAACTCCCTAACTTGAATTAACAAACAGAGAAGAAAGGAAAAGCCCTCGTAAAATCACATCTGCTCCTTTATTGGCCAAAGGATAAATAAATATGCAACCTGCCTACCACGCACGAGTATAGAGTTAGGGTGGGACAAAGTCCAAAAAAAAAAAAAAAAGTTCATAGTCCCTAAACAAACAAACAAACAAAAATATACTTATTCAAACTCGTGGGTGTCCTCTCTTAAAGTTCCGACAAGGAGATCGCCTTTCAAAAAGCTAAATTAACCTTAATTTATCGGTGCACACGCATGTAAACATCACTAGCCACTTATCACAAAGTTCACCTGCGACAAAAACTCTAAGAAAATATCGAATATCTACGTATATTACAACTGACTACCCTTATACAGCAATGGACGGATCTCCTCTATCGAACTGCAAATTAATAACTAAAGAGCATCATATTACATCAAATAGCACTCAAACATCAACTCAGCTTCACATAATATGGCATTTCAACAATTAATTATAACTCATCATAAATTATTTACACACCCAGATTGTGCTTACATATTTACACTACTAATTCTTATTATTATTACTGATTTATATTCGCCTTTCCAACAACCTTGATCCACACTGTCATCTTTGTTATTGTAATTAAATTATAGCATTGTCTAATGTTTATGAAAGGTTAAGAACCTAGTAACAAGGCACCCTAGCGTATTTCATTCTCACAACGAACATTAAATCGCAACCCTTCCGTCGAACACTCTGTGTGAGGATCCGAACAATCTGACTGTTGAGTGCACTATCAATTACACCCCTGCGCTATTCAATATACAACTCATCGATAAACGTAACAGGTTCGTCAAGAGGACCCTGTTCTCACAAATTCAATTCAACGGTCATACGTCGCCCCGTGAATAACCTCGTCATATATGACGGCATAATACCATATTTAATTATCACATTAACTTTACACAACATCATTACAAAAATCATGCATTATTAGCATGTCTCAAGAACCCACACTAACAGAGCGTATCAACTTTATCGGGACCGCGAGGTCGTATGATAATATGGCATCCTATCCAAGGAACCTTATTCGACAATCTCCAACCATATTCATTTTGCTATAAAAATCTATGCAATCCGTGACAAACCTTTCAGAATAAATTCGTATAATGACCTCGGAAATCGAGATGCTAGAATCTCCCAGCAAAATGGGCATCTCATATTATCGTTACCCAATGTCAACTTATTATTATTATTATTATGTCTCAGAGAATAAATGTATGTCTTACTCCTACCATTGATACTGTTAATTTATGTAAGTCAAAACGACCCGAAAAGAAAGGACAAACAATCTGTACAACCCTATGAGAAAATGATGCTCTTTTTTCAATCTGGAATAAATGATTATAAATGGCGTTAAGTTACACGATCTCAGGTTATCTCATGGCACGGCTATCCGAGGTAGAAGTTCTCTTCTTCCTGATGAACAAGGATGGAAATGAAACGTCTTACTTTATATCCGGTGTCCTCGGAAACCCCTGGCGTCGGCGTCGGTGTCGTCTGCGGCATTAGGGCGGCGTTGTTCCTCCAGCGTTTCCGCGATGTGGTCTCCCAGCGTACTGGTAGAGGTATACGCCCCCGGCACCTCTCGATCTCCTGGCGACGCCCATGTCCGCCCACTGGTTGCCCCCGGTCACCTTCAGCAGCGGCGTCTCCTGACGTCCCAACCATGGTCCACTCGTCCATCTTGTTGCGACCGTTCACCCCATTATGGCCCCTTTAGAGGTTCAGTGCAGCATAATTTGCGTATTAATATGCATGTTGATTCCCAGAATATTTGAGTCCATGGTTATTAAGTTCATGCCGCCGTGTGGCAATATTACATTTCACTATATCAGAGCACTTTCACGCCCACGCACTATAGCGTCTAGTTCCTGGTTCACTTGAATAATATGTATTCACCTTCCTCAACCAGTGACACACTTCCTTCCACGAGGAGCTATTTCGACCTGGCCTTGACCGACATATCAAGTTGCCTGCGGCCTGCAGTCTTCCAACACAAGCTTAAAGTAGATGTAGCCTTCCCTGTTGCATTCTCACTGCGTCTCTTAAAATGCCGCACTGCTATGCTATTTTCGAATGGATGTCTGTTACAATATAGGGCCTCGCGATAATGCTTCGCCTCGGCTATCGTTATTATTGTTCTTTCCCTGACATTCGTAATGTTAAACACCTCCTGGTATTCATCTTTAATTAACATAAATTGTCGGCATGAACGGACCTTCCTTTATCAGTTCTGACTATTTCTCACATACTAGCGAGTCCGATATCGCCTTGAAATTCACACTGTTCGACAAACAAACTGACATACTTCACTGTAAACAACTCACTGGCGCTACATGCACGCTAGCTTCATGCTTCATGGCCTGCTGATCACTCACGAAAACCATTCAAATTCCCGATGCAAATTACTGTCTACGTGACATGGGCTACTCGTCCGTGCTCCGCTGGATAACATACTCGTCCACGCACTATTGACTCACTGAACATTCCGGAACTGCGTCCTCCTTCGAGAAAGAAAAATGGAAGGGGTTGGAACCTTCTGGAGCATTCCCCTACTCTCGCGGTTGCCTCGCCGCGTCATGCCATGACGTCATACTGACCCTCCGGTCTCCTCTCGATCTTCTGTCATCCGGGGCCGGTAATTGACCCTGACTGGATCGGTCACAGTACCCTTCGGGGCGGAATTCCGGCACCCCGGCGTCTCTAAAAGACAGAGTATAGCATTATTATTACCGTACCTTACAACACCTCCATATGAAATTCATGTACGTTAGATGTGAATATATCCGATCAAAGTATATATATTGCCGGCCCCGTGGTGTTGGGTTAGCACGCCTGCCTCTCACCCGGAGGCCCCGGGTTCGATTCCCGGCTCCGACAGGGTTTTAGAAGCTGTCGTGAGGGCTGGAACGGGGTGCACTCAGCCTCGTGAGGACAATTGAGTAGATGTCTGACAGTGAGGCAGCGCCCCGATCACGAAAACTAAGACTAACGGCCAAGGGGACCCGATGCACTGATCACGTGTCACCCCAATATCTGCAGGCCAATTGGCTGGGCAGTGGTTGCTTGGTAGGCCTAGGCCCTTCATGGGCTGTAGTGACAGTGGTTATTTATTTATAAAGTATATATATTTCTGAATGAAAGTAGAACGCGACTTGTACACTTGCATCAGACATAAATGTGACTTTTACATACGTTGTGTCCTTGTTTCATCTTCTGGGCGATATTACGTATTGAAATTAGGAACCCTGGACACTACTGCACATCATATATGTGCTAAAGTACGTATATAATATGTGCTTTTATCTATTGCTCTTTTATAAACGGCTCGGTCAACTGTCAACAAGGTGCACTCTAGTGGCACACACCGAGGCAATCACATTGTTGCCAACATGTGGGATACAAAAATTCCCCTCGGTACGTCGGAAGGCGGGGGTAGATTTCACCGGGCAAACTAAGGGATTGGCAACTCCAGCTATCTGATATGACATCTAGCGGTAAAATTGAGAAACTTACCAAGTAGGGTACTTTAGTCACGTGGTGACTGTTTGTATATGGTTTCTTGTATTGGTAAGCAGATCGTGGTAAATTCTTCGTGTCATTATACATAAGTAATAAGTTTAACTCGTTGATAGAGTGCAAAATGAGTAAAAGCAAAGTATATTGCTCAGTTTACGGCTGTAAGTCGATGCATAGGAGGGCTGCGGGTAAATGTTTTTATCACTTTCCAAAAAATGCAAATAGCAATAGCCCAAAGGTGACGATACCAAATAAATTCGGGCAACATGAGCGGGTTGGACCACTCACCACAACACTCACTGACGACAGGACGGGTTGTTCACTGTTACGGCGAGCCAAGCCGCACCTAGACAGCCAAGCACAGTCTCGCCGAGCCAAGCCGTACCAAGACAGCCAAGCTTCATCAGTCAGGTATCCTTCCCCGCTCCCTAGTTCATTTCCAATAACCCTACCAATCGCCATCACCTCGCTATGCGATATCCGAGCCATTCCACTACGAGTCATATAGGCCTAATTTGACTTCGCAAGGTAAATATCTACTCTGTGAGAACCTGCTACCAGTCCGATATTCAACACCAAACCCACCTGCTAACCATCCAAATCAAGCAATTCCTGTCTCCCCCGAGTTTTAATACAAGTTAAACTCATCCCTTAGCCCTACCAAGCAGCAAATCATTTCTAGAGTCTATGGTACAGTGAGCAAACTCAAATATAGCTTTTAAACGTAACAAACGCCATGACTCGAACTGATCAAAAACAAATACCAGCAGACAACCGATGCTTGATAATATGCAATTGACACATAAAATCCAATGGAACACACAAATTAGATGACGTGTATCACACAGTTATACATAAGTCACTTAAAAATAACACTGTCATTATTTTAGGGGCCACATTTACTAATTATAACCGAAAAATAAAAAGTGTTCCATATCAAACGCTTGTCATTGAGTATTTTTACCCTACTTATCCGCAGCGCCCCAAGTGTTAGTTTGAGTTGCCAATAGGCAGAATATGCAGGTTTTCGTAGAAGGATCAGACCTCATTTATTGCGAGAAAGTATTTTACAATTGGAGCTCAATTAACTTGGTTTTTCGTCTTTTTATACATATTTGAAACATTATATTGTCTTATGGGAATGGTAACCTTCTCGTCATTAGGGATCCTTTTTTATATTGAGGTCACACTGCCCTTATGCAAGGTTTGGGACTGATGTGTAACTATCTAACGGTCTGTCACTTCTTCACGAAAAATTTTATGTCCCGCAGAGATTTTGGTTGGTTCCGCAGTTTTGGGACTGCGACAACGCGGTCATGTAGCCCCGTGTACTTTGGGTTTGTGTAGAATCTGTCTGATAATCGGTGTTAATTGTGATGCCAGTATTAGTCTGTAATTCAGGTAAGGACTGTAGACGGTCAATTTCAAGTAGCAGTTCCTAATTTTGCTACCAAATATCACCGTCAACGACACCCAGCTCTAAACTTGGCTACTAGATGCCACCGCAACCAGCAACTCACAACAAACGTTGGAACTTCCCCTCTGAGGGAAAGCTTGCTGAGGGATTTTTAGCGCTCTTATTATTATTATTATTATTTATTTACCAAAAATTGTGCCTACAATTTATGGACGGCAGATAGAGAAAGGGCAAGCCCCACATACACAGCAGTGTCTCCATCTCCGTTCATTAAATCTAAACAAATCTCAAATGTTACATTATACAATTTACACCTTTACATTTGCTATATACACATAATCTGCTGTACATGACGTCTATATCATACAATTCATAAATAAAAGGGAAGACACAGGCATGCACGCACACATATACACGCTCACACACGCATACATACATACATACATACATACATACACGCACGCGCACACTCCCAATCACTCACAAAGTTACATTATACAGTATATAAATTCAATTTACATGGGGTTTTAGTCCCTTTAGAGCCTTCACTTTGCGGCAAAATTGTCGTGGAGGAAGGTCTTTTATTTCACGAGGCAGGTCATTCCAAAGGCGAGCAGAGCGATTATAGAATCCAGATTGATAATCTGTTGTCCTAGCGAATGGAGGAACAAGGGTGACACCCTGTGCTCTACGGACTGAACGATATGCCAGCTGAAGGCGGTGAAATGGGTTGAGTATAATGGTGCCAGCTAGAGATTTTCGGAGAAAGGTGAGGTCTATTTGGCTACATATGTCATTGATGGATGTTAATGGTTTCGTCAAAACTTTGTTACCCTGATTGTAAATGAGTCGCTCTGCTCGACGTTGGACTGCACTTAACTTCCTCATGTTTTCCTCGGTAGTGGGATGCCAGGCAGGAAGTCCATACAGAAGAATGGGCCGTATCGTGGAGAGATACACCGCTCGGAGTGCACGGCTTCTGAATCCCAGAAGATTACGTCTTGCAAATCCTAGAATTCTAAATGCCTTACACCTAGATTCTTCAACGTGTATATTCCACTTCAAATTGCTGGAAATGTGTATTCCCAGCATTCGCAGTGAATTGCACATGGGAAGAACTTTGCCGATCAGTGAAAGGCTATGTGCAATAGGCTGTCTGGCCCTACTTAGCCGAATATATTTACACTTGTTTACATTCAAGGTCATCTTATTTACATCACACCACAGTGCCACACTGTCCAGATCTTCCTGTAGTGCTTTGACGTCATCATTATTTTTTATGGCTCTGTAAATTATTGAGTCGTCTGCATACTGCGCCATCGTGGACGTCACACAGCTTGGAAGGTCGAGGGTAAAAACCATGTACAACAAAGGCCCAATCACCGACCCCTGTGATACTCCCGAAGTTACCACTATGTTCTGTGACTTGGCCCCGCCAAACACGACACACTGCGTTCGACCTACCAGGAATGACGTCAACCATGTAATCAGTTTGCCTCCGATGCCATATTTGCCAAGCTTTAACAAGAGTCTTTGATGAGGCACCTGATCAAAAGCTTTGCTTAAGTCCAGGGCCACACAGTCCACTTGGGAGACGTTAGTCTGATCCAAAGAGTTCTGCCAGTCATCAATCACTTTTGTCAAAAGAGTTGTACAAGATCTCCCCGGAACGAAGCCATGTTGGCTTGGATTTAACAGGCCTCGCTCACTCAGGAATTCCAGTATGTTCTTAGCAACCAGGCGCTCCATACATTTACAGATACCAGACGTTAGAGAAATCGGGCGGTAGTTGTCCATGTCTTCCTTGTCACCATCTTTGAACACAGGGACCACGTTAGCATGTTTCCACTCTTGTGGTAGCGTCCCGGTGTTAATGGACTGGTTGAAAAGTGCGCACAATGAGGGTGCTAGGGCCTCTGCACAGTAGTGAAGGATCCGAGCAGGGATTAAGTCTGGTCCTGTCGCGGCATGGGGTCTAGTTCTCCGTAAGCTGTCCCGAACTTCCTGTTGTGTGAAATACAGACTGGTTAGGGGAAAGAGAGGGGATGATGTCCTTGGTAGGAACATTCCTTCACTGGTGTCAGGTGGAGAGAAGTTACTTTGGAATTTACAGTTGAACGAGTTGGCTATGTCTAGTGGGTTGGAAATAGAAAGTCCGTTATGTTTAAAGCTCTGTGGTGCGGTGTTGCCACTTTTGCTCCGAATGAATGTCCACATTGCCTTGGGATTAAAGCTTAATTTGTCCATATACGTACTGTAGGCTTCACGAATTGCAGATTTGGTACTATTTCTAGCCAGCCTATACTTTTCCCACCTGCTGTCACTTGGGCACTGTTTCCACTTGTTATAGAGCTGATTTCTCTTTCTTATTTTGGATAGTATGTCCTTTGAGATCCAAGGGTTTTTTTTCTTATTTTTAATTGTAACCTTAGGGATCACTTCATCGACGCACTGAAAAAAGATTTCCTTCCAAGTATGCCAGGTACCATCTATATCTACACTGTTGGTGACTGAAGGTGTAATGACCGGTAATCTGTCAAGTAAAATTTCAGAAAGGAGTTTCCAGTTGGTACGGGAGTAATTGTAAACTGTTCTGGTTTGTAATTTTGGACTGTTCTTTTTGTGGGTAAATATAGCTAGGAGGGCTTGGTGATCACAAAATCCAGGGATGACTTGTAGAGACTGAATTGAGGATGGAGAGTTTGTTAGGAAGAGATCGAGGGTTGAACGGGAGGTCTCAGTGATACGGGTAGCTTCAAATATGAGTTGATGGAGGAATAGATCATAGAATGTTGTAAGGAAGTTGCTGGATATAGGATTATTTGGGATAGGAGCGGCATTTCTATTCCATGTGATTTGTAGTTTGAAATCACCAACAATGTAGACAGCGTCATAATTTTGTTGAACATTTTGCATCCGTTTTAGGGAGAGAATCAGCTCATCATTCATCAGCTGGGACGATTTCGGAGAGCGATAGACTGATCCGATCAGATATTTACCGTTACTGCATTGAACCTCCACCCACACGGCTTCAGCGTCAGTTTCCAGCTGATGGACGCGAGTTGCATTGTACTCAGGTTTCACAGAAATGAGAACCCCGCCCCCTGAAGTCTGCAGTCGGTCCTTCCGGAACAGCTGGTATGTGTCTGGTAACACCTCCCGATCACCTACCACCCCAGAGAGCCACGTTTCACTGCAACACACGATACTTGGATCTAGGGCGGTTACTGTAGCATGAATGTTTTGTTTCCGTCCCGGCCGCGTGATGCTCCGGGCATTGAAGGCGAACAGTGATAAGTGTTTATTTACAAGTGAACTATTCAGGTTATTTACACTATTTACAGAGTCACTGGGAATATCACTGGTATTGTTGCACAACGAGTCGGTAAACGGCGGCATAGCACATTGCCAACATGTCCACGTTTGCGTGCCTTTTTTAATGCACCGGAACTCCGAGGTACTGATTTTAGCACACGTCCTGTGACTCGACATGTTACAATTACTGCACTGAATATATAACTGATTTTTTCGGCCGATTTTTTCACATATTGCGCATTGCAAAGGTCCAGGGTTGAGTTCTATGTCGCCGCTTAGAGCAAGCGCTAGACAGCAGAGCGAGAACCCTGTAGCAGGTAGCCTTGCGACATCTCCCCCTCCCGCTCGGCGTGGCCGGCTAATGGTGGCCAGCCCCAGACCTTCACTGCCACAACATGTCCAGGAATGTATTGTGCATTTGTCACTCACCAGAAGTTTTTCCATAAGGGGTTGATTCCTCAGATCCTGTTCACCATTAACGGTCACAGAATGAACACTTCTTGCCACAGTCACTGCACATTTTACCATTAAAAATACTAAAATTACACGGAGCACACTTCCCTTGATGCAGGCACGCGCCGCCATCTTGCCTCTTAGATAATCCGACGACTTCGACCGGCTTTGAACCCGCGACCTAGGGCATAGAAGTTCAGCATGCTACCAGTTACTTCACCGAAGCCGCTTCCCACAGAGACAGATGGAAAACTGAATGTGATCTCGTGCAATGGCGTTGTCATGGCAACGTCTGATGGCTCATCCCTCATCATTTTAGTAGTGTTGTCATGGCAACCTCTGATGGCTCTTGGCATTTTCTTCTAATTCCGAAATCATATTTCTCATATCTTGCTTTAATGGTGGGTCATATCAAAAATCTCTCAGATAAAAGTTTTAGGTAATTATTAGGGGAATATTGTCCACTTTGTACGGTTTGGATATTGCGTCTATTAAGAGAGATATGATTAATGTTTCTCGAAAAACCCACTTTTTCCCACCCCTTTGGTCAATGGTTGGTGCTATCAAAAAACTTTTCAAACATACATTTTTCGGCCTTATCCGACACATGGTATGTACTTTGAATGGATTCGATATTTCCCATATTAGGAGGGTTATAGCGATATTTCACTTCTTCGATAAAGCCCCCCCATATTCACCCCCTTCGACCGATTGTGCCCTCTAACGAACTCGAGAGAGATTTTATAGGGATACATATTATGTAAAATCTTCAAAGTGATTGGTGCAAAATTGCGGTAGTTATCGTGTCCACAAAAAAGTGATATATACATATATACATAAATTATATATAAACTTTTGAACTGATGGTGGTTTAGGGGTCTAGAGGATGTGAAACGCGAAGATATGTCGAAAATTCCCGGAAGTCGAAACATGGTACCCATTGCAATAGTTAACTTTCTAATGGAATCTACCTAAAAAATTAGGATACAAAATCACTGTTGATAAGGAGAACATTAATCGGGACGCGTTAGGCGATAATCATTGTCAAAAACCATTGCTCTGGACGCGATAGACTGTAACCATTGTAAAAAAAACATTGGATTTGACGAAACTAAGGTTAGAAGTTCGGGTGTAGGTGCGGCCTAGGCCGCGGACAGCTAGCGGGACACGGTTGACACAATAATTTCCATTGATATGGACACGGTATGCTATAGACTTCGTGCGAATGGCGATAATTTAGCTGCTGGCGGCAACTCGCTCACTGAGTCCGTAGGAGTAGTGTGTGTGATGGCTCGTGCTGGAGAACCGAGTAGGACAGCAAAGTAAGTTATTTAATGTTCAAATGTCGTCATCCATGGAAATTGATCAGGGTTTAGGGAATATTGGGAGGGATATGTTGTATTTCACTGTCTCTCAGCTTAAGAAAGGCGGAAAGCTCATTGTGAAATACAAGTTGGGAGAAGACATAATTGTACAGTTTGTGTTTGCGAGAAACTAGCATTAATCAACCATCTCATGCTGTTAAATTTGTGATGCAGTGCCTTACTTTTTGCACTGTTAACCATATATATTAATTTAGAATAGTATTATCAACGTACAACTTTACTTTCCTCTTTTCCATTTTTAAAAATATTTATTTAACAGATTAATTGCAATAAGAAATCTCAATCTCCTAAGAGTGGATGTAAACCATGTCTTTCAAAATGTAATCCATTGTAGGTTTCAAAATGTTTTAAACAAATTACGAGAGAGATTACTTGAAGTCTTCCTTCTTGCAAAACAATGAGAAAAACCGCAAGACCCGTTCGTTGCCGACCTCTGACGCGAAGTAATCGATGCTTACTTCAGCGCTTTGTTGATAGAGACGGAGCGTGCTTGGTTACCACGTGTTGTAACAACGGCGCCAGGCTTTCCTTCCATTCGTTCGGGTTGTGTGTTCGAGAACAGTCGCTCTTGAGGTGCGATTAAAGAAAATCATAAAAACTATTTGAGATTTTCGAACCAAAGTAGTGCGAGTTATCGCCAAGCACACTGTGTTTGTTTTGTTCTATTCAACTAGTGTTCGGTTTCTTAACCGTGCGGCGAAATTTGGTCTGACCACAGAATAACTACCGTAAGTTTAAATTATTATTTTCCAAACGCCATCCATTTTAATGCTTCTGGTAAAGGATTATCGATAAGATCAGAGGCCATTTTTAGCATTATTTAATTATTTGGACTTTACTGAATATGTTTGTACGGTATGCTATTTATCATATAGGGTAGAGTGGGGCAAGTTGAGACATTTTTTACATTTAATTTTTTTAAATTTATTCCCTTTTTTTTTTTTTTTTTTTGAATTGACAAAGGCTTCTTAAAATGCTTTAAACTTTTGCGCATTTAAATATGCTATTTGTAAATATTATATATTGCCCCCCTTTTTTTTTTTTTTTTGTAGTACCCGCAAGTGTATCAACCTTCCCCACAATGGGGGCAAGTTGATATTAGCTGGGGGCAAGTTGATACCAGTGTATAACTTCTTATAATAATGCATTTAAAGTAATTTATAACAGCTTTGTACCAAGAATCTAGAAGTATTTTATTTAGCTGAATGATATTTCAAATATAAGAATGAAAATACATGGCTGAGCAATGCAATGAAAGTAATTTTGAACAGCTTTGCGCGAAGAATATGAAAGTAGGCCTATTTTATTTAGTTTAAAGACATTAAATGAAAAAATTAAAAAAGTTAACCGATAAATGAAAATACAAGACTGAGCAATTCGTTTCAGAGGGCTATTCAGAATCAGAATGTACAAAATCAGATGTGCAGTGAATACATATATACATTTTTGAGTCATTTCCACATTCAATATGTGCCCATTTTTTACATGTCATTCACTGTATCCAGTCTTGTCCTGGTTTTGAATTAGAATAAGGTTCCAAGCAGACAAGACATAAGGCGTCATCCTCTTCTTCAGACTCTGATTCAATGCTGACTCTCTTATTTGGAATTATTTTCTTCTTCTTCTCTTTCTTTTCTTTCACATCACTTTTTGTCGATCCAACCAAGTTATACAACCTCTTCCTTGCCTTTTCTATTTTTATACGTTTCTTTGCTTCTTTTTCTGCAGCTTCTTTCTGTAATCTTTCCTTGACTGGCGTGCTTGTGAGTATGGCAGACTTCAAAGGTTTCTTCCCTTTCTTCGAGTTCTTTCGTTCACCAGCTTTAGGGTAGGGACGGACTTCTTGAGGGCTGACAGTGGATAGGCATAAGCCACCAGACGATGTTGGTTCAGCTTGAAGTGACTGAGATTGTAGCACATTACTGGTTCCAGCCTGCTCCTCTTGGTTGTTGTCTCTGTCCGTCAACATGTCTCTGTCAGTTACGGCACTCGAGAGAAAGTCAGCATCGGTAAATACGTCTCTGTTGAATGGCGCAATCCCTGTTGCTTGGAAACCAGAAACTATGTTTTCAGGTGTTATAGCCTTTGGAAGTGACATTTTGACAATGCCAGGAATGTCATATATAGTTACTGTTTTGCCTGGATTATTAGTCATCCAGTCATCAACTAAAGCAAAGTAATATCTTTTAAAAGGTCCATACACTGATTTGTCAAGAGGTTGTAAGCGGAGGGAGGTGTGGGGAGGGAAAGACAACATTACAATGCCGTTTTCCTTGCAAAAGTTGAGCGCTTGGATAGACAGATGGGATTCATGGTTGTCCAGAACTAACAAGCAGGGATGATCTTTCGAAGATTTTACATGACCGTGAAAGTGCTTGACAAACTGCAAGAAAGATTCACTCGTTATCCATCCAGATGGGTAGGAAGTACCAATGCAGTCTGGTGGTCCGTTGATTACAAAATGATCCTTAAAGAAAACCCTTGGAAAAACGAACATTGGAGGAACTAAATTTCCGATCGCACTTACACCAAGAACCATTGTGTCTGTTTGTCCTCTTTCTGCTGAGGTAGCTTTTCCTACTGCACGCACTCCTTTTTCGGCTACAATTTTAGTAGGTCTTTGAACAGTTTGCACGCCGGTCTCATCAACATTCCAAATATCTTTCAGTTCAAATTTGTATTTATCCAACACACTTTTCAAGTTGTCGTAAAAGATATTCACGTTGGCTCTGTTAAAACTAGTCGCTCGGCTTAAACTGGTTGCTTCAGGCTCCCGGATTGAAAGCCGAGGATGTCTCTTCATGAATAAGTTGAACCAGTCTCTTGTTGCTATTTTATGGTTAATCCACGTATCAAGCACATTGATAATATGTCTGTTTGCCATGGCCAGTTCATATGCCAGAAGTTTAATATTCTCTGGAGTTAGTCCATAGTAAATTTTGGAGCAATGTAGTATGTATTTTTCAAGCTCAAGTTCTAGGTTCTCTGGAAAAATCTGTCTAGGCTTAGCATAACCCACTGTGACAACTAGGCCATTAGATTCATCCTTTTTCCTAACATATCTGAAAAGTGTCATTTTGTCGATTTCATAAGCGATAGGCGATTCTCGCAAAGTCATCGTTCGTGCTTTGACTTCATCATATGCTTTATCAAAAGTCTGAATCGGAATTTTTCCTCGATCCGTCTTCTTTTTGTAGTTCCGCACCATTTTCCTGTAAAAAAGTAACACTTCACAACTCGAGAACAGATGGAGCGACAAATCAACACTAACTTTATACATGTTATAAGCACGGGCCAGAACTGCGAAGTGCGCGCTGTGTAACAGGAAGTGATCAGTCAACGGGAGAGGTAAGCTAGCTCGCCGGCCGGCCTTACGAGTCGTGAGAGAGACTCACTGTATTTCAATGCATTGGGGGTACGTTGATACGCTGTATCAATATGCCCCAACCAATATGTATCAACTTGCCCCTACTGCACACATGACGTTTAATTTAACCTCGCGACTAAATTAAGAAGACTACAACATTTGTAACTATTGAATATTACTCACCTTTAAGTACACGTTTCGAAGATCTAACAATAAACTCTCTGAAATATACTGTCCTTTTCAAAAATTCACTCAACCAACACGTTCAAAAAATACTTTTCATTACTAAAAACAAACATTTAGTCACCAAACACAGATGACACGTGCGTCCACAATGAAACGCCGGCAGGCACTGGCTTGAAGTGAACTGCAACGTCTTCTGCTACAGCGGACTGCCTGGGCATGCACACTAGATCACTCCACCTTCCGTATCAACTTGCCCCACTCTACCCTATATCTAATTATAAGTATTTTATATAGCAGTTTCAATACCATGTGTAGGGCTCGGGTTATTAGGTAAATAAATATTTTTTAAGTAAATACACATTTTAAGCATTTTTTCTATAAATACATAAATTCCTGCTTTCCATTTATTAGCACATAAAATGACATAATATGTACATTTTTTAAAATCAGTATGCTAGATCTTTCAGTTTATTGAATTTTTGTTCTGTGTTACTTCAACCTGTGAGCTATCTAACCTTCATGCAGAGCGTATGTCAGCTTGCAACTCTGTTATTCTTAACTTGTCGCCCCGTGCGACTCACTGTGGAAGCAGCCAGGGATTTCCTTGTCCATAGCCATATTGCACCACGTGTTAGACCTCCTACCCCTCTCCCAACTACCTGGAACCAGTGTCACTCACATGCAGTTCTTGTCGGGCACTGTGAAGTGTAAGGTAGTTGTACGATGCCTACAGTGAAACCAACTACAAGTTATCGTCTGTTGTAGATTTTAAAGATAATTTTATTTGTGATCGAGGCGTTGTGTTCTGCCAACCCTTTGGGAAAGGAATCAAGGCTGAACAGCGATCTCAAGTTACACAACACCTCAATGGCAAGAAACATATTGCCGCAGTTTTGCGCCTTCAGAATAAGTGTTTCGCGATAATCATCGGTCATTTGTGATGGACAATCTGAAGATGTATCTCGTTGTGTATTGTAATGCTTCAGCAGTCAGTGGGACATAGAATAAATTGCATTCGTGAGTATTGCATATTGTTTATATTCACATTAATAAACTAAATTATAATTACATATTTTTAATTTTTTGTCACATATTTCAGGTATTTTTAATACATAATAAAAACAAATATTTTCCCGATTTTCAGCACCCAAAAATCCAAGCTCTAATCATGTGTCATGACTGCAAATATGGCCTCTGTGGCATCACATTTGAAAACTCTTCATCAACAGAATGGTATTCAATCTAGAATGGCTGTGGTTTGTACCACTACTCTATAGCATACTATTGTTCTAATATCTATCTTAGTAGGCTATATTTGAGGGATTCTGCTAATCTATATATGTATATATATATATATATATATATATATAAAGCTCAAAGTTTGTTTGTTTGTCTGTCTGTTTGTTATTTACACAAATCTACACTGTTTCACCGATCTGAACCAAATTTTATTTACTTACTTTTGGAACCCGACAAGTGACACTGCGTACTTGAAATTTCAGACAAACCGATCCATTCCATGCATATAGGCCCTATGGCACAAATCTACATCGTTTCACCGCTAAGAACCAAATTTTACGCACCTACCCTTTGAAATCCGACGAGTAACACTGTCTACTTGAATTTTCTGAGAGCTCCTCCATTTCCTGCATTTAGGCCAGTCGATTGCCTTGGTTGGTCCTAACTCACTTAGCTAGTTTGGAATAAATCTAATTGAATTTGCGGCGAGCGTGCATACATTTTGGATAATAAATAAATAATCAATAAATAAATATAAATAAAAAATAATAATAAAAATAAATAAAAAAATAATTCGGAAGAGGGAATCGGGGTAGGGGTAGGGAAGGAGGGAGGGGGGGGGGGAGGGGGGCGTGTATCACGTGGAAGTAGGAAGGGATGAAGAAGAATGCTCAGACTATGATGCAGGGTGCTTTTAGCAGTTCATCAGAAAAAAAAAACCTTTGTTGGTATGTATGTAGACTTGTCTTGAGTTTGAACTATGTCTTTCTAAGTTTAATTTTCCACCCCTTATTTGTCCCATTTTCTCAGAAACTGGACACAACAGAAGTACAATATTTACACACATTATTTAATACAATGTACTGATTATGTGGATCTACAATGAGCTTGATATCACTGTTAGAATTCATTTTCTGACAAGAAATGTATATAATTTTTGATAAAGAGTAAACAATTTAAAAAACTGTTCCTTTCCTAATCAGCTGATCTGTCTGAATCTAAATCAGTGTACTGTCCAAGTTCAGATTTACGACTGATAAAAATTACAGCCTTCTATCTTGATTAGTTTATGAGATAACACGTTATAAATACACAATATTTAACATAGTCGGTATAGGGCATTTAATCTTACGTCAACCGTGCGGTGATATTTGGCCTAACCACAGAATCACTACCGTAAGTTAAAATTATTATTTTCCAAACGCTATCAATTTTAATGCTACTGCTAAAGGATTTGCTGTAATTCTAAATTTTTCTTTTTCAGTGCGAGAACCGTAGCCCAGAATTAATTTGTTATTTTACGGTACTTGGATTGCAGCAGCACAATAACACAGTTAGCAGAGAGTATTTATGATAATCAGTAAATATTAAAATTCGTATTTGTGTTCCGAAGCCTTATTCATTTGCAATGGTCGTTAGCAACGGGTGGTGGAGCAAGCAATATATTATCCTCTAAGTTGTATGTCGCTTGTGGCTAGAAGAGTTCTAAAGCTGCACTGGGATATCTACGGGATTCGTTTCGCCTCTGTTAATGAACATGACATAGAGCAGTGACGTAGACAATCAGGTCTCCACTTGTAAATAAGTAAGAGCGTAAACATCCTATTCTTTTCGGCTCGCGACAAACCGCAAACATCTTCGCGACGCATGTCATTGAATTCGTACGGTACCGCACTTTGCACACTGATAACGGTTACCACTCTTTAATAAGAGAGTTCCCACATTCTTTACTTTTGATGAGGTAGCGTGTTAAAGAAAGGAATTGAATAACTATTCTGAATTTGTAAACGAATGAACCAATATATTTAAACAAAATTTTATACAATAGGTGAGAGTCAGCTCTGAATAATACTGAACGGTGACGTCATTATTTTTTCAGGTGACGTCACGGACCCTACAAATTAATACGATGCCTTATGACGTAGAAGATAACACGCTGCCTGACGCACAACACAGTTGAAGTTACCTCTCTGTTTACTTAAGTGATTTTATTTCAATAATAGCCATGTGACACTATCGTGTATTCACCTATAGTTCTCAGTGTGTTCGTGCATAGTTTTCTGTGGTATTGTTCACATAAACACGCTGGAGTAGGGTCGTGATTGTTCTTACATATTTGATGGAGGAAGCCTTGCGTAGTCAGTCTTGTCCCGACATGGAGCATTTCGTATTTCGGAGCCATCCGTGCCTAATTCGGTTCGTTCATCCTCCATGGTTTCCAAAAGCCCCGGTGTGTTGTAATACTCATCGCAGCTTGATGTTGAGTGAGTAAGTATGTATGCACTCCAACTGAAATATTTAACGATTGGCTACAATAGTCAGCAACAGTAGCAGGGTGTCACTTGTAGAGAACGACAAGGGATTTTCATTTTCTCTTGATATTTTAAGTCAAAAATTGAAGCTAATAATGCAAATAAAATTACATGTCAATGTGAAACTCTAGCTCTATCAATCAGGAAGACTGTGTTTGGTGATATCTCGCGCAGCGGGCTGTTCACTGGTCAGGTTAGAGTTTCGGATTCTCAGCCTACCGTCCCAATATTATGTGCCAAGGTGAGCGAGGGTGAGACGTAAGGGGACTGGCGCGCTAGTTGGTGGTGAGAGGGGGTGAGACGAAATGGGACTTGTGCGCTTGTAGGCGGTAGGAGGGGGGGGGGGATGGGTGAGACGTAAGAGGACTGGCGCGCTTGTAGGCAATGAGAGGGGGTGAGACGTAAGGGGACTGGCACGCTTGTAGGCGGTGAGAGGGAGTGAGACGTAAGGGGACTGGTGCGCTTGTAGGCATAGGAGGGGATGAGACGTAAGAGGACAGGCGCGCTTGTAGGCAATGAGAGGGGGTGAGACATAAGGGGACTGGTGCACTTGTAGGCAATGAGAGGGAGTGAGACGTAAGGGGACTGTTGCGCTTGTAGGCAATGAGAGGGGGTGAGACGTAAGGGGACTGGCTCGCTTGTAGGCGATGAGAGGGAGTGAGACTTAAGGGGACTGGTGCGCTTGTAGGCATAGGAGGGGGTGAGACGTAAGAGGACTGGCGCGCTTGTAGGCAATGAGAGGGAGTGAGACGTAAGGGGACTGGTGCGCTTGTAGGCATGAGAGGGGATGAGAAGTAAGGGGACTCATGAGCTTGTAGGCATAGGAGGGGGTGAGACGTAAGAGGACTGGCGCGCTTGTAGGCAATGAGAGGAGGAGAGACATAAGGGGACTGGTGCGCTTGTAGGCGGTGAGAGGGGGTGAGAAGTAAGAGGACTGGCGCGCTTGTTGGCGGTGAGAGGGAGTGAGACGTAAGGGAACTGGTGTGCTTGTAGGTGGTGAGAGGGAGTGAGACTTAAGGGGACTGGTGAGCTTGTAGGTGGTGAGAGGGAGTGAGACGTAAGGGGACCGGTGTGCATGTAGGCGGTGAGAGGGAGTGAGACGTAAGGGGACTGGTGAGCATGTAGGCGGTGAGAGGGAGTGATACGTAAGGGGACTGGCGTGCATGTAGGCGGTGAGAGGGAGTGAGACGTAAGGGGACTGGCGCGCTTGTAGGCAATGAGAGGGGGTGAGACGTAAGGGGGCATGTGCGCTTGTAGGCGGTAGGAGGGGGGAGGGATGGGTGAGACGTAAGAGGACTGGCGCGCTTGTTGGCAATGAGACGGGGTGAGACGTAAGGGGACTGGCACGCTTGTAGGCGATGAGAGGGAGTGAGTCGTAAGGGGAATGGTGCGCTTGTAGGCATAGGAGAGGGTGAGACGTAAGAGGACTGGCGCGCTTGTAGGCAATGAGAGGGGGTGAGACGTAAGAGGACTGGTGCGCTTGTAGGCAATGACAGGGGATGAGACATAAGGCGACTGGTGAGCTTGTAGGCATAGGAGGGGGTGAGACGTATGAGGACTGGCGCGCTTGTAGGCAATGAGAGGAGGTGAGACGTAAGGGGACTGGTGCGCTTGTAGGCGGTGAGAGAGGGTGAGAAGTAAGAGGACTGGCGCGCTTGTCGGTGGTGAGAGGGGGTGAGACGTAAGAGCACTGGCGCGCTTGTAGGCAATGAGAGGGGGTGAGACGTAAGGGGACTGGTGCGCTTGTAGGCGGTGAGAGGGGGTGAGACGTAAGAGGACTGGCGCACTTGTAGGCGGTGAGAGGGAGTGAGACGTAAGGGAACTGGTGTGCTTGTAGGTGGTGAGAGGGAGTGAGACTTAAGGGGACTGGTGAGCTTGTAGGTGGTGAGAGGGAGTGAGACGTAAGGGGACCGGTGTGCATGTAGGCGGTGAGAGGGAGTGAGACGTAAGGGGACTGGTGAGCATGTAGGCGGTGAGAGGGAGTGATACGTAAGGGGACTGGCGTGCATGTAGGCGGTGAGAGGGAGTGAGACGTAAGGGGACTGGCGCGCTTGTAGGCAATGAAAGGGGGTGAGACGTAAGGGGGCATGTGCGCTTGTAGGCGGTAGGAGGGGGGAGGGATGGGTGAGACGTAAGAGGACTGGCGCGCTTGTTGTCAATGAGACGGGGTGAGACGTAAGGGGACTGGTGCGCTTGTAGGTGGTGAGAGAGGGTGAGAAGTAAGAGGACTGGCGCGCTTGTTGGTGGTGAGAGGGGGTGACACGTAAGAGCACTGGCGCGCTTGTAGGCAATGAGAGGGGGTGAGACGTAAGGGGACTGGTGCGCTTGTAGGCAATGAGAGGGGGTGAGACGTAAGGGGACTGGTGCGCTTGTAGGCGATGAGAGGGAGTGAGACGTAAGGGGAATGGTGCGCTTGTAGGCAATGACAGGGGATGAGACATAAGGCGACTGGTGAGCTTGTAGGCATAGGAGGGGGTGAGACGTATGAGGACTGGCGCGCTTGTAGGCGATGAGAGGGAGTGAGACGTAAGGGGAATGGTGCGCTTGTAGGCATAGGAGAGGGTGAGAGGTAAGAGGACTGGCGCGCTTGTAGGCAATGAGAGGGGGTGAGACGTAAGAGGACTGGTGCGCTTGTAGGCAATGACAGGGGATGAGACATAAGGCGACTGGTGAGCTTGTAGGCATAGGAGGGGGTGAGACGTAAGAGGACTGGCGCGCTTGTAGGCAATGAGAGGAGGTGAGACGTAAGGGGACTGGTGCGCTTGTAGGTGGTGAGAGAGGGTGAGAAGTAAGAGGACTGGCGCGCTTGTTGGTGGTGAGAGGGGGTGACACGTAAGAGCACTGGCGCGCTTGTAGGCAATGAGAGGGGGTGAGACGTAAGGGGACTGGTGCGCTTGTAGGCGGTGAGAGGGGGTGAGACGTAAGAGGACTGGCGCACTTGTAGGCGGTGAGAGGGAGTGAGACGTAAGGGAACTGGTGTGCTTGTAGGTGGTGAGAGGGAGTGAGACTTAAGGGGACTGGTGAGCTTGTAGGTGGTGAGAGGGAGTGAGACGTAAGGGGACCGGTGTGCATGTAGGCGGTGAGAGGGAGTGAGACGTAAGGGGACTGGTGAGCATGTAGGCGGTGAGAGGGAGTGATACGTAAGGGGACTGGCGTGCATGTAGGCGGTGAGAGGGAGTGAGACGTAAGGGGACTGGTGTGCATGTAGGCGGTGAGAGGGAGTGAGACGTAAGGGGTCTGGTGTGCTTGTAGGCGGTGAGAGGGAGTGAGACGTAAGGGGACCGGCGCGCTTGTAGGCAATGAGAGGGGGTGAGACGTAAGGGGACTGGTGTGCATGTAGGCGGTGAGAGGGAGTGAGACGTAAGGGGTCTGGTGTGCTTGTAGGCGGTGAGAGGGAGTGAGACGTAATGGGAATGGCGCGCTTGTAGGCAATTAGAGGGGGTGAGACGTAAGGAGACTGGTGTGCTAGTAGGTGGTGAGAGGGAGTGAGACGTAAGGGGACTGGTGTGCATGTAGGCGGTGAGAGGGAGTGAGACGTAAGGGAACTGGTGTGCTTGTAGGTGGTGAGAGAGAGTGAGACTTCAGGGGACTGGTGAGCTTGTAGGCGGTGAGAGGGAGTGAGACGTATGGGGACTGGTGAGCTTGTTGGTGGTGAGAGGGAGTGAGACGTAAGGGGACTGGTGTGCATGTAGGCGGTGAGAGGGAGTGAGACGTAAGGGGACTGGTGAGCATGTAGGCGGTGAGAGGGAGTGATACGTAAGGGGACTTGTGTGCATGTAGGCTGTGAAGGGGAGTGAGACGTAAGTGGTCTGGTGCGCTTGTAGGCAATGAGAGGGGGTGAGACGTACGGGGACTGGTGCGCTTGTTGGCGGTGAGAGGGGGTGAGACGTAAGAGGACTGGCGCACTTGTAGGCAATGTGAGGGGGTGAGACGTAAGGGGACTGGCGCGCTTGTAGGCGGTGAGAGGGAGTGAGACGTAAGGGAACTGGTGTGCTTGTAGGTGGTGAGAGAGAGTGAGACTTCAGGGGACTGGTGAGCTTGTAGGCGGTGAGAGGGAGTGAGACGTAAGGGGACTGGTGTGCATGTAGGCGGTGAGGAGGAGTGAGACGTAAAGGGACTATTGAGCATGTAGGCGGTGAGAGGGAGTGGGACGTAAGGGGACTGGCGCGCCTGTCGGCAATGAGAGGGGGTGAGACGGTAGGGGACTGGTGTGCTTGTAGGTGGTGAGAGGGAGTGAGACTTAAGGGGACTGGTGTGCATGTAGGCGGTGAGAGGGAGTGAGACGTAAGTGGTCTGGTGCGCTTGTCGGCAATGAGAGGGGGTGAGACGTAAGGGGACTGTTGGGCATGTTTTCATTCATTCATTCATTTATTTGCAATGGGGGGAGTGTCCCCCGGTGGCAAATTGGATACACATAACAAATAAATAATTATACATAACAATTCAATAACAATTATTCAACAATAAAACTGGAGTATTTACACAAATAGTCAGTCTTTTCTTAAACACACCTATATGCTTGGGAAAAGGCTCTAAGACTGCGGCAGGTAGAGAGTTTCAGTTATCAATGGCACGGTTTACAAAAGTATATTTACCATAATTTGTTCGCTGTGGTCGGCCCTTAACTTTGAAAGGATGATCGCTCCTACCCATGTAAGTGGGCTTTCCCAATCGTTTGCTAAGCTCACCCCATGCTGGTTGATTTATATACGTGTTGTACATAGCGCAGAGTCTAGATTTCATCCTCCTAGCCTCCAGTGATTCCCACCCAAGTTTCTTTAACATACGGCTCACACTGCTCCTGGGATCAAAGTCACTGAGCACAAATCTAGCGGCCTTTCTTTGTACCATTTCCAACTCATTGATGAGCCCTACTTGATATGGATCCCAAACCGCCGAGGCATATTCCAGAATAGGTCTTAGAAGTGACAAATAGCCTAATTCTTTAGCAGAGGTACTACTTCCTTTTAATACCCTCATTACAAAGTGCAGGGATTTGTAAGCTTTTGAAACTACACATCCTACATGACTACTCCATTTCATATCATTCCTTACGTGAACGCCCAAATATTTGCAAGAATCTTCTTCTACAAGTATTTGCGAGTCAATGTTATATTGAAAATCCTGCCTCCGCACTTTCCCTATTTTTATGAGACTACATTTTCTTGTGTTTATTTTCATTTTATTTTCAATTGCCCACTTATAGACCAGGTTCAGGTCCTCTTGAAGCACTGCATTGTCTTGTGAGTCATGTATCTTTCGATATATTACACAATCATCCGCAAGCAGTCGACAGTCACTGCGAATCCCGTTTGGTAAGTCATTTATAAACGCCAAAAATAACAAAGTTCCGATTACGCTGCCCTGAGGGATACCCGACGTTACGGTAATTTCATCCGAGAATATGCCTTCGACTTTCACTTTCTGTGAACGACCCGTCAAAAATTCTTGGATCCATAAAATTACTCTTCTATCAATCTTCGTCGAAGCTAATTTATGGAGTAGCATGTCATGCGGCACGACATCAAATGCCTTCGCAAAATCTATAACCACGGCGTCGACTGAAACTCCATGGTCTACCGATTCGCTAATGTCTTGAAAAAGTGATAGCATCTGACTCTCGCATGAGTAACCTTTCCGAAATCCATGTTGCCTATCATTAAACCATGATAATGTTTCCCACTGTTCCCTCAAGTAATCGCAAATGAGATGCCCCATCTGTTTACAAACGATGGACGTAAGGCTAACCGGCCTGTAGTTGCCCAATTCAAGTCTGCTCCCTCCCTTAAATATTGGGACTACCGTAGCTCTTTTCCATTCATCTGGGATTTGCGCATTGTTAATGGACACATTAAACATCACCTCCAAGTATCGTGCCACGGTCCTACCTCCTTGTTTAAGTACTTCACTAACAATATTATCAGGACCCTTTGATACATTGAAACGTAGTTTTTGTATTAGCTTCACAATTGCCGACTGGTTTATTTGGAACAGGGGAGCCCCTGATTCGTCGTTAAGGTCCAACACACAGCTATTGGGTTTATTGAACACACTACCGTAAAAGGCATTTGATTCATTAGCAATGGCCTGTTTCTCAGTAATTAATTTACCGTCACCGGACATTATCATCGACAAATTATTTGTATTTCCCTTTCTTCTCCTAACATAACTGTAAAAAATTTTCCACCCATCACCTCCCGAATCAAGTAAACCTTGCATATAACTGTCATGAGCAGCCCTCTTTTTTTAAGACGAGCTCTCTTGATAAGGACTTAAATTTCAACATACTCTTGTCACTATCATGTCTTTTATTGTATAATTTCCTAATTTTCCGCTTTAGACTCCTAATTTCTCGTGTGTAATACTCAGGATCTGGGTTTTGTTTCAGCAATTTAAATGGGACAAATTTATCAACAGCGCTATTTAAAATTTTTAAAAAGTTAGTCCACAGGATATTAATGTGATTTCCGTCCGATGCCCATCCTACAAATAGCTCATTCAAATACCCCTGAAACTTGCCCTGATCCGCCCTGCGATACTGGAATATGATCTTTTTTGCTACATCAGAGTCTAATTTTGTAATGTCACCATATCTAATATTTAATTCAACCCCAGAATGGTCACTAATTCCTGGTACTTTCAGACAGTTAATATACAGCTCGACAGGCCTTACGAGATAAACATCTAAGGTATTATTGTCTCTAGTTGGGAAGTCAACTACTTGGGAAAATCCCCCCTCCATTAAGAATTTATTTGCAGCGCTCTGATCTTGACTACAGCTAGTTGGCTCACCAGACCAGTCTACGTTGGGGAGGTTTAAATCTCCAGCAATTATTATGCTCTTTTTCATAGCATTGCCCGTACAAGTTTTATCATACAGTGTTTCGAGGAGAGAAAAGTTATCTTTCGGTGCTCTATACGCCCCTATCACCTGAAGAGGGAATTTATTTCCTTTATCCGATATTTGTACACATAACATTTCATGATCCATATCAGCCCACTTTAAGAAACTAGCTATATTTTTGCGCGCACAAATAAATAGCCCACCACCTCGCTTCCCCCGATCCCTTCTGTACATTTCGTAGGTCCCTTGAATTATTTCGGTACTATTTATGTCCTCATATAACCAAGATTCAGATGCAATGACAATGTCCGGAGAATACGTCTCTACAAGATTCCAAAATTCAATTAATTTATTTCCTAAACTCTGACAATTAACCTGCAGTAATCTTAGAGTCTTACCTCCGCAGCAAATATCTCGAAATAGCTCCTTCTGTTCCCATCGGCTGGCAACCTCTGGACCTGCTCCTCCTCACAAAAGCCGGCACGAACCGATGACCCTGTCATGTAGGCTCCCCAGGTTAACAGCACCCCGTCGATTTAGATGCAGCCCGTCTCGGGCGAAGTCACGGCCACCAATCCAGCAGTCAGCTTCTACGTACACTAAGCCCAGTTGTGCACATACCCATGTAGGTGGTGAGAGGGAGTGAGACGTAAGGGGACTGGTGTGCATGTAGGCGGTGAGAGGGAGTGAGACGTAAGGGGACTAGTGAGCATGTAGGCGGTGAGAGGGGGTGAGACGTAAGGGGACTGGTGAGAATGTAGGCGGTGAGAGGGAGTGAGACGTAAGGGGACTAGTGAGCATGTAGGAGGTGAGAGGGGGTGAGACGTAAGGGGACTGGTGAGCATGTAGGCGGTGAGAGGGAGTGAGAGGTAAGGGGACTGGTGCGCTTGTAAGCAATGAGAGGGGGTGAGACGTAAGGGGACTGGTGTGCATGTAGGCAATGAGAGGGGGTGAGACGTAAGGGGACTGGCGCGCTTGTAGGTGGTGAGAGGGAGTGAGACATAAGGGAACTGGTGTGCTTGTAGGTGGTGAGAGGGAGTGAGAATTAAGGGGACTGGTGAGCTTGTAGGCGGTGAGAGAGAGTGAGACGTAAGGGGACTGGTGTGCATGTAGGCAGTGAGAGGGAGTGAGACGTAAAGTGACTATTGAGCATGTAGGCGGTGGGAGGGAGTGAGACGTAAGGGGACTGGCGCGCCTGTAGGCAATGAGAGGGGGTGAGACGGAAGGGGACTGGTGTGCTTGTAGGTGGTGAGAGGGAGTGAGACTTAAGGGGACTGGTGTGCATGTAGGCGGTGAGAGGGAGTGAGACGTAAGTGGTCTGGCGCGCTTGTCGGCAATAAGAGGGGGTGAGACGTAAGGGGACTGGTGTGCTTGTAGGTGGTTAGAGGGAGTGAGACGTAAGGGGACTGGTGTGCATGTAGGCGGTGTGAGGGAGTGAGACGTAAGGGGACTGGTGTGCATGTAGGCAGTGAGAGGGAGTGAGACGTAAGGGGACTGGCGCGCTTGTTGGCAAAGAGAGGGGGTGGGACGTAAGGGGGCTGGTGTGCTAGTAAGTAGTGAGAGGGAGTAAGACGTAAGTGGACTGGTGTGCTTGTAGTTGGTGAGAGGGAGTGAGACGTAAGGGGACTGGTGTGCATGTAGGCGGTGAGAGGGAGTGAGACGTAAGGGGACTGGTGAGCTTGTAGGCGGTGAGAGGGAGTGAGACGTAAGGGGACTGGTGAGCTTGTAGTAGGTGAGAGGGGGAGAGACTTAAGGGACTGGCGCGCTTGTATGTGGTAAGAGGGGGTTAGACGTAAGAGGCTGGCGCGCTTGTTGGCGGTGAGAGGGGGTGCGGCGTAAGGGGACTGGTGCGCTTGTCAGTATAGGAGGGGTTTGAGACGTAAGGCGACTGACGCGCTAGTAGGAGGTGAGAAAATACAATACAACACGTTCATAAACCGCAAAATATGTAGACATACGACGAAAAGAATCGCAGGTTGCGGTGGTCATAAACAGAAATCATATGTCTTCAACCTGAGGATTGGAATGTAATACAGGAGCTAGCACAAAGCTTCTGAGCAGCGTTCCGTCCATCGGTAAAAGTATTGCTTACATGTTCTCATTGAAATTCTCACCAGCATAAGCCATACTGGCTCAATATATAAATCACACTCTAGAGGGAGAGCTCTGATTTTACTTCCATAAAATATAAACTTAACATTTAAACGATCCATCTGAGCGTTTGCCAGACTATGAACTATGGTATTATCGTCTTCTGAATTTTGAATTAATTGAATTTCATGATACATTTTGGCTGCTGAAGGAGTCATTCCCGAATCAAAATACGAACAAATGATGTGAGTAGTTTCTTTAGAACGTCCTAAGTAATTTATAGCTGCAGCTACAATGACTGAGTGCAGTGGTTATGGTTAAACTTAATTTCAGCTTAACTTCCTGAACTTGATGCAAATTAAAGCCCCGCGCGCCCTCTTTCTAATGCAGATCTTACACTTTCCCCCTAGTACTTAATTTCTTGATGAGTGTTGGAATTAGAACTCTTTTCTAAATAGATCCCTTTCGTATTGCAGCTTGTTTTAGCTTCCGTTACGAATTTGTCCTCAAACTGAGCACATTTGGAATCATAGTTCTCTGCTCCTAACTTACAATAATAGTAAATTATGCAACGAGCCTATAATGGCTATAATTAAGACACGAGTATGTTATAAAACGAGCTCTAGCGAGTTTAATAATTTCCATACGAGTGCCTTAATTACCATTATAGGCGAGTTGCATGCGACTGTTTATGTTCGACGATAATTATAACTTTATTATATGTTTTAACATAAATCTTCATAAACATCTGTTCAGTAACTAGAATTTTGTGATCGGGTGGTGCGCTAGGTAGCATATCTCCGTGTTCCAAGCTCTGTGTCCAAACGACGCATGCGCTCTGTGTGCTTCAATGCCAGATGTGCAGATCGTGAACCAGTATTCAGCAAAACTGTCACCGTAGTCGTTTGAAATCAACGCGCTGAGTAGAAATTGGATTTAGGTATATTAAGGTACAGTGCTATTTCTTGTCTCACATTCACCAGTTTATATACGCGAACATATGGACGGTGCACTTTCAGTAATTTATATAGACATGTTGGATTTTGAGAGCATGCGCGAAGGTATCCTTATCTAATTGGTCAAACAACTGTTTCTTGAGCTGTGATTTGTTGGAGAAACTGTTTCATAATGAATAATAGTGTTATAATGACCATCATTATGATACAGTTTTCAGACACATAATAGTCAGGGTCGATCATAAAGTTACCTTTGCCGTCACTACTCAACTTGTGTTCATTACATACACTTTGTAAATAAGAACTGAACTTTTGCCGCGCCCCTAGCATCCTGTAAACGTCCAATAATTTTCATGTTGAGCGTTGGCGTAACTTCTGGTGGTGATCAATGATAGCCAACATCGACACGTGTACGATAGCACCAATCAATGTGCAACAGATCGATGATAGCCAATATCAACACATGTACGATAGCACCTATCAATGTGTAATAGATCGATGATAGCCAATATCGACACGTGTACGATAGCACCTATCAATGTGCAACAGATCGATGACAGACAATATCGACACATGTACGATAACACCTATCAATGTGCAACAGATCGATGACAGACAATATCGGCACATGTACGATAGCACCTATCAATGTTTAACAGATCGATAATAGCCAATATCGACACGTTTACAATAGCACCTATCAATGGCAACTGATTGATGGTCATCAATATCGACACGTGTACGATAACACCTATCAAATTGCAACAGATCGATGACAGAAAATATCGACACGTGTACGATAACACCTATCAATGTGCAACAGATCGACGATAGCCAATATCGACACTTGTACGATAACACCTATCAATGTGTAACAGATCGACGATAGCCAATATCGACACTTGTACGATAGCACATATAAATGTGTAACAGATCGACGATAGCCAATATCGACACGTGTACGATAGCACCTATAAATGTGCAACAGATCGATGATAGCCAATATCGACACGTGTACGATAGCACCTATCAATGTGCAACAGATCGATGATAGCCAATATCGACACGTGTACGATAGCACCTATCAATTTGCAACAGATCGACGATAGCCAATATCCACACTTGTACGATAACACCTATCAATGTGCAACAGATCGACGACAGCCAATATCGACACGTGTACGATAACACCTATCAATGGCAACTGATCGATGGTCGTCAATATCGACACGTGTACGATAACACCTATCAATGTGCAACAGATCGATGACAGACAATATCGACATATGTACGATAGCACCTATCAATGTGTAACAGATCGATGGTCGTCAATATCGACACGTGATCGATAGCACCTATCAATGTGCAACAGATCGACGATAACCAATATCGACACGTGTACGATAGCACCTATCAATGTGCAACAGATCGATGGTAGCCAATATCGACACTTGCACGATAACAGCTATCAATGTGCAACAGATCGACGATAGCCAATATCGACACGTGTACGATAACACCTATCAATGGCAACTGATCGATGGTCTTCAATACCGACATGTGTACGATTACACCTATCAATGTGCAACAGATCGATGACAGACAATATCGACACAAGTACGATAACACCTATCAATGGGTAACAGATTGATGATAGCCAATATCGACAGGTGTACGATAGCACCTATCAATGTGCAACAAATTGATGATAGCCAATATCGACACGTGTACGATAGCACATATCAATGTGCAGCAGATCGATGATAACCAATATCGACACGTGTACGATAGCACCTATCAATGTGCAACAGATTGATGATAGCCAATATCGACACGTGTACGATAGCACCTATCAATGTGCAACAGATCGATGATAACCAATATCGACACTTGTACGATAGCACCTATCAAAGTGCAACAGATCGAAGGTAGCCAATATCGACACGTGTACGATAACACCTATCAATGTGTAACAGATCGACGATAGCCAATATCGACACGTGTACGATAACACCTATCAATGTGCAACAGATCGATGATAGCCAATATCGACACGTGTACGATAGCACCTATCAATGTGCAAACGATCGATGATAGCCAATATCGACACGTGTACGATAGCACCTATTAATGTGCAACAGATCGACGATAGCCAATATCGACACTTGTACGATAGCACCTATCAATGTGCAACAGATCGACGATAGCCAATATCGACACTTGTACGATAGCACCTATCAATGTGCAACAGATCGACGATAGCCAATATCGACACGTGTACGATAGCATCTATCAATGTGCAACAGATCGATGGTAGCCAATATCGACACGTGTACGATAATAATTATCAATGTGCAGCAGATCGACGAAAGCCATTATCGACACGTGTACGATAGCACCTATCATTGTTTAACAGATCGATGGTAGCCAATATCGACACGTGCACGATAGCACCTATAAATTTGCAACAGATCGATGACAGCCAATATCGAAACGTGTACGATAGCACCTATCAATGTGCAACAGATCAATGATAGCCAATATCGTCACGTGTACGACAGCACCTATCAATGTGTAACAGATCGATGGTAGCCAATATCGACACGTGTACGATAGCACCTATCAATGTGCAACAGATCGATGGTAGCCAATATCGACACGTGTATGATAACATCTATCTATGTGCAACAGATCGATGATAGCTAATGTCGACACGTTTACGATAACACCTATCAATGTGTAACAGATCGACGATAGCCAATATCGACACGTGTACGATAACACCTATCAATGTGCAACAGATCGATGATAGCCAATATCGACACGTGTACGATAGCACCTATCAATGTGCAAACGATCGATGATAGCCAATATCGACACGTGTACGATAGCACCTATTAATGTGCAACAGATCGACGATAGCCAATATCGACACTTGTACGATAGCACCCATCAATGTGCAACAGATCGACGATAGCCAATATCGACACTTGTACGATAGCACCTATCAATGTGCAACAGATCGACGATAGCCAATATCGACACGTGTACGATAGCATCTATCAATGTGCAACAGATCGATGGTAGCCAATATCGACACGTGTACGATAATAATTATCAATGTGCAGCAGATCGACGAAAGCCATTATCGACACGTGTACGATAGCACCTATCATTGTTTAACAGATCGATGGTAGCCAATATCGACACGTGCACGATAGCACCTATAAATTTGCAACAGATCGATGACAGCCAATATCGACACGTGTACGATAGCACCTATCAATGTGCAACAGATCAATGATAGCCAATATCGTCACGTGTACGACAGCACCTATCAATGTGTAACAGATCGATGGTAGCCAATATCGACACGTGTACGATAGCACTTATCAATGTGCAACAGATCGATGGTAGCCAATATCGACACGTGTATGTTAACACCTATCTATGTGCAACAGATCGATGATAGCTAATGTCGACACGTTTACGATAACACCTATCAATGTGCAACAGATCGACGATAGCCAATATCGACACGTGTACGATAGCACCTATCAATGTGCAACAGATCGATGATAGCCAATATCGACACGTGTACGATAGCACCTATAAATTTGCAACAGATCGATGATAGCAAATATCGACACGTGTACGATAGCACCTATCAATGGCAACTGATCGATGGTAGTCAATATCGACACGTGTACGATAACACCTATCAATGTGCAACAGATCGATGATAGCCAATATCGACACGTGTACGATAGCAATTATCAATGTGCAACAGATCGATGATAGCCAATATCGACACTTGGACGATAACACCAATCGATGTGCAACACTTTAGGTAATAATAACACTTTAACACGCGTAAAGAGAAAGGTTTAAATATGCATAATCCAGTCGTCGTCATCAATCCTAAGATTCCTTTAATTCAAAATAACAATTTAATCGAATTACATATTGTTATTATTTGGGTACTTCATCCCCTGACCACCCCCAGTATGTTGAGTAGAAGGAGTGGGGAACCCGGCAAGACCCGTTCGTTGCCGACCTCTGACGGGAGGTAATCGATGCGCTCTTGAGCGCTTTGTTGATAGAAACGGGGCGTGCTTAGTTACCTCGTGTTATAACAACGGTGCCAGGCTTTTCTTCCATTCTTTCGGGTTGTGTGTTCGAGGACAGGCGCTCCGTAAGAAAATCTTACAACTATATGAGCTTTTCTAACCAAAGTAGTGCGAGTTATCGCCAAGTACATTTTGTTCTATTAAACTAGTGGTCTGTTTCTTCACCGTGCGGTGAAATTCGGCCTTACCACAGAATCACTACCGTAAGTTTAGGCTATATTATTATTTTCCAAACGTTATCAATTTTAATGCTACTGCTAAAGGATTAGCTGTAATTCAAAATTTTTCTTTTTCAGTTCGAGAACCGTAGCCCAGATTTAATTTGTTATTGTACGGTACTTGGATTGCAGCAGCACACTCACACTGTTAGCAGAGGAGATTTATGATAAAAAGGTGAATATTAAAATTCTTATTAGTGTTCGGACGCCTTATTTATTTGCAATGGACGTTAGCAACGGGTGGTGGAGCATGCAGTATATTAACCTCAATCTTGTATGTCGCTTGTGGATAGAAGAGTTCTAATGCTGCACTGGGATATGTACAAGTTTCGTTTCGCCTCTGTTAATGAACATGACATAGGGCAGTTGTAATTAAGTAAGAGCGTAACCGTCCTGTTCTTTTCGGCTCGCGATGAACCGCAAACATCTTCGCAACGCTTGTCATTGAATGCGTACGGTACCGCACTTTGCACACTGATAACGGTTACCACTCTTTAATAAGAGAGTTCCCACATTCTTTACTTTTGATGAGGTAGCGTGTTAATGAAAGGAATTCAATACCTATTCAGAAAGTTGTGTAAACGTATGAATCAAGATATTTAAACAAATTTTAATACATATTGCATTACAATAGGTGAGAGTCAGCTCTGAATAATACTGTACGGTGACGTCATTAGCTTTTCAAGAACCGTACGTGACGTCACACGATGCCTTATGACGTAGAAGATAACACGCTACACGACGCTTAACACAGTTGAAGTTGCCTCGTTGTTTACTTAGGTGATTATATTTCAAAATTGCCGCCCAATAGCCATGTGACACTATCGCGTTTTCACCTATAGTTCTCGGTGTGTTCGTGCATAGTTCACATAAACACGCTGGAGTTGAGTCGTGATTGTTCTTACATATTTGATGGTGGAAGCCATGCGTAGTCAGTCTTGTCACGACTTGGAGCATTTCGTATTTCCTCCATGGTTTCCAAAAGCCCCAGTGTGTTGTAATATTAATCGCAGCTTGATGCCGCGAGATGTCAGATGTTGCAGTATTTTCATTCTGCTGTCAGCTGCCGCACGGTGAACTTCCGTTAGGCCCGCATCCCTAGAGCCCTGTGTGGATAAACAAAACGGTATCAGCATCCGCCACGCATTCGCACGACTGTTATACACATCCGCCACGCATTCGCAAGACTGTTATCCGCATCCACACCTCCGTTATCCGCATCAGCTCCGCATTCGCACGACTGTTATACACATCCGCCACGCATTCGCAAGACTGTTATCCGCATCCACACCTCCGTTATCCGCATCAGCTCCGCATTCGCACGACTGTTATACACATCCGCCCCGCATTCGCACGACTGTTATACACATCCGCCACGCATTCGCAAGACTGTTATCCGCATCCACACCTCCGTTATCCGCATCAGCTCCGCATTCGCACGACTGTTATACACATCCGCCCCGCATTCGCACGACTGTTATACACATCCGCACCACCGTTATCCGCATCAGCTCCGCATTCGCACGACTGTTATACACATCCGCCACGCATTCGCAAGACTGTTATCCGCATCCACACCACCGTTATCCGCATCAGCTCCGCATTCGCACGACTGTTATACACATCCGCACCACCGTTATCCGCATCAGCTCCGCATTCGCACGACTGTTATACACATCCGCACCACCGTTATCCGCATCCGCTCCGCATTCGCACGACTGTTATACACATCCGCACCACCGTTATCCGCATCCGCTCCGCATTCGCACGACTGTTATACACATCCGCACCACCGTTATCCGCATCCGCTCCGCATTCGCACGACTGTTATACACATCCGCACCACCGTTATCCGCATCCGCTCCGCATTCGCACGACTGTTATACACATCCGCACCACCGTTATCCGCATCAGCTCCGCATTCGCACGACTGTTATACACATCCGCCACGCATTCGCAAGACTGTTATCCGCATCCACACCACCGTTATCCGCATCAGCTCCGCATTCGCACGACTGTTATACACATCCGCACCACCGTTATCCGCATCAGCTCCGCATTCGCACGACTGTTATACACATCCGCACCACCGTTATCCGCATCCGCTCCGCATTCGCACGACTGTTATACACATCCGCACCACCGTTATCCGCATCCGCTCCGCATTCGCACGACTGTTATACACATCCGCACCACCGTTATCCGCATCCGCTCCGCATTCGCACGACTGTTATACACATCCGCACCACCGTTATCCGCATCCGCTCCGCATTCGCACGACTGTTATACACATCCGCACCACCGTTATCCGCATCCGCTCCGCATTCGCACGACTGTTATACACATCCGCACCACCGTTATCCGCATCAGCTCCGCATTCGCACGACTGTTATACACATCCTTCCCGCATCCGCACAGCTGCTATCCGTACGGCTGTTATCCGCATCCGCACGGCTGTTATCCGCCTCGCATCCTCACGGCTGTTATCCACACGTTTGTTTTCCGAATCTACTGGCATTACAATAATACTTTCAATGTGTCGCTTTAATACTTCATCTTTTAGACCAGGGGTCCCCAACGCGTGGCTGATACGAGCGATTGCGAGCGATAGGATAGTAAGGGCCTCTGTCTGCGAGACTTTACTCAACTGCCCGTCTGCTTAGTTTGTACTAATTATATCAAATCATATGCTTTTAGACATGCGAGTAATAAATAAAACTGTAATATGCAATAATCGTTTTATTCTTTCCTTTATTATTAAAATGTTATTAATATATTATACATATCTCTATATCTACTATATGTTTGTCAAAAACCACTCACTCACTCAATCATTCATCACGAAATCTCCGAAATCACCGATTGGATTGGGATGAAATTTGGTATGCAGCTGCGTACCGAGCAGATTATCTCGCAGCAACTGCCTTCTTCGCTTCCCTGCGGGCTATTTTGTAAGCATTCCATTGAGAAGGTGTTTTGTCTTCCAGAAAATCGTGGTAAAGCTGTTTCTTCTTGCGTACCGCAGTTTTGACTGCTTCATTCCAAAGCCATGTGTCCTTATCAATCTGACGTCTTCCTGGCTTCGTAAGTCTAAGAATGATATGCTTGGCATCGTGAACAGCTTTCTTCATTCTTGTCCAGCTTTCTTCAACAGTTGTAATCGGCGGTGGCGTAAGACGTCTAATGACTTATTCTTCCTTCTCTTTCAATTGCCACCATCTGCTTCTCGCCGGTCCTGTTCGTGCCTGTATGACCATTGGCGGCTTTACACGGAGCTTGCAGATAAGTGGTCGGTGTTGGGTCGCAACTGTTTCGTAAGGGACTACTTTAGTGTCCAACACGTCTTTAAGGTCTTTGCACCTGACTAGAATGTAGTCTATTTGTGTTGTATTTGTGCCGCTGTAGTATGTGATTATATGTGAATCAAGTTCATTAAACCATGTGTTCGTAATGACTAGGTTACGGGTTTCTGCATAATCTAGAATTCTCAGACCGTCGTCGTTCCTCTCTCCATATCCGAATCCGTCACAGGCGGCATGGTCTTCTTTCAAGCGACCAACATGTCCATTTAGGTCGCCTGCAACTATGAGGTAGTCCTCTATGGGCACTTCAGGGTCTTTTCGTCAAGCAACGCCCAGAAGGCGTCTTTCATCGTTGCCGTTAGGTCAGTCTTAGGAGCATAGGCGCTGAAGAGGTGGATTTTCCTTCCACCAGCGACGTAGACGATTTTCATCAGACGATCATCATACCGCTGGACTTCGGAGACAGAAGCATCAAACTGTGCTGATACTGCAATACCCACACCACTGGTAGTTCCACATGTACCGTTATAATACAACTTGTATCCACACCCAATGTTGTACGCCTTATCACCACTCCACCGTGTTTCCTGTACAGCACATGCATCGATGCGCCTCATTTCTAGCGCTTTCGCTAGCTCGTTGTAACGTCCAGACATAGTGCCGACATTAAGTGATGCAATTCGGGATGTAGGGGCTTGCTTGTTTAGCCGTCGTCGCCCGTGCGACGGTAACCCTTGCATACTTCTCGCACCAACCGGGCCTCGTCGTCGCGCGTCGCTTCTGGGGGACGCCCTAGCCTTTAGTTCAAATCCCTGAGACAGCATGTCATGGTGATGTGACGAATTCATTTTACAGTCGGTTTGTGGCATAGCCTGTCGCCAAGCATGCCAGCACATAATTAGGCCGCCCCTTACATGGAGAACAGACGCCTTTTGCAGCCGCCCCACTGGAGTACAGACGCTGCAGCTAATGGGATTTCAACAGCATTTCCGTCTGCTGAGGGCCCATTATCCTCTCACAAGAGCTCATCCGCCCTAATCCGTTGACATACAGTAATAAAAAAGTTCATCTATTAAAAGAAGCTTCATATAAAATTTGCTATCAATACAAAAGATAATGAGCCTTCGTGGCTTAGGCGGCAGCACGCCGGCCTCTCACCGTTGGGTCCGTGGTTCAAAACCCGGTCACTCCATGTGAGATTTGTGCTGGACAAAACGGAGGCAGACAGGTTTTTCTCCGGGTACTCCGGTTTTCCCTGTCACAATTTCATTCCAGCAACACTCTCCACTATCATTTCATTTCATCTGTCATACATTAAATCATTTCCCCAGAGGAGTGCGTCAGGCCTTGGCAGGCGGCACTGTTCATATCCTCGCCGCTAGATGGGGGCTTCATTCATTCCATTCCTGAACCGGTCGGAGACTGTAAGCAGGCTGTGGATTTTCATTCACAAAAGATAATACATAAAGTAGGTATCACCGGCTACTTCAAGGAGAATGGGTGGGTACATAACCTAAAATGGTATTTGATTGTTTGTTGTCTTGATAATAGATTAAAAATAAAAGAAATACCAGTGCATTAATAATTAAAGATAGTAGTGGTTTTGTGACAGTTCCAGCACCACCTCCACCTCACCCACCTCAAAAGATGGCGGCGGCGCGATATCTCTCGAACGCATGGTCGGATTTTGACGAATGAGGTGTCATTGAACTCGGGCTGACACCCCCTTTCCAATGGACAACATATCTCCACCCCAAAATAAAACCTACCCCTATTAGGGGGTGAAATTGTAATTTTTTGAGAATCTCTCTTTCCAATTATAACATGTGAGAGTTTGAATGCTAATATGGAATGAAACGTTGTTCTACACAAGAGAGATGTATACGGTGGATAGCCACTATGAATTAACAGGCTTGTTTTTTGTTTTTTACGCATGCCCACTCATGGCTTTTGTAAGAGGGTGGGGGAGCGGATCCCTGTGGACGGGTTATTGTTGACGGTGTTTAATATAGGGTTAAAGGCATCTTAAAATAATTTTAGAAAAGCTCTCAGGTATCGTGTCATGGGCTTTAGTAATGCATTAATGTTTGTTGACTAGTATTTACCACTACACAACACTATTTTGGTAAGCTCTACATGTTGTTTGAGTCTTCAGCCTTTTGACTGGTTTAATACAGCTCTCCATGACTCCCTGTCCTGAGCTGATCGTTTCATCTCTATATAGCTACCACACTCTAAATCCAAAGCTATCTGTTTAACATATGCTATCCTTGGTCTACCCCTACAGTTCTTGCCCTCAACCCGTTCTTCCATAACTAAGCTTCCTATTCCTGGGAGTATGTGTCCTACCAACCCATCGATTTACTTCATTAGCTGTCGCCAAAAACATCTCTCCTCTCCCACTTGTCTTAATATCTCTTTGTTTGTAACCCTATTTACCCATCTAATCTTCATCATTCTCCTGTAACACCACATTTCAAACACTTCAACTCTCCACTTTTCTGCTACACCAATAGTACAAGTTTCCCTTTCATATAGCGTCACACTCCAGACAAAGGTCTTCAAAAATGACATCCTAATACCTAATTCTATAATCAATGTCAACAAATTCTGTAGAAGTGCTTTCCTTGCCTGAGCTACATAAGAATCCTAATCATATCTGGTATAATGTCTTGTTTAGCAAACATAGTCGCTACGTAGGTCTATGCATTTGTTGTATATAACCCAAAATAGCAAACAGTTTTTCTAAAACCCTACTCACTGGTCAATAACAAGCATAGTCGTCAAAGTGTTTCGTTGGTAGTTAACTCATGTCTGGTTAGTCAATTCTTATTGCAAGGCCAGTCAACACCTAAAAATTCATCTTAACATATAGTCTAATCATCTTTCTATCTACATACCAGTGTCTAATGAATAGTCAATATTAGTTTGGTCTTTACCTAAAATCTAAAATCCAATATCAAATTTCTAAAATCTAAAACCAAAATAAAATATAGTATAGAAAATATAATTCCAAGTAATACAAATCCTTATATATTTTTCTTTAATAATTAGTTACCGAAATTTTAAAGTCATGACATTATGGTTTGGTCTTTTTGTACAATCTAAAATGTAAAATGTAAAATTCTAAAATCTAAAGTCTAAAATAAAAAACAAATACAAAATCTTACTTGCATTAACTGGATATTGAACCCAGTCCTCCTTTGTATTTGTAATCCAAGTAATAATTTGAAAAAATATACAAGTAAAATCAGTCTTAAAACATTGTCCCTGCTTTTTTATATGTTTTTGACATGCGTATTAATCTAAAATCAAACCCTGGTCTACCTTAGTCAAAGGATAACAGCTTAACCACTGCACCACTATAACCATCTTTCTTAGTTTGGTTCGTTCTAAGCCTTAAAGTTAAATCGAGTTAAGGCCTCTAGTGCAAGAGCCAAAAGTGCTTGCCATTGCAGCACAAAATGGTTAGCAAGTAACATTATACGTTCAAAAAGGATTGTATTGGTTCGGTTTGGTTCAGTGTAATCACCATCTTGTTTTCTTAGCTACCCTCTTTAACTAATCAATTAAAGATAGTCTACTCTTAATTCTTGAATCGATAAATTGGATTTTGTACACACCGTTTGTCATGTCATGCCTGAAACCTATACTCCCTATGTTCTGCGGTCAGGTTTAAAAACAAGTTTCAATGGTCAAAGACTTGTCAGTCACCATACGTGAAGCCTACAATAATTCTTTCTCTACATAGCTATGTTTCATCACCCACCATAAACATCTAACATTATGGGTTTGCAATATATTAAGAGATACAAAAGTCCATGACCTTGATGTTTTCAATCTTTTTGGGAAAATTCATAAGCCAAATAAAGAAAGCGTCATGTCAAGTTATAGGACACCTTATAAGTCCAAATCCCATTATTAGTTTATAAAACTCAAATCAGTAACCTTACCGTTTTGGGATATTTAAATAAATGCATGCATCATAGGAAAAATCATAAAAATATTCTTAAAACAAGTCGTCGCATGACCCTCTTCAATCAATGCTTCACAAAATATCGATGCATCCATTGAACATGGCCACAGTGATCGGCGACATGCTCGTTTAAACATAACCGGTACTGTCTCTCTCTACTAAAAAAAATATATTAAAATTAATTCAAAAATTTTAAAAATGTAAATTTTCAAAATGTGTGGTTAGGCCCTTTGTCAAAATTTCAAAAAATAAATAATAAATTCAAGAAGAGATTGTCGCCCTGAGTCTTATAACACCTCATGTGTCCAAATTTGATTACTGGTTCCCCTTTTTTCCTGTAAAATCTACATGCATTGTTTTAGGGGTAAAATGACCAATCGTTGTAAAAGAGTATTAAATGTCCAATATTTGAGCTATCACACCTAATTTTAGGTTTCTTAGTTTCCAAGATATCGATTCTTCAATTTTGGGGTAGTTTTCACCCCCTTGCTATTTTTCATCAAAAACAAAAGATCTTAGGTTCATTTATCATTTTCAGGCGTTTAACACCTTTTCCCCTGTAAAATAACTATTCACTGTTTTAGGGGTGAAATGACCTATCGTGGTATAAGCGTATATCATGACCTATTTTCAAAGCTATCACACTTAATTTTAAGGCTCTTAATTTCCAAGATAACGATTTTTAAATTTTGGGGGTAATTTTAACCCTCTTACTATTTTTTCATCAAAAACAAATGATCTTAGGTTCATTTATCATTTTTAAGTGTATTACCGCTTTTTTCCCTGTAACATTAGTATTTACTATTTTAGGGGTGAAATGACCTATCGTGGTAAAATCGCTTTTTTTTCCTGTAACATTAGTATTTACAATTTTTCGGGGTGAAATGACCTATCGTGGTGAAATCGTATCTTATGACCTATTTTTAAAGCTATCACACATAATTTTAGGGTTCTTGGTTTCCAAGATATCGATTTTTCAATTTGGGAGTGGGGGGATAGTTTCACCCCCAAAGGGAACATCGCCCCAATTGCTAGGACCCCTCATACAAGTCACTAGCATGGTAGGTTCGCGAGATATTAACAAAAGTGTGGTTAGGCCCTTTGTCAAAATTTCAAAAATACATTCTAAAAGGGGGCTTCATTCCAAGTCCTACAATACCTTATACAAGTTCCTAGCCTTATTAGTCCGTTAGTTAAGCCCTTCGACATAATTTGGATAAATTCATGGGCCAGTCCAAAGGGGCCGGTCCAAAGGGATCAGTCCAAAGGGACTCATCCACAAGGACTCGTCCACAAGGATCTGTCAACAAGGACTCGTCCACAAGAATCTGTCAACAAGGACTCGTCCACAAGGACCTGTCAACAAAGACTCATCCACAAGGACCTGTCATCAATGACCTGTCAACAATGACCCGCCAACAATGACCGTCAACAATAACCCGTCCACAGGGATCCGCTCCCCCACCCTCTTACAAAAGCCATGAGTGGGCATGCGTAAAAAAAAACAAGCCTGTTAATTCATAGTGGCTATCCACCGTATACATCTCTCTTGTGTAGAACAACGTTTCATTCCATATTAGCATTCAAACTCTCACATGTTACAATTGGAAAGAGAAATTCTAAAAAAAAAAATACAATTTCACCCCCTAATAGGGGTAGGTTTTATTTTGGGGTAGAGGTATGTTGTCCATTGGAAAGGGGGCGTCAGCCCGAGTTCAATGACACCTCATTCGTCAAAATCCAACCATGCGTTCGAGAGATATCGCGCCGCCACCATCTTGTGAGGTGGGTGAGGTGGAGGTGGTGCTAGAACTGTCACAAAACCACTACTATCTTTAATTATTAATGCACTGGTATTTCTTTTATATTTAACCTATTATCAAGACAACAAACATTCAAATACCATTTTAGGTTATGTACCCACCCATCCTCCTTGAAGTAGCCGGTGATACCTACTTTATGTATTATCTTTTGTGAATGAAAATCCACAGCCTGATTACAGTCTCCGACCGGTTCAGGAATGGAATGAATGAAGCCCCCATCTAGCGGCGAGGATATGAACAGAGCCACCTGCCAAGGCCTGACGCACTCCTCTGGGGCAATGATTAAATGAATGACAGATGAAATGAAATGATAGTGGAGAGTGTTGCTGGAATGAAATTGTGACAGGGAAAACCGGAGTACGCGGAGAAAAACCTGTCTGCCTCCGTTTTGTCCAGCACAGATCTCACATGGAGTGACCGGGATTTGAACCACGGACCCAGCGGCGAGAGGCCAGCGTGCTGCCGCCTAAGCCACGGAGGCTCATTATATTTTGTATTGATAGCAAATTTTATATGAAGCTTCTTTTAATAGATAAACTTTTTTATTATTGTATGTCAACGGATTAGGGCGGATGAGCTCTTGTGAGAGGGTAATGGGCCCTCAGCAGACGGAAATGCTGTTGAAATCCCATTAGCTGTAGCGTCTGTACTCCAGTGGGGCGGCTGCAAAAGGCGTCTGTTCTCCATGTTAGGGGCGGCCTAATAAGGGGACCAAGTACTCCCTATACGAACAATGTTAATTTAGTAAAACTTGGGGGAGCTCATCTTCCAAAGTATTGCAGATAGAGCAGTGAAATTTGATATTGTTGTAACAGTTGCCTTTATCTCTGTGTTAAATGCATTTTAAACAAAATTAGTTCATCCATTTTATTTTATATTTTACTTTTTTCATGTAAGTAAAAAAAACTAATTTTTTTCTTGCACATGAATTTTTTATGAGCAAAGTATGAATTAGTTTATAATGAATTTGTGTTTAACATGGAGATCAGTGTTAGTTTTAAAAGTGGTATTAGTTTTACCCTTGTATCTTTCGTAGTTTCCAAGATGAGCACCCCACACCAAAAAAAAATAATGTTTCCAGATATTTAACTTCAAAGTTAAGTTAGAAAAGAACATGTGCTTTTTGTGGTTTAGAACTTTCCAGCTCCATACTCTGGATCATCCATATCTTCCTTCCTCCGTTTGGCTCCTCTCCTTTTCTTTCTTGCTAATTTGGTCATCTGTTGTGCCTGTCGATCAGCATTTTTCACACGCACGTCATCCATTTTCTGAAGCTGATGTATGGTGTTTAGGCCTGGTTCAATCCCTAGGTGGGCAAGCACTTGTGCTTTTCCAATGTTTCCCATGTTGAAGCACAGAACACTTTCCAGCACCCCAATTTTAAGGGTATCATACCCAACAAACATATTCTTGGGTATTATAGTCCATATAATGTTGTTAAACGACTCATTCGGGTTCTGGGTTTTGCCATGTAAGCATTTTCTTAGCAGGTCTGGTTGAGCCAAATCCCGATATATGGGTTTTATGGCATGTAAAATAGGTTCAGGAAGGCCATGGTGCTTGTAGTTTGCCCTTTCAGAAGAATTATACTTACACCATGAATCTGTTGGGCAGAGTCCATGTTGAGGTTGATTGTCTGTCGAGAGCTTATGAAAATATGTGCACCACACTGCTTTTCTCATCTTTTCCAAGTCATGCACATTTTCTCTTATTGATACTCCCTTTCACAATAATCACATTTTATACATATGACACTAGCAAGGCCCATTCGTTTGTCAGTGTCTTCATGCACAGATATGCAATCCACATGATTACAATACTTACACTCTACAAATTGTCTCAAAGCTTTAGACAGCAGTTCAATATCTACAAACTGAAAACCTGTGGTCACTTTATTTACATCTGTATTAATGTTGCCAAATGTATTAAACATAGATCTTGAAGAAGAAACTTTCCTCCTTGATGCACTTGTAGGACTATCTGTACAGTCAGAGTGGACCCACTGTTGCTTGTAGGTCTAACCTCACTTTCAATATTATTTCCTTCACTGTTTCTTACACTTCCACTACCTGCACCACTACATTTATTACTTCTTAAAGATGTATTCTTGTTCTTATACTGATTTCCATGAGTTTTTCTTCGGCCAAATTTCTTAACATTACCCATTTTTCTCCGGCAAACAAGATAATATGGTTTGTATCAAAACAAATAACTCCCTGTGTTATGGATCAAAATAAACCAACTCCCTGTGTAAAAACAAAAGAAGGTGACATAAAGACAGTAGGACCAACTTCAGCTACGTTAATTCCTCTTTAAAACGAGGGTACGCACATCAATCTGACACAAAAAGTAACGGAATAGAAGTTGATAAAGTGAACTTCATATGAAAAGGGGCGTCACCAAGGTTACAAGCATGCACTAATTGTTAAAAATGAGACATTTCCAGATGGATTTAGGATATGAAACTCTAGAATTACATTTATTAGACATCCCTCAGCATGAAAGTGAAAAAAAATTCATCCCGTTTAAGGGTACTTGGTTCCCTTAATAGATAAACTTTTTTATTATTGTATGTCAACGGATTAGGGCGGATGAGCTCTTGTGAGAGGGTAATGGGCCCTCAGCAGACGGAAATGCTGTTGAAATCCCATTAGCTGCAGCGTCTGTACTCCAGTGGGGCGGCTGCAAAAGGCGTCTGTTCTCCATGTTAGGGGCGGCCTAATTATGTGCTGGCATGCTTGGCGACAGGCTATGTCACAAGCCGAATGTAAAATGAATTCGTCACATCACCATGACATGCTGTCTCAGGGATCTGAACTAAAGGCTAGGGCGTCCCCCAGAAGCGACGCGCGACGATGAGGCCCGGTTGGTGCGAGAAGTATGCAAGGGTTACCGTCGCACGGGCGACGACGGCTAAACAAGCAAGCCCTACCTCCCGAATTGCATCACTTAATGTCGGCACTATGTCTGGACGTTACAACGAGCTAGCGAAAGCGCTAGAAATGAGGCGCATCGATGCATGTGCTGTACAGGAAATACGGTGGAGTGGTGATAAGGCGTACAACATTGGGTGTGGATACAAGTTGTATTATAACGGTACATGTGGAACTACCAGTGGTGTGGGTATTGCAGTATCAGCACAGTTTGATGCTTCTGTCTCCGAAGTCCAGCGGTATGATGATCGTCTGATGAAAATCGGCTACGTCGCTGGTGGAAGGAAAATCCACCTCTTCAGCGCCTATGCTCCTAAGACTGACCTAACGGCAACGATGAAAGACGCCTTCTGGGCGTTGCTTGACGAAAATACCCTGAAGTGCCCATAGAGGACTACCTCATAGTTGCAGGCGACCTAAATGGACATGTTGGTCGCTTGAAAGAAGACCATGCCGCCCATGACGGATTCGGATATGGAGAGAGGAACGACGACGGTCTGAGAATTCTAGATTATGCAGAAACCCGTAACCTAGTCATTACGAACACATGGTTTAATAAACGTGATTCACATCTAATCACATACTACAGCGGCACAAATACAACACAAATAGACTACATTCTAGTCAGGTGCAAAGACCTTAAAGACGTGTTGGACACTAAAGTAGTCCCTTACGAAACAGTTGCGACCCAACACCGACCACTTATCTGCAAGCTCCGTGTAAAGCCGCCAATGGTCATACAGGCACGAACAGGACCGGTGGCAATTGAAAGAGAAGGAAGTATAAGTCATTAGACGTCTTACGCCACCGCCGATTACAACTGTTGAAGAAAGCTGGACAAAAATGAAGAAAGCTCTTCACGATGCCACGCATATCATTCTTGGACTCACGAAGCCAGACAGACGTCGGATTGATAAGGACACATGGCTTAGGAATGAAGCAGTCAAAACTGCGGTACGCAAGAAGAAACAGCTTTACCACGATTTTCTGGAAGACAAAACACCTTTTCAATGGAATGCTTACAAAATAGCCCGCAGGGAAGCGAAGAAGGCAGTTGCTGCGACAAAATCTGCTCGGTATGCAGATCTCTACGCGAAGCTGGACACACGCAAGGAAGAACGGGACATTTATCGCCTCTTCAAATCCAGGCACCATAAATCTCAAGATATCCAAAGCTTCTGTGGCATCAATGACGATAAGGGCGTTTTGCTCGTCGACTGGAAGAAGGCGAGAGAACGTTGGCGAAATTACTTTGAGAATGTCTCAACAGAGGAATTCCAAATCAACCATATACCTGTCGCTACTGCTCTCTAAGGTCCTATCCAACCTATTGATGTCATAGAGGTTGCAGGTGCCTTGAAACAAACGAAACCAGGGAAGTCAACTGGTCCAGATGACATCGCGGAGAAGCTATGGTGCTCTCAGAAGTGAGATCCAGCGGATTGGTTGGCAAGACTCTTCAACCAAATTGTCAAAGAAGGACGAACGCCACTTGATTGGCAACATAGCATCACGATACCCATCTTCAAAAAGAAGGGAAGTCCAGCCGAGTGTGCTAATTACAGACCAATTCGACTCCTCTGTCACACCATGAAGGTCTTCGAGCACATTTTTGAAAAGAGGATACGTACGATCACCCAGCTGACCAAAAACCAAGCTGGATTTGTGAAAAATTGCAGCTCAACAGATGCAATCCACGCTACAAAGCTTTTAGTTGAAAAGCATCGTGAAAAGAATAAGCCGTTGCACCTTGCTTTCTTAGATCTCGAAAAGGCTTTTGATCGTGTGCCGCATGACTTGATCTGGTTGACTCTCCGACAACATGGCATCCCAGAGTACCTTGTCAACTGGGTACAGTTGCTCAACGCGGAGCCAAGAAGTTACGTCCAAGCCGCCGCAGGAGCGTCGGAAAACTTCCATGTGGCAGTTGGTGTTTATCAAGGCTAGGCCCTGTCAACATTGCTGTTCATTTTGGTCATGGACACTGTTACTGCAGATCTACAACAACCGTTTCCTTGGACCATTCTGTACGCTGATGACATTATGTTGGCCACACAAAACAAGCTGGATCTCCAACATCAAGTCCAGGAATGGAGTGATCATTTAAGTCAATATGGCCTGCGACTTAACAAAGCTAAAACAGAGTATATGACAACGGATGCTGGAGAAATCGGAAAAATCCGGCGATGATCTGCACAAAATTTAAGTACCTTGGCTCTACGATAACTGGTGAAGGTCGTCTCATCGAGGAGGTCAACGTAATAATTAATGCTGCGTGGATGAAGTGGCGAACAACGACAGGTGTCATGTGCAATCGCCAGATGAAAGACCACCTAAAATCGAAGATTTATCGCACTGTCATTCGTTCCATGGCGCTTTATAGTACTGAATGTTGGCCGACCACGAAGGCAGCAGAACGTCGGCTAAGTGTCATGGAGACCAATATGCATAGATGGACAGCTGGCATTCCTAGGTTGGATCACATCCCCAATGAAAGAATAAGGGAACTATTTGGTATCGCGGCAATCAACAACAAAATGCGTGAGGGTCGTCTGCGATGGTTTGGGCATGTGCTACGTTCAGGAGTGGACACCATTGCAAAACAGGGCTACACACTGGAGGTCGCCGGGAAAAGACCAAAGGGGCGACCGAGACGACGTTGGGCCGATACACTGCACAGGGATCTGAAAAGCGTCAACCTACATCCGGACATGGCCCATGACCGAGTAAAGTGGAGACGGCGGATTCCAATAGCGGACCCTGCCACGAGGCAGGACAAACGCTAAAGCAAAAGAGGAAGAAGAAGAAGATCAGGATAACAATAAATATATGTTGATTTTATCAATTTTTTTCTTGATATTTTTTAAATTAAAAGTACCAGCTGTTACCCGCGGCTTCGCCCGCAATAACATTTGGAATCCCGTTATAACATTAGTTATGTAGATTTTTCCTGTAGTGGAAGATAATGACGGCAACATGGAGCGTTGGAATTGAATGTCGGGTGCAATATACGACGGGGAGCTTTGATTTAAGGCAGGTCCCCTAGCCTACTGCTATGTCTATCGAGAGTGTTTTAAAGCATAAGCACTTCTCGGTAAACTACATTTCTGGTCTTTCTCTCAGGCTGCAGAATGACTAAGCCAACAGAAGAACTGACTCTGAAGCATGCCACGTACAGTTGATACATGTGCGAAACAGTCACTTCTCAGATCCAAACCAGCTACTTTTAAACTCTGCCCCTGAGCCTTGTTAATTGTCATGGCGTAGCTGACTTTCGAAGGAAACTGCAGACGTTTGAATTGAAAATGGTATTCTGAAGGGATTAGAGGAATGCGGGGTATGAAGACAGTTTCGCCTTGGCTAACACCTGAAAATGTGGTGGCTTCAATTACAAATTTATGCAGTGCTTTAACCTGCAGCCGGGTTCCATTGCAGAGTTTTGGAGAGTTGAGGTTGCTCAAAACCATAACAGGAGCACCAACCTTGAGGATCAGGACATGAGGTGGTATTCCGGGCGGGTTAAGAGTGTTTAAAAACTCCACAGGATAATGAACTTCATCTTCGACCACTACAACTGAGTCTACTGATTCGTATACAATTTTAGTCGTTAATAACTTCTTAAGGAGGGCGATATTTATCCTATAAGCAGAATCATCTATAGGGGTAAGAATAGCTCTTTCTTCCATTTATGAATTATCAAGGTTAGAATTTACAAACACTTGGGGATAGATCTTTTCGATCAAATTATCTAAACTGTCAACAACTTCGCACAGTTGAGCTGGAATAGTTATTTTTCCGCCATTTTCCTCCAACTTTCCATCGCCAATGCTTAGAAGGAGACGGGAAAACTCTTCAGCCATAAATTCACCATGGAGGTGTACGCGCATGTAGACAGTCAAGGGAATTGATTTGACTTTGGGCCATATGTAAGACGGTTTTAGACAGGCATTTACTTCGTCAGCCCGTGTTCCACGGGGTATAACAGGGAGGGTCTGTCTAAAGTCACCAGCAAGAAGTTCTGTGGCTCAACCCATAAGTTGGTTGTTACCCCGAATGTACCTAAGTGTTCTGTCCAATGCCCCGACTCCTCCTTTGTGCACCATCGTGCATTCATTCCAAATAAAGAGTTTTGTCTCTCTCAGCACGCGAGCTGTGCCACTTTGCTCCGAGATGTTACAAAGGGCAGATGCAGCGTGACTGAAGTTAAGAGGGAGCTTGAAGGCAGAAAGCGCTGTTCTTCCACCATCCAGTTGGGTTGCTGCAACAATACCCGAGGAGGCGACTGCGATGGCAATGTTCTGTTGACTTCTAAATATACTGAGCAGGAGATTAATCAGGAAGGTTTTGCCAGTTCCGCCTGGTGCATCCAGAAAAAAGAGCTGACCACATTCTGAAACTATACTTCGAACTATTTCGTCATAGGCCAATCTCTGCTCGTTGTTCAATTTTGGAACCTTATCAGCAACCATTTTGGACAACTTAATTGTGTCGTAAGATATTCACTGACTTATTCTCGGTGAACAACGACGGAGTCTTGTTCTCAAGAAGGCGACGGAAGTCCAAAGCGTTCCAGTTGTTGACCAGACAATTTTAGTACTAAATCCTCAAAAAGCACGAAACCCCTGTTGTAGATAACGCCCATGATGAGGTTGACATCAGCACACTGCCTCTGAACCTCTCTCACCACATCTACCGCGAGGCTGTCTGTGTTTTCTCCAGAGCATGATGGGATCACTCACTTGACAAAACACCAGTAAGATGGCAAACAGCTAGGGTATCTTGTGGGGAGAGTCGGTGGAGTACGCTTCCTCTAGTGTGCAGTCCCAGTGCGCATCATCCTCTAGCTAGCCAAGTGCTGTACATGCCGCTTGAAATGTTGGTTGAACCACCCCTGCCACGGTTTTGAGGTCATTAAAAGACTGAGGGCCTGGGATATTATGTAAAAGGAGGCGGAGGTAGTAGCACTCGGCTTTACCAGGGTGAACGGTGTAAACTCTGCCAAGGGTCTGATCTTTTTTCACACCAGGATGGCCTGGGACTGGCTTTCCCGTTTCCTTCTACAGAACTTCTTACCTTTCCAAACGAAATAGGATGAAACTTCACAATATAAAAGTGTTGAAACAAATTTATCGGATCGGCATAGTTCGAAGAAAGCAAGAAGCGTTGTGTTTGGAGGGCTGATAAACTGGTCACGAACGTCGTCTTCATTAAAGTAAACCCGCTGGCCGTTCTCGAGGTGGACGGCAAGTTGCATGACCGAAGGATGGCGTTCATGTATGAGGAAGGAGAATATGCGCCGAGCCGCCTCTGAGCTGCTGATGTAACGTCCTGATTCATGTCTCGCAACTTCGTCAAACTCTCTGATGCTAAAAGTAGCTTGGTCGGAACCTTTGTTAACATTCTTGCAAATATATTTTATTGACTTTAGAGAGTTGCAGTACTCAACATTGATATGAGCTGAGAAGGTGCGAGATACGACGGGGTTATAGGGTACCACCCAGCTTTTGTCAATTTCCACTCCCTTTTAGGTAGATTTCATTAGAAAGCTAACTATTGCAATGGGTCCCATGTTTCGACTTCCGGAAAATTTCGACATATCTTCGCGTTTCACATCCCCCAGACCCCAAAACCACCGTCAGTTCAAAAGTTTATATATAATTTATGTATATATATATATATGTATATATATATGTATATCAGTTTCTTGTGGACACGATAACTGCCGTAATTTTGCACCAATTACTTCGAATTTTTTACCAAAGATGTATACCTATATAATCTCGGTCGAGTTCGTTACTGGGCTAAATCGGTCGAAGGGGGTGAAAATGGGGGGCTTTTTTCGAAAAAGTGAAATTTCGCTATAACTCTCTTAATACGTGCAATATCGAATCCATTCAAAGTTCATAATATGTGTCGGATAAGTGCCAAAAATTTATGTCAAATAAGATTTTTGATAGCACCAACCATTGACCAAAGGGGTGGAAAAAAGTGGGTTTTTCGGGAAACATTAATCATATCTCTCTTAATAGGCACAATATCAAAACCGTACAAAATGGACAATATTCCCCTAATAATTACCTAAAACTTTTGTCTGAAAGAATTTTTGATATGACCCACCATTACGCCAAGGGACGAGAAAAATGATTTCGGAATTATAAGAAAATGCCAAGAGCTATCAGTGGTTGCCATGGCAACACTACTAAATTGATGAGGCATGGACCATCAGACGTTGCCATGACAACGCACTTGCACGAGATCAGATTCAGTATTTCCATCTGATTAAGTGGTTGGTTGGTTGGTTCTTAAGTTTAGGGGCTGCGACAACGCGGTCATGTAGCCCCGTGTACTTTGGGTGTGTGTAGAATCTGTCTGATAACCGGTGTTAATTGTGATGACTGTATTAGTGTGTGTTATCTGTTTGTTAATTTAAGTACTGCAACTAACAATTTTTCAGATAGTTCCTACTTTTGCCGCCAAGCGCCACTGTCAACGACTACGAGGCCAAGTTCAGAACTGAGCTACTAGACGCCGCCGCAGTCGGCTCTTGGCAACGAACATAGAAACCTAAGAGCGTTGTATACATTCTTAACCTATCCAATTTAGCTTCACACAGGTGCAATTAGTGGAAGGATCTTTAACATGCCATAAATCTATGACATGGGACCGCCGGCTTTACTTCCCCTCCGAAGGAAGGCATACTGAGGGATATTTAACGCTCTTAAAAAATCCGACGGCTTCGGCCGGGTTTGAACCCGGTATCTTGGGCATAGAAGCTCAGCATGTTACCGACTACGCCACCAAAGCCGCCTGATAAAGTGGGAAGCGGCTTCGGTGACGTAACTGGTAGCATGCTGAATGTCTATGCCCAATGTCGCGGTTTCAAAGCCGGCCGAAGTCGTCGGATTTTCTAAGAGCACTAGAATCCCTCAGTATGCTTTCCTTTGGAGGGGAAGTTCCAACGTTCGTTGCGAGTTGATGGTTGGGGTGGCATCTAGTAGCCAAGTTCACAGCTAGGTGTCGTTGACGGTTGTACCTGGTAGCAACATTAGGAACTACTGCTTGAAATTGACCGTCTGCAGTACTTACATGAATTAAGACTAATACAGCCATTACAATTCACACCGTGTATCAGACAGATTCTACACTCACCCAAAGTACACGGGGTTAGATGACCGCGTTGTCGCAGCCCCTAAACTGAGGAACCAACCAGAGGTAGATTTCGTTAGAAAGCTAACTATTGCAATGGGTACCATGTTTCGACTTCCGGAAAATTTCGACATATCTTCGCGTTTCACATCCCCAGGCCCCAAAACCACCGTCAGTTCAAAAGTTATATATAATTTATGTATGTATATGTATATCAGTTTATTGTGGACACGATAACTGCCGTAATTTTGTACCAATCACTTTGAATTTTTTACCGAATACGTATACCTATAAAATCTCGGTCGAGTTCGTTACTGGGCTAAATCGGTCGTTGGGGGGTGAAAATGGGGGGCTTTTTTTTTTCGAAAAAGTGAAATATTGCTATAACTCTCTTAATATGTGAAATATCGAATCCGTTCAACATTCATACTATGTGTCGGATAAAGCCCAAAAATGTATGTTTGAAGAGTTTTTTTTATAGCACCAACCATTGACCAAAGGGGTGGGAAAAAGTGGGTTTTTCGGGAAACATTAATCATATCTCTCTTAATAGGCACAATATCAAAACCGTACAAAATGGACAATATTCCCATAATAATTACCTAAAACTTTTGTCTGAAAGAATTTTTGATATAACCCACCATTATGCCAAGGGATGAGAAAAATAATTTCGGAATTATAAGAAAATGCCAAGACCTATCAGTGGTTGCCATGGCAACACTACTAAATTGATGAGGGATGAGCCATCAGACGTTGCCAAGATAACGCACTTGCACGAGATCAGATTCAGATTTCCATCTAAGTGTGAAGCGGCTTCGGTGACGTAACTGGTAGCATGCTGAATGTTTATGCCCAAGGTCGCGAGTTCAAAGCCGGCCGAAGTCGTCGGATTTTCTAAGAGCGCCAAAAATCCCTCAGTATGCTTTCCTTTGGAGGGGAAGTTCCAACGTTCGTTGCGAGTTGCTGGTTGCGGTGGCATCTAGTAGCCAAGTTCACAGCTAGGTGTCGTTGACGGTAGTACCTGGTAGCAACATTAGTAACTACTGCTTGAAATTGACCGTCTGCAGTCCTTACCTGAATTACAGACTAATACAGCCATCCCAAAGTACACGGGGTTACATGACCGCGTTGTCGCAGCCCCTAAACTGAGGAACCAACCAAAATCTCTGCGGTAGATATAATTTTGCGTGAAGAAGTAACAGACCGTTACATAGTTGCACATCAGTGTCGAAACCTAGCATAAGGACAGTGTGACCACAAGTATAAAAATGGACCCCAAATGACAAGAAGGTTACCGTTCCCATAAGACAATAAAATGTTTAAAATAAGCATAAAATGACGAAAAACAAAGTTAATTAAGCTCCAATTATAAAATACCTTCTCGCATTAAATGAGGTCTGATCCTTCTACGAAAATCTGCATATTCTGCCTATTTTCGCCTATCCCCAAGTTTGTCCGGTGAAATCTACCTCCGCCTTCCGGCGTGCCGAGAGGACTTTTTTAATAATAGAAACCCCACCCTCCGAAGTGGGCAGCCTGCGATATCCATTTTACCAATAACTGACAAAAGGCTGACAGCTTTACTCATTGCGTCCTTCAGGTGCACATATTCCTCACTTCTCAACTTTTTCTGATTGACGCGAATCCAATCTTTGCATACATATCAACCAGAAACTGATTGAGAAGATCGCGAAATAACAAAAGATAAGAATTATCAGACTCTAGCTCAAATATTCTGAAGCTATAAAAGTTAGCGGCACACACGGTCTTCTTCAAAGGTGTTTGAGTGCTGTTGTGACGTTGAGGGATATTAATGCAGTAGCCATCTTCTCCTAACGTAATAAAACAAATCTCGACTTTAAAAAACCTGATAAATGGAATAGACCTAGCCTAACTTAACAAAATTAACGTTGGTAGAGGTAATTTTCTTTTATCAAAATCTACTTTTCATTATAACTACAGTTACTTCAACTAAAAGCTAATATATAATGCAATGTGATGATTGTAAAGTGATGGTGAAAGTATAAAGTACAAACAGAATTTACATAGAAGTTCTGTTTGAACAGAGAGAGTGGGTAAAGGTCGGGAGCGCAGACAACAATGACGTGCACGTTATGACAGTAAGCTCACTGCCTGCAAATACTGGTAGGGGCGACGTGCTGCAGCCCGCATTGCTTCATATAATCGCGGTTTGACCATGATCCCGAGTGAATTTTTTGAAACCCTTTCTTAACGAGCACCTACGGCCCTTGAGGAAGCAGCATTCCAAATTTCATCCCAATCCGTTCGGTGATTTCGGAGATTTCGTGATGAATGAATGAGTGAGTGAGTGAGTGAGTGGTATTTGACAAACATATAGTAGATATAGAGATATGTATAATATATTAATAACATTTTAATAATAAAGGAAAGAATAAAACGATTATTGCATATTACAGTTTTATTTATTACTCGCATGTCTAAAAGCATATGATTTGATATAACTAGTACAAACTAAGCAGACGGGCAGTTGAGTATAGTCTCGCACACAGAGGCCCTTACTATCCTATCGCTCGCAATCGCTCGTATCAGCCACGCGTTGGGGACCCCTGGTCTAAAAGATAAAGTATTAAAGCGACACATTGAAAGTATTATTGTAATGCCAGTAGATTCGGAAAACAAACGTGTGGATAGCAGCTGTGCGGATGCGGGGTGGATGTGTATACAGCCTTGCGAATGCGGGGTGGATGTGTATAACAGCCTTGCGAATGCAGGGTGGATGTGTATAACAGCCTTGCGAATGCAGGGTGGATGTGTTTAACAGCCTTGCGAATGCAGGGTGGATGTGTATAACAGCCTTACGAATGCAGGGTGGATGTGTATAACAGCCTTGCGAATGCGGGGTGGATGTGTATAACAGCCTTGCGAATGCAGGGTGGATGTGTATAACAGCCTTGCGAATGCAGGGTGGATGTGTATAACAGCCTTGCGAATGCAGGGTGGATGTGTATAACATCCTTGCGAATGCGGGGTGGATGTGTATAACAGCCTTGCGAATGCAGGGTGGATGTGTATAACAGCCTTGCGAATGCGGGGTGGATGTGTATAACAGCCTTGCGAATGCGGGGTGGATGTGTATAACAGCCTTGCGAATGTAGGGTGGATGTGTATAACAGCCTTGCGAATGCAGGGTGGATGTGTATAACAGCCTTGCGAATGCAGGGTGGATGTGTATAACAGCCTTGCGAATGCGGGGTGGATGTGTATAACAGCCTTGCGAATGCAGGGTGGATGTGTATAACAGCCTTGCGAATGCGGGGTGGATGTGTATAACAGCCTTGCGAATGCAGGGTGGATGTGTATAACAGCCTTGCGAATGCGGGGTGGATGTGTATAACAGCCTTGCTAATGCAGGGTGGATGTGTATAACAGCCTTGCAAATGCAGGGAGGATATATATAACAGCCTTGCGAATGCGGGGTGGATGTGTATAACAGCCTTGCGAATGCAGGGTGGATGTGTATAACAGCCTTGCGAATGCGGGGTGGATGTGTATAACAGCCTTGCGAATGCAGGGTGGATGTGTATAACAGCCTTGCGAATGCAGGGTGGATGTGTATAACAGCCTTGCGAATGCGAAGCTGATGCGGATAACGGTGGTGCGGATGTGTATAACAGTCGTGCGAATGCGTGGCGGATGTGTATAACAGTCGTGCGGATGCGGGGTGGATGTGTATAACAGTCGTGCGAATGCGGGGTGGATGTGTATAACAGTCGTGCGAATGCGGAGCGGATGTGTATAACAGTCGTGCGAATGCGGAGCTGATGCGGATAACGGTGGTGCGGATGTGTATAACAGTCGTGCGAATGCGTGGCGGATGTGTATAACAGTCGTGCGAATGCGGAGCTGATGCGGATAACGGAGGTGTGGATGCGGATAACAGTCTTGCGAATGCGTGGCGGATGTGTATAACAGTCATGCGAATGCGGAGCTGATGCGGATAACGGAGGTGTGGATGCGGATAACAGTCTTGCGAATGCGTGGCGGATGTGTATAACAGTCGTGCGAATGCGTGGCGGATGCTGATACCGTTTTGTTTATCCACACAGGGCTCTAGGGATGCGGGCCTAACGGAAGTTCACCGTGCGGCAGCTGACAGCAGAATGACAATACTGCAACATCTGACATCTCGCGGCATCAAGCTGCGATTAATATTACAACACACTGGGGCTTTTGGAAACCATGGAGGAAATACGAAATGCTCCAAGTCGTGACAAGACTGACTACGCATGGCTTCCACCATCAAATATGTAAGAACAATCACGACTCAACTCCAGCGTGTTTATGTGAACTATGCACGAACACACCGAGAACTATAGGTGAAAACGCGATAGTGTCACATGACTATTGGGCGGCAATTTTGAAATATAATCACCTAAGTAAACAACGAGGCAACTTCAACTGTGTTAAGCGTCGTGTAGCGTGTTATCTTCTACGTCATAAGGCATCGTGTGACGTCACGTACGGTTCTTGAAAAGCTAATGACGTCACCATACAGTATTATTCAGAGCTGACTCTCACCTATTGTAATGCAATCTGTATTAAAATTAGTTTAAATATCTTGATTCATTCGTTTACACAACATTCTGAATAGGTATTGAATTCCTTTCATTAACACGCTACCTCATCAAAAGTAAAGAATGTGGGAACTCTCTTATTAAAGAGTGGTAACCGTTATCAGTGTGCAAAGTGCGGTACCGTACGCATTCAATGACAAGCGTTGCGAAGAAGTTTGCGGTTCATCGCGAGCCGAAAAGAACAGGACGGTTACGCTCTTACTTAATTACAACTGCCCTATGTCATGTTCATTAACAGAGGCGAACGAAACTTGTACATATCCCAGTGCAGCATTAGAACTCTTCTATCCACAAGCGACATACAAGATTGAGGTTATTATACTGCGTGCTCCACCACCCGTTGCTAACGTCCATTGCAAATAAATAAGGCGTCCGAACACTAATAAGAATTTTAATATTCACCTTTTTATCATAAATCTCCTCTGCTAACAGTGTGAGTGTGCTGCTGCAATCCAAGTACCGTACAATAACAAATTAAATCTGGGCTACGGTTCTCGAACTGAAAAATAAAAATTTTGAATTACAGCTAATCCTTTAGCAGTAGCATTACAATTGATAACGTTTGGAAAATAATAATATAGCCTAAACTTAGGGTAGTGATTCTGTGGTAAGGCCGAATTTCACCGCACGGTGAAGAAACAGAACACTAGTTTAATAGAACAAAATGTACTTGGCGATAACTCGCACTACTTTGGTTAGAAAAGCTCATATAGTTGTATGATTTTCTTACAGAGCGCCTGTTCTCGAACACTAAACCCGAAAGAATGGAAGAAATGCTTGGCACCGTTGTTACAACACGAGGTAACTAAGCACGCCCCGTTTCTATCAACAAAGCGCTCAAGGGCGCATCGATTACCTCCCGTCAGAGGTCGGCAACGACCGGGTCTTGCCGGGTTCCCCCACTCCTTCTACTCAACATACTGGGGGTGGTCAGGGGATGAAGTACCCAAATAATAACAATATGTAATTCGATTAAATTGTTATTTTGAATTAAAGGAATCTTAGGATTGATAACAAACGACTGGATTATGCTTATTTAAACCTTTCACTTTACCCGTGCTAAAGTGTTGCACATCGATTGGTGTTATCGTACAAGTGTCGATATTGGCTATCATCGATCTGTTGCACATTCATAGGTGTTATCGTACACGTGTCGATATTGGCTACAATGGATCTGTTGCACATTGATTGGTGCTATCGAACACGTGTCGATATTGGCTCTCGTCGATCAGTTGCCATTGATAGGTGCTATCGTACACGTGTCGATATTGGCTATCATCGATCTGTTGCAAATTCATAGGCGCTATCGTACACGTGTCGATATCGGCTATCATCGATCTGTTGCACATTGATAGGTGGTATTGTACACGTGTCGATATTGGCTATCGTCGATCTGTTGCACATTGATAGGTGTTATCGTAAACGTGTCGACATTGGCTATCATCGATCTGTTGCACATTGATAGGTGTTATGGTACACGTGTCGCTATTGACTACCATCGATCAGATGCCATTGATAGGTACTATCGTACACGTGTCGTTATTGGCTATCATCGATCTGCTGCACATTGATAGGTGCTATCGTACAATTGTCGATATTGGCTATCATTGATCTGTTTCACATTGATAGGTGTTATCGTACACGTGTCGATACTGGCTATCATCGATCTGTTGCACATTGATAGGTGCTATCCTACACGTGTCGATATTGGCTATAAAGATCTGTTGCACATTGATAGGTGCTATCGTACACGTGTCGATATTGGCTATCATCGATCTGTTGCACATTGATAGGTGCTATAGTGCACGTGTCGATATTGGCTACCATCGATCTGTTACACAATGATAGGTGCTATCGTACACGTGTCGATAATGGCTATCGTAGATCTGTTGCACATTGATAATTGTTATCGTACACGTGTCGATACTGGCAACCATCGATCTGTTGCACATTGATAGGTGCTATCGTACACGTGTCGATATTGGCTATCGTCTATCTGTTTAACATTGATAGATGGTATCGTAGAGGTGTCGATATTGGCTATCGTCGATCTGTTGCACATTGATAGGTGTTATCGTACACGTGTCGACATTGGCTATCATCGATCTGTTGCACATTGATAGGTGTTATGGTTCACGAGTCGCTATTGACTACCATCGATCAGATGCCATTGATAGGTGCTATCGTACACGTGTCGTTATTGGCTATCGTCGATCTGCTGCACATTGATAGGTGCTATCGTACAATTGTCGATATTGGCTATCATTGATCTGTTTCACATTGATAGGTGTTATCGTACACGTGTCGATACTGGCTATCATCGATCTGTTGCACATTGATAGGTGCTATCCTACACGTGTCGATATTGGCTATAAAGATCTGTTGCACATTGATAGGTGCTATCGTACACGTGTCGATATTGGCTATCATCGATCTGTTGCACATTGATAGGTGCTATAGTGCACGTGTCGATATTGGCTACCATCGATCTGTTACACAATGATAGGTGATATCGTACACGTGTCGATAATGGCTATCGTCGATCTGTTGCACATTGATAATTGTTATCGTACACGTGTCGATATTGGCAACCATCGATCTGTTGCACATTGATAGGTGCTATCGTACACGTGTCGATATTGGCTATCGTCGATCTGTTTAACATTGATAGGTGGTATCGTACAGGTGTCGATATTGGCTATCGTCGATCTGTTGCACATTGATAGGTGTTATCGTACACGTGTCGATATTGGCTATCATTGTTCTGTTGCACATTGATAGGTGCTATCGTACACAGGTCGATATTGGCTATCATCGATCTGTTGCACATTGATAGGTGCTATCGTACACGTGTCGATATTGGCTAACATCGATCTGTTGCACATTGATAGGTGTTATCGTACACGTGTCAGTATTCGCTATCGTCGATCTGTTACACATTGATAGGTGCTATCTTTCACGTGCCGATATTGACGACCATCGATCTGTTACACATTGATAGGTGCTATCGTACATGTGTCGATATTGTCTGTCATCGATCTGTTGCACATTGATAGGTGTTATCGTACACGTGTCGATATTGACGACCATAGATCAGTTGTCATTGATAGGTGCTATCGTACACGTGTCGATATTGGCTATCATAGATCTGTTAAACATTGATAGGTGCTATCGTACACGTGTCGATATTGGCTATCATCGATCTGTTGCACATTGATAGGTGTTATCGTACATGTGTCGATATTAGCTATCGTCGATCTGTTGCACATTGATAGGTGCTATCGTACACCTGTCGATATTGGCTATAATTGATCTTGCACAATGATAGGTGCTATCGTACTCAGGTCGATATTGGCTATCATCGATCTGTTGCACATTGATAGGTGCTATCGTACACGTGTCGATATTGGCTATCATCGATCTGTTGCACACTGATAGGTGCTATCGTACACGTGTCGATATTGGCTATCGTCGATCGGCTGCACATTGATAGGTGTTATCGTAAACGTGTCGACATTGGCTATCATCGATCTGTTGCACATATATAGGTGTTATCGTACACGTGTCGATATTGACTACCATCGATCAGTTGCCATTGATAGGTGCTATCGTACACGCGTCAATATTGGCTATCATCGATCTATTGCACATTGATAGGTGCTATCGTACACGTGTCGATATTGGCTACCATCGATCTGTTACACAATGATAGGTGCTATCGTACACGTGTCGATACTCGCTATCGTCGATCTGTTGCACATTCATAGGTGTTATCGTACACGTGTCGATATTGGCTACAATCGATCTGTTGCACATTGATAGGTGTTATCGAACACCTGTCGATATTGGCTATCGTCGATCTGTTGCACATTGATAGGTGCTATCGTACAAGTGTCGAAATTGGCTATCGTCGATCTGTTGCACATTGATAGGTGTTATCGTACACGTGTCGATATTGGCTATCATCGATCTGTTGCACATTGATAGGTGCTATCGTACACGTGTCGATATTGGCTATCGTCGATCAGTTGCACATTGATAGGTGTTATCGTAAACTTGTCGACATTGGCTATCATCGATCTGTTGCACATTGATAGGTGTTATGGTACACGTGTCGATATTGGCTATCATCAATCTGATACACATTGATAGGTGCTATCGTACATGTGTCGATACTGTCTGTCATCGATCTGTTGCACATTGATAGGTGTTATCGTACACGTGTCGATATTGACGACCATCGATCAGTTGCCATTGATAGGTGCTGTCGTACACGTGTCGATATTGCCTATCATCGATCTGTTAACCTTTGATAGGTTCTACCGAACATGTGTCGATATTGTCTGTCATCGATCTGTTGCAAATTGATAGGTGTTATCGTACATGTGCCAATATTGTCTGTCATCGATATGTTGCACATTGATAGGTGCTATCGTACACGTGTCGATATTGGCTATCATCGATCTGTTGCACATTGATAGGTGTTATCTTACACGTTTCGATATTGTCTGTCATCGATCTGTTGCACATTGATAGGTGCTATCGTACACGTGTCGATATTGGCTATCATCCATCTATTACACATTGATAGGTGCTATCGTACATGTGTCGATATTGTCTGTCATCGATCTGTTACACATTGATTGGTGCTTTCGTACACGTGTCGATATTGGCTACCATCGATCTTTTGCACATTGATAGGTGTTATCGTACACGTGTCGATATTGACTACCATCAATCAGTTACCATTGATAGGTGCAATCGCACACGTGTCGATACTGGCTATCATCGATCTGTTTGACATTGATAGGTGCTATCGTACACGTGTCGATATTCTCTGTCATCGATCTGTTGCACATTGATAGGTGCTATCGTACACGTGTCGATATTGGCTATCATCGATCAGTTACACATTGATTGGTGCTATCGTACACGTTTCGATATTGGCTACCATCGATCTGTTGCACATTGATTGGTGCTATCGTGCACGTGTCGATATTAGCTACTACGATCAGTTACACATTGATTGGTGCTATCGTACACGTTTCTATATTGGCTATCATCGATCAGTTACACATTGATTGGTGCTATCGTACACGTTTCGATATTGGCTACCATCGATCTGTTGCACATTGATTGGTGCTATCGTACACCTGTCGATATTGGCTACCATCGATCTGTTGCACATTGATTGGTGCTATCGTACAGGTGTTGATATTGGCTATCGTCGATCTGTTTCACATTGATAGGTGTTATCATACACGTGTCGATATTGGCAATCATCGATCTGTTGCACATTGACAGGTGCTATCGTACACGTCTCGATATTGGCTACCATCGATCTGTTACACATTGATAGGTGTTATCGTATACGTGTCGATATTGGCTACCATCGATCTGTTGCACATTGATAGGTGCTATCGTACACGTGTCGTTATTGGCTATCGTCGATCTGCTGCACATTGATAGGTGCTATCGTACAATTGTCGATATTGGCTATCATTGATCTGTTTCACATTGATAGGTGTTATCGTACACGTGTCGATACTGGCTATCATCGATCTGTTGCACATTGATAGGTGCTATCCTACACGTGTCGATATTGGCTATAAAGATCTGTTGCACATTGATAGGTGCTATCGTACACGTGTCGATATTGGCTATCATCGATCTGTTGCACATTGGTAGGTGCTATAGTGCACGTGTCGATATTGGCTACCATCGATCTGTTACACAATGATAAGTGCTATCGTACACGTGTCGATAATGGCTATCGTCGATCTGTTGCACATTGATAATTGTTATCGTACACGTGTCGATACTGGCTATCATCGATCTGTTGCACATTGATAGGTGCTATCCTACACGTGTCGATATTGGCTATAAAGATCTGTTGCACATTGATAGGTGCTATCGTACACGTGTCGATATTGGCTATCATCGATCTGTTGCACATTGGTAGGTGCTATAGTGCACGTGTCGATATTGGCTACCATCCATCTGTTACACAATGATAGGTGCTATCGTACACGTGTCGATACTGGCTATCATCGATCTGTTGCTCATTGATAGGTGCTATCCTACACGTGTCGATATTGGCTATAAAGATCTGTTGCACATTGATAGGTGCTATCGTACACGTGTCGATATTGGCTTTCGTCGATTTGTTTAATATTGATAGGTGGTATCGTACAGGTGTCGATATTGGCTATCGTCGATCTGTTGCACATTGATAGGTGTTATCGTACACGTGTCGATATTGGCTATCATTGTTCTGTTGCACATTGATAGGTGCTATCGTACACAGGTCGATATTGGCTATCATCGATCTGTTGCACATTGATAGGTGCTATCGTACACGTGTCGATATTGGCTAACATCGATCTGTTGCACATTGATAGGTGTTATCGTACACGTGTCAGTATTCGCTATCGTCGATCTGTTACACATTGATAGGTGCTATCTTTCACGTGTCGATATTGACGACCATCGATCTGTTACACATTGATAGGTGCTATCGTACATGTGTCGATATTTTCTGTTATCGATCTGTTGCACATTGATAGGTGTTATCGTACACGTGTCGATATTGACGACCATAGATCAGTTGTCATCATAGGTGCTATCGTACACGTGTCGATATTGGCTATCATAGATCTGTTAAACATTGATAGGTGCTATCGTACACGTGTCGATATTGGCTATCATCGATCTGTTGCACATTGATAGGTGTTATCGTACATGTGTCGATATTAGCTATCGTCGATCTGTTGCACATTGATAGGTGCTATCGTACACGTGTCAATATTGGCTATAATTGATCTTGCACAATGATAGGTGCTATCGTACACAGGTCGATATTGGCTATCATCGATCTGTTGCACATTGATAGGTGCTATCGGACACGTGTCGATATTGGCTATCATCGATCTGTTGCACATTGATAGGTGCTATCGTACACGTGTCGATATTGGCTATCGTCGATCGGCTGCACATTCATAGGTGTTATCGTAAACGTGTCGACATTGGCTATCATCGATCTGTTGCACATATATAGGTGTTATCGTACACGTGTCGATATTGACTACCATCGATCAGTTGCCATTGATAGGTGCTATCGTACACGTGTCAATATTGGCTATCATCGATCTATTGCACATTGATAGGTGCTATCGTACACGTGTCGATATTGGCTACCATCGATCTGTTACACAATGATAGGTGCTATCGTACACGTGTCGATACTCGCTATCGTCGATCTGTTGCACATAGGTGTTATCGTACACGTGTCGATATTGGCTACAATCGATCTGTTGCACATAGATAGGTGCTATCGAACACGTGTCGATATTGGCTATCGTCGATCTGTTGCACATTGATAGGTGCTATCGTACAAGTGTCGAAATTGGCTATCGTCGATCTGTTGCACATTGATAGGTGTTATCGTACACGTGTCGATATTGGCTATCATCGATCTGTTGCACATTGATAGGTGCTATCGTACACGTGTCGATATTGGCTATCGTCCATCAGTTGCATATTGATAGGTGTTATCGTAAACGTGTCGACATTGGCTATCATCGATCTGTTGCACATTGATAGGTGTTATGGTACACGTGTCGGTATTGACTACCATCGATCAGTTGCCATTGATAGGTGCTATCGTACACGTGTCGATATTGGCTATCGCCGATCTGATGCACATTGATAGGTGCTATCGTACAAGTGTCGATATTGGCTATCGTCGATCTGTTACACATGCTAGGGGTTATCGTACACGTGTCGATATTGGCTATCGTCGATCTGTTGCACATTGATAGGTGCTATCGTACACGTGTCGATATTGGCTATCATCGATCTGTTGCAATTTGATAGGTGCTATCGTACACGTGTCGATATTAACTATCATCGATCTGTTGCACATTGATAGGTGTTATCGTACACGTGTCAATATTGACTACCATCAATCAGTTGCCATTGACAGGTGCAATCGCACACGTGTCGATACTGGCTATCATCGATCTGTTTGACATTGATAGGTGCTATCGTACACGTGTCGATATTCTCTGTCATCGATCTGTTGCACATTGATAGGTGCTATCGTACACGTGTCGATATTGGCTATCATCGATCAGTTACACATTGATTGGTGCTATCGTACACGTGTCGATATTGGTTAACATCGATCTGTTGCACATTGATAGGTGCTATCGTACACGTGTCGATATTGGCTATCATCGATCAGTTACACATTGATTGGTGCTATCGTACACGTTTCGATATTGGCTACCATCGATCTGTTGCACATTGATTGGTGCTATCGTGCACGTGTCGATATTAGCTACTACGATCAGTTACACATTGATTGGTGCTATCGTACACGTTTCTATATTGGCTATCATCGATCAGTTACACATTGATTGGTGCTATCGTACACGTTTCGATATTGGCTACCATCGATCTGTTGCACATTGATTGGTGCTATCGTACACGTGTCGATATTGGCTACCATCGATCTGTTGCACATTGATTGGTGCTATCGTACAGGTGTTGATATTGGCTATCGTCGATCTGTTTCACATTGATAGGTGTTATCATACACGTGTCGATATTGGCAATCATCGATCTGTTGCACATTGACAGGTGCTATCGTACACGTCTCGATATTGGCTACCATCGATCTGTTACACATTGATAGGTGTTATCGTATACGTGTCGATATTGGCTACCATCGATCTGTTGCACATTGATAGGTGCTATCGTACACGTGTCGTTATTGGCTATCGTCGATCTGCTGCACATTGATAGGTGCTATCGTACAATTGTCGATATTGGCTATCATTGATCTGTTTCACATTGATAGGTGTTATCGTACACGTGTCGATACTGGCTATCATCGATCTGTTGCACATTGATAGGTGCTATCCTACACGTGTCGATATTGGCTATAAAGATCTGTTGCACATTGATAGGTGCTATCGTACACGTGTCGATATTGGCTATCATCGATCTGTTGCACATTGGTAGGTGCTATAGTGCACGTGTCGATATTGGCTACCATCGATCTGTTACACAATGATAAGTGCTATCGTACACGTGTCGATAATGGCTATCGTCGATCTGTTGCACATTGATAATTGTTATCGTACACGTGTCGATACTGGCTATCATCGATCTGTTGCACATTGATAGGTGCTATCCTACACGTGTCGATATTGGCTATAAAGATCTGTTGCACATTGATAGGTGCTATCGTACACGTGTCGATATTGGCTATCATCGATCTGTTGCACATTGGTAGGTGCTATAGTGCACGTGTCGATATTGGCTACCATCGATCTGTTACACAATGATAGGTGCTATCGTACACGTGTCGATACTGGCTATCATCGATCTGTTGCTCATTGATAGGTGCTATCCTACACGTGTCGATATTGGCTATAAAGATCTGTTGCACATTGATAGGTGCTATCGTACACGTGTCGATATTGGCTTTCGTCGATTTGTTTAATATTGATAGGTGGTATCGTACAGGTGTCGATATTGGCTATCGTCGATCTGTTGCACATTGATAGGTGTTATCGTACACGTGTCGATATTGGCTATCATTGTTCTGTTGCACATTGATAGGTGCTATCGTACACAGGTCGATATTGGCTATCATCGATCTGTTGCACATTGATAGGTGCTATCGTACACGTGTCGATATTGGCTAACATCGATCTGTTGCACATTGATAGGTGTTATCGTACACGTGTCAGTATTCGCTATCGTCGATCTGTTACACATTGATAGGTGCTATCTTTCACGTGTCGATATTGACGACCATCGATCTGTTACACATTGATAGGTGCTATCGTACATGTGTCGATATTTTCTGTCATCGATCTGTTGCACATTGATAGGTGTTATCGTACACGTGTCGATATTGACGACCATAGATCAGTTGTCATCATAGGTGCTATCGTACACGTGTCGATATTGGCTATCATAGATCTGTTAAACATTGATAGGTGCTATCGTACACGTGTCGATATTGGCTATCATCGATCTGTTGCACATTGATAGGTGTTATCGTACATGTGTCGATATTAGCTATCGTCGATCTGTTGCACATTGATAGGTGCTATCGTACACGTGTCAATATTGGCTATAATTGATCTTGCACAATGATAGGTGCTATCGTACACAGGTCGATATTGGCTATCATCGATCTGTTGCACATTGATAGGTGCTATCGGACACGTGTCGATATTGGCTATCATCGATCTGTTGCACATTGATAGGTGCTATCGTACACGTGTCGATATTGGCTATCGTCGATCGGCTGCACATTCATAGGTGTTATCGTAAACGTGTCGACATTGGCTATCATCGATCTGTTGCACATATATAGGTGTTATCGTACACGTGTCGATATTGACTACCATCGATCAGTTGCCATTGATAGGTGCTATCGTACACGTGTCAATATTGGCTATCAGCGATCTATTGCACATTGATAGGTGCTATCGTACACGTGTCGATATTGGCTACCATCGATCTGTTACACAATGATAGGTGCTATCGTACACGTGTCGATACTCGCTATCGTCGATCTGTTGCACATAGGTGTTATCGTACACGTGTCGATATTGGCTACAATCGATCTGTTGCACATAGATAGGTGCTATCGAACACGTGTCGATATTGGCTATCGTCGATCTGTTGCACATTGATAGGTGCTATCGTACAAGTGTCGAAATTGGCTATCGTCGATCTGTTGCACATTGATAGGTGTTATCGTACACGTGTCGATATTGGCTATCATCGATCTGTTGCACATTGATAGGTGCTATCGTACACGTGTCGATATTGGCTATCGTCCATCAGTTGCATATTGATAGGTGTTATCGTAAACGTGTCGACATTGGCTATCATCGATCTGTTGCACATTGATAGGTGTTATGGTACACGTGTCGGTATTGACTACCATCGATCAGTTGCCATTGATAGGTGCTATCGTACACGTGTCGATATTGGCTATCGCCGATCTGATGCACATTGATAGGTGCTATCGTACAAGTGTCGATATTGGCTATCGTCGATCTGTTACACATGCTAGGGGTTATCGTACACGTGTCGATATTGGCTATCGTCGATCTGTTGCACATTGATAGGTGCTATCGTACACGTGTCGATATTGGCTATCATCGATCTGTTGCAATTTGATAGGTGCTATCGTACACGTGTCGATATTAACTATCATCGATCTGTTGCACATTGATAGGTGTTATCGTACACGTGTCAATATTGACTACCATCAATCAGTTGCCATTGACAGGTGCAATCGCACACGTGTCGATACTGGCTATCATCGATCTGTTTGACATTGATAGGTGCTATCGTACACGTGTCGATATTCTCTGTCATCGATCTGTTGCACATTGATAGGTGCTATCGTACACGTGTCGATATTGGCTATCATCGATCAGTTACACATTGATTGGTGCTATCGTACACGTGTCGATATTGGTTAACATCGATCTGTTGCACATTGATAGGTGCTATCGTACACGTGTCGATATTGGCTATCATCGATCAGTTACACATTGATTGGTGCTATCGTACACGTTTCGATATTGGCTACCATCGATCTGTTGCACATTGATTGGTGCTATCGTGCACGTGTCGATATTAGCTACTACGATCAGTTACACATTGATTGGTGCTATCGTACACGTTTCTATATTGGCTATCATCGATCAGTTACACATTGATTGGTGCTATCGTACACGTTTCGATATTGGCTACCATCGATCTGTTGCACATTGATTGGTGCTATCGTACACGTGTCGATATTGGCTACCATCGATCTGTTGCACATTGATTGGTGCTATCGTACAGGTGTTGATATTGGCTATCGTCGATCTGTTTCACATTGATAGGTGTTATCATACACGTGTCGATATTGGCAATCATCGATCTGTTGCACATTGACAGGTGCTATCGTACACGTCTCGATATTGGCTACCATCGATCTGTTACACATTGATAGGTGTTATCGTATACGTGTCGATATTGGCTACCATCGATCTGTTGCACATTGATAGGTGCTATCGTACACGTGTCGTTATTGGCTATCGTCGATCTGCTGCACATTGATAGGTGCTATCGTACAATTGTCGATATTGGCTATCATTGATCTGTTTCACATTGATAGGTGTTATCGTACACGTGTCGATACTGGCTATCATCGATCTGTTGCACATTGATAGGTGCTATCCTACACGTGTCGATATTGGCTATAAAGATCTGTTGCACATTGATAGGTGCTATCGTACACGTGTCGATATTGGCTATCATCGATCTGTTGCACATTGGTAGGTGCTATAGTGCACGTGTCGATATTGGCTACCATCGATCTGTTACACAATGATAAGTGCTATCGTACACGTGTCGATAATGGCTATCGTCGATCTGTTGCACATTGATAATTGTTATCGTACACGTGTCGATACTGGCTATCATCGATCTGTTGCACATTGATAGGTGCTATCCTACACGTGTCGATATTGGCTATAAAGATCTGTTGCACATTGATAGGTGCTATCGTACACGTGTCGATATTGGCTATCATCGATCTGTTGCACATTGGTAGGTGCTATAGTGCACGTGTCGATATTGGCTACCATCGATCTGTTACACAATGATAGGTGCTATCGTACACGTGTCGATACTGGCTATCATCGATCTGTTGCTCATTGATAGGTGCTATCCTACACGTGTCGATATTGGCTATAAAGATCTGTTGCACATTGATAGGTGCTATCGTACACGTGTCGATATTGGCTTTCGTCGATTTGTTTAATATTGATAGGTGGTATCGTACAGGTGTCGATATTGGCTATCGTCGATCTGTTGCACATTGATAGGTGTTATCGTACACGTGTCGATATTGGCTATCATTGTTCTGTTGCACATTGATAGGTGCTATCGTACACAGGTCGATATTGGCTATCATCGATCTGTTGCACATTGATAGGTGCTATCGTACACGTGTCGATATTGGCTAACATCGATCTGTTGCACATTGATAGGTGTTATCGTACACGTGTCAGTATTCGCTATCGTCGATCTGTTACACATTGATAGGTGCTATCTTTCACGTGTCGATATTGACGACCATCGATCTGTTACACATTGATAGGTGCTATCGTACATGTGTCGATATTTTCTCTCATCGATCTGTTGCACATTGATAGGTGTTATCGTACACGTGTCGATATTGACGACCATAGATCAGTTGTCATCATAGGTGCTATCGTACACGTGTCGATATTGGCTATCATAGATCTGTTAAACATTGATAGGTGCTATCGTACACGTGTCGATATTGGCTATCATCGATCTGTTGCACATTGATAGGTGTTATCGTACATGTGTCGATATTAGCTATCGTCGATCTGTTGCACATTGATAGGTGCTATCGTACACGTGTCAATATTGGCTATAATTGATCTTGCACAATGATAGGTGCTATCGTACACAGGTCGATATTGGCTATCATCGATCTGTTGCACATTGATAGGTGCTATCGGACACGTGTCGATATTGGCTATCATCGATCTGTTGCACATTGATAGGTGCTATCGTACACGTGTCGATATTGGCTATCGTCGATCGGCTGCACATTCATAGGTGTTATCGTAAACGTGTCGACATTGGCTATCATCGATCTGTTGCACATATATAGGTGTTATCGTACACGTGTCGATATTGACTACCATCGATCAGTTGCCATTGATAGGTGCTATCGTACACGTGTCAATATTGGCTATCATCGATCTATTGCACATTGATAGGTGCTATCGTACACGTGTCGATATTGGCTACCATCGATCTGTTACACAATGATAGGTGCTATCGTACACGTGTCGATACTCGCTATCGTCGATCTGTTGCACATAGGTGTTATCGTACACGTGTCGATATTGGCTACAATCGATCTGTTGCACATAGATAGGTGCTATCGAACACGTGTCGATATTGGCTATCGTCGATCTGTTGCACATTGATAGGTGCTATCGTACAAGTGTCGAAATTGGCTATCGTCGATCTGTTGCACATTGATAGGTGTTATCGTACACGTGTCGATATTGGCTATCATCGATCTGTTGCACATTGATAGGTTCTATCGTACACGTGTCGATATTGGCTATCGTCCATCAGTTGCACATTGATAGGTGTTATCGTAAACGTGTCGACATTGGCTATCATCGATCTGTTGCACATTGATAGGTGTTATGGTACACGTGTCGGTATTGACTACCATCGATCAGTTGCCATTGATAGGTGCTATCGTACACGTGTCGATATTGGCTATCGCCGATCTGATGCACATTGATAGGTGCTATCGTACAAGTGTCGATATTGGCTATCGTCGATCTGTTACACATGCTAGGGGTTATCGTACACGTGTCGATATTGGCTATCGTCGATCTGTTGCACATTGATAGGTGCTATCGTACACGTGTCGATATTGGCTATCATCGATCTGTTGCAATTTGATAGGTGCTATCGTACACGTGTCGATATTAACTATCATCGATCTGTTGCACATTGATAGGTGTTATCGTACACGTGTCAATATTGACTACCATCAATCAGTTGCCATTGACAGGTGCAATCGCACACGTGTCGATACTGGCTATCATCGATCTGTTTGACATTGATAGGTGCTATCGTACACGTGTCGATATTCTCTGTCATCGATCTGTTGCACATTGATAGGTGCTATCGTACACGTGTCGATATTGGCTATCATCGATCAGTTACACATTGATTGGTGCTATCGTACACGTGTCGATATTGGTTAACATCGATCTGTTGCACATTGATAGGTGCTATCGTGCACGTGTCGATATTGGCTATCATCAATCTGTTACACATTGATAGGTGCTATCGTACATGTGTCGATATTGTCTGTCATCGATCTGTTGCACATTGATAGGTGTTATCGTACACGTGTCGATATTGACGACCATCGATCAGTTGCCATTGATAGGTGCTGTCGTACACGTGTCGATATTGCCTATCATCGATCTGTTTTCCTTTGATAGGTTCTACCGAACATGTGTCGATATTGTCTGTCATCGATCTGTTGCAAATTGATAGGTGTTATCGTACATGTGCCAATATTGTCTGTCATCGATATGTTGCACATTGATAGGTGCTATCGTACACGTGTCGATATTGGCTATCATCGATCTGTTGCACATTGATAAGTGTTATCGTACACGTTTCGATATTGTCTGTCATCGATCTGTTGCACATTGATAGGTGCTATCGTACACGTGTCGATATTGGCTATCATCCATATATTACACATTGATAGGTGCTATCGTACATGTGTCGATATTGTCTGTCATCGATCTGTTACACATTGATTGGTGCTATCGTACACGTGTCGATATTGGCTACCATCGATCTTTTGCACATTGATAGGTGTTATCGTACACGTGTCGATATTGACTACCATCAATCAGTTGCCATTGATAGGTGCAATCGCACACGTGTCGATACTGGCTATCATCGATCTGTTTGACATTGATAGGTGCTATCGTACACGTGTCGATATTCTCTGTCATCGATCTGTTGCACATTGATAGGTGCTATCGTACACGTGTCGATATTGGCTATCATCGATCAGTTACACATTGATTGGTGCTATCGTACACGTTTCGATATTGGCTACCATCGATCTGTTGCACATTGATTGGTGCTATCGTGCACGTGTCGATATTAGCTACTACGACCAGTTACACATTGATTGGTGCTATCGTACACGTTTCTATATTGGCTATCATCGATCAGTTACATATTGATTGGTGCTATCGTACACGTTTCGATATTGGCTACCATCGATCTGTTGCACATTGATTGGTGCTATCGTACACGTGTTGATATTGGCTACCATCGATCTGTTGCACATTGATTGGTGCTATCGTACACGTGTTGATATTGGCTATCGTCGATCTGTTTCACATTGATAGGTGTTATCATATACGTGTCGATATTGGCAATCATCGATCTGTTGCACATTGATAGGTGCTATCGTACACGTCTCGATATTGGCTACCATCGATCTGTTACACATTGATAGGTGTTACCGTATACGTGTCGATATTGGCTACCATCGATCTGTTGCACATTGATTGGTGCTATCGTACACGTGTCGATATTGGCTATCATTGATCACCACCAGAAGTTACGCCACTGCTCAACATGAAAAGTATTGGACGTTTACAGGATGCTAAGGGCGCGGCAAAAGTTCAGTTCTTATTTACAAAGTGTATGTAATGAACACAAGTTGAGTAGTGACGGAAGAGGTAACTTTATGTTCGACCCTGACTATTATGTGTCTGAAAACTGTATCATAATGATTGTCATTATAACACTATTAACCATTATGAAACAGTTTCTCCCACCAATCACAGCCCAAGAAACAGTTGTTTGACCAATTAGATAAGGATACCTTCGCGCATGCTCTCAAAATCCAACATGTCTATATAAATTACCAAAAGTGCACCGTCCATATGTTCGCGTAAATAAACTGGTGAATATGAGGCAAGAAATAGCACTGTACCTTAATATACCTAAATCCAATTTCTACTCAAGCGCTGATTTCAAACGACTACGGTGACAGTTTTGCTGAATACTGGTTCACGATCTGCAAATCTGGCATTGAAGCACACAGAGCGCATGCGTCGGTCGGACAGAGAGCTTGGAACACGGAGATATGCTACCTAGTGCACCTCCCGATCACAAAATTCTAGTTACTGAACAGATATTTTTGAAGATGTATGTTAAAATATGTAATAAAGTTATAATTATCGTCGAACATAAACAGTCGTATGCAACTCGCCTATAATGGCAATTAAGACACTAGTATGGAAACCATAAAACTCGCTAAAGCTCGTTTTATAATATACTCGTGTCTTAATTATAACCATTATAGGCTCGTTGCATAATGTACTATTATTGTAAGTTAGGAGCAGAGAACTATGATTCCAAATGTGCTCAGTTTAAGGACAAATTCGTAACGGAAGCTGAAACAAGCTGCAATACGAAAGGGATCTATTTAGAAAAGAGTTCTAATTCCAACACTCATCCAGAAATTAAGTACTAGGGGGAAAGTGTAAGAACTGCATTAGAAAGAGGGCGCGCAGGGCTTTAACTTGCATCAAGTTCAGGAAGTTAACCTGAAATTAAGTTTAACCATAACCACTGCACTCAGTCATTGTAGCTGCAGCTATAAATTACTTAGGACGTTCTAAAGAAACTACTCACATCATTTGTTCGTATTTTGATTCGGGAATGACTCCTTCAGCAGCCAAATTTTATCATGAAATTCAATTAATTCAAAATTCAGAAGACGATAATACCATAGTTCATAGTCTGGCAAACGCTCAGATGGATCGTTTAAATGTAACGTTTATATTTTGTGGAAGTAAAATCAGAGCTCTCCCTCTAGAGTGTGTTTTATATATTGAGCCGGTATGGCTCATGCTGGTGAGAATTTCAATGAGAACATGTAGGCAATACTTCTACCGATGGACGGAACGCTGCTCAGAAGCTTTGAGCTAGCTCCTGTATTACATTCCAATCCTCAGGTTGAAGACATATGATTTCTGTTTATGACCACCGCAACCTGCGAATCTTTTCGTTGTATGTCTACATATTTTGCGGTTTATGAACGTGTTGTATGGTCTTTTCTCACCTCCTACTAGCGCGTCAGTCCCCTTACGTCTCAACCCCCTCCTATGACAACAAGCGCACCAGTCCCCTTACGTCTCACTCCTTCTCACCATCTACATGCACACCAGTCCCCTTTCGTCTCACCCCCTCTCATTGCCAACAAGCGCGACAGACCCCTTACGTCTTATTCCCTCTCACCACCTACAAGCACACCAGTCCCCTTACGTCTCACCCCCTCTCATTGCCTACAAGCGTGCCAGTCCCCTTACGTCTCACTCCCTCTCACCACCTACATGCACACCAGTCCCCTTATGTCTCACTCCTTCTCAACACCTACAAGTACACCAGTCCCCTTACGTCTCACCCCCTCTCATTGCCTACAAGCACACCAGTCCCCTTACGTCTCACCCCCTCTCATTGCCTACAAGCACGCCAGTCCCCTTACGTCTCACTCCCTCTCACCGCCTACATGCTCACCAGTCCCCTTACGTTTCACCCCCTCTCACCACCTACATGCTCACCAGTCCCCTTACGTCTCACTCCCTCTCACCGCCTACATGCACACCAGTCCCCTTACGTCTGACTCCTTCTCACCACCTATATGCACACCAGTCCCCTTACGTCTCACACCCTCTCATTGCCTACAAGCGCGCCAGACCCCTTACGTCTCACTCCCTCTCACCGCCTACATGCACAACAGTCCCCTTAAGTCTCACTCCCTCTCACCATCTATAAGCACACCTGTCCCCTTACGTCTCATTCCCTCTCACTGCCTACAAGCACACCAGTCCTCTTACGTCTCACCCCCTCTCATTGCCTACAAGCGCGCCAGTCCCCTTACGTCTCACCCCCTCTCATTGCCGACAAGCACACCAGTCTCCTTACGTCTCACCCCCTCTCATTGCCTACAAGCACGCCAGTCCCCTTACGTCTCACTCCCTCTCACCGCCTACATGCTCACCAGTCCCCTTACGTTTCACCCCCTCTCACCACATACATGCTCACCAGTCCCCTTACGTCTCACTCCCTCTCACCGCCTACATGCACACCAGTCCCCATACGTCTGACTCCTTCTCACCACCTACATGCACACCAGTCCCCTTACGTCTCACTCCTTCTCACTACCTACATGCACACCAGTCCCCATACGTCTCACCCCCTCTCATTGCCTACAAGCGCGCAAAACCCCTTACGTCTCATTCCCTCTCACCACCTACAATCTCACCAGTCCCCTCACGTCTTACCCCCTCCCATTGCCTACAAGCGCGCCAGTCCCCTTACGTCTCACTCCCTCTCACCGCCTACATGCACACCATTCCCCTTACGTTTCACCCCCTCTCCCCACCTACATGCTCACCAGTCCCCTTACGCCTCACTCCCTCTCACCCACTACATGCACACCAGTCCCCTTACGTCTCACACCTTCTCACCACCTACATGCACACCATTCCTCTTACCTCTCACCCCCTCTCATTGCCTACAAGCGCGCCAGGCCCCTTACATCTCACCCCGTCTCACCGCCTACATGCACACCAGTTCCATTACGTCTCACCCCCTCTCATTGTCTACAAGCGCACCAGTCCCCATACGTGTCACCCCCACTCATTGCCTACAAGCACAACAGTCCCCTTAAGTCTCACTCCCTCTCACCATCTACAAGCACACCTGTCCCCTTACGTCTCACTCCCTCTCACTGCCTACAAGCGCGCCAGTCCACTTACGTGTCACCCCCTCTCATTGCCTACAAGCGCGCCAGGCCCCTTACGTCTCACTCCCTCTCACTGCCTACAAGCGCGCCAGTCCTCTTACTCCTCACCCACTCTCACCGCCTACAAGCGCACCAGTCCCCTTACGTCTCACCTCCTCTCATTGCCAACAAGCACGCCAGTCCTCTTACGTCTCACCCCCTCCTATGCCTACAAGCTCAACAGTCCCATTATGTCTCATCCCCTCTCATTGCCTACAAGCGTACCAGTCCCCTTACGTCTCACCCCCTCTCATTGCCTACGAGCGCGCCAGTCGCCTTACGTCTCACCCCCTCTCATTGCCTACAAGCGCACCAGTCCCCTTACGGCTCACCCCCTCTCATTGCCTACAAGCGCGCCAGTCCTCTTACGTCTCACCGCCTCCTATGCCTAAAAGCGCACCAGTCCCCTTACGTCTCACTCCCTCTCATCGCCTACAAGCGTGCCAGTCCCCTTACGTCTCACCCCATCTCATTGCCTACAAGCGCGCCCGTCCTCTTACGTCTCACCCAATCCCCCCCCTCCTACCGCCTACAAGCGCACAAGTCCCCTTACGTCTCACCCCCTCTCATTGCCAATAAGCGCGCGCCAGTCCTCTTACGTCTCACCCCCTCTCACCACCAACAAGCGCGCCAGTCCTCTTACTTCTCACCCCCTCTCACCGCCTACAAGCGCACCAGTCCCCTTACGTCTCACCTCCTCTCATTGTCTACAAGCGCGCCAGTCCTCTTACGTCTCACCCCCTCCTATGCCTACAAGCTCACCAGTCCCCTTAAGTCTCATCCCCTCTCATGCCAACAAGCGCACCAGTCCCCTTACGTCTCACCCCCCCTATGCCTACAAGCGCACCAGTCCCCTTACGTCTCACTCCCTCCTATGCCTACAAGCGCACCTGTCCCCTTACGTCTCATCCCCTCTCATTGCCTACAAGCGCACCAGTCCCCTTACGTTTCACCCCCTCTCACCACCTACATGCTCACCAGTCCCCTTACGTCTCACTCGCTCTCACCGCCTACATGCACACCAGTCCCCTTACGTCTGACTCCTTCTCACCACCTACATGCACACCAGTCCCCTTACGTCTCACACCCTCTCATTGCCTACAAGCGCGCCAGACCCATTACGTCTCACTCCCTCTCACCGCCTACGTGCACAACAGTCCCCTTAAGTCTCACTCCCTCTCACCATCTATAAGCACACCTGTCCCCTTACGTCTCATTCCCTCTCACTGCCTACAAGCACACCAGTCCTCTTACGTCTCACCCCCTCTCATTGCCTACAAGCGCGCCAGTCCCCTTACGTCTCACCCCCTCTCATTGCCGACAAGCACACCAGTCTCCTTACGTCTCACCCCCTCTCATTGCCTACAAGCACGCCAGTCCCCTTACGTCTCACTCCCTCTCACCGCCTACATGCTCACCAGTCCCCTTACGTTTCACCCCCTCTCACCACCTACTTGCTCACCAGTCCCCTTACGTCTCACTCCCTCTCACCGCCTACATGCACACCAGTCCCCTTACGTCTGACTCCTTCTCACCACCTACATGCACACCAGTCCCCTTACGTCTCACTCCTTCTCACTACCTACATGCACAACAGTCCCCATACGTCTCACCCCCTCTCATTGCCTACAAGCGCGCAAAACCCCTTACGTCTCATTCCCTCTCACCACCTACAATCTCACCAGTCCCCTCACGTCTTACCCCCTCCCATTGCCTACAAGCGCGCCAGTCCCCTTACGTCTCACTCCCTCTCACCGCCTACATGCACACCATTCCCCTTACGTTTCAACCCCTCTCCCCACCTACATGCTCACCAGTCCCCTTACGCCTCACTCCCTCTCACCCACTACATGCACACCAGTCCCCTTACGTCTCACACCTTCTCACCACCTACATGCACACCATTCCTCTTACCTCTCACCCCCTCTCATTGCCTACAAGCGCGCCAGGCCCCTTACGTCTCACCCCGTCTCACCGCCTACATGCACACCAGTTCCATTACGTCTCACCCCCTCTCATTGTCTACAAGCGCACCAGTCCCCATACGTGTCACCCCCACTCATTGCCTACAAGCACAACAGTCCCCTTAAGTCTCACTCCCTCTCACCATCTACAAGCACACCTGTCCCCTTACGTCTCACTCCCTCTCACTGCCTACAAGGGCGCCAGGCCCCTTACGTCTCACTCCCTCTCACTGCCTACAAGCGCGCCAGTCCTCTTACTCCTCACCCACTCTCACCGCCTACAAGCGCACCAGTCCCCTTACGTCTCACCTCCTCTCATTGCCAACAAGCACGCCAGTCCTCTTACGTCTCACCCCCTCCTATGCCTACAAGCTCAACAGTCCCATTATGTCTCATCCCCTCTCATTGCCTACAAGCGTACCAGTCCCCTTACGTCTCACCCCCTCTCATTGCCTACGAGCGCGCCAGTCGCCTTTCGTCTCACCCCCTCTCATTGCCTACAAGCGCACCAGTCCCCTTACGGCTCACCCCCTCTCATTGCCTACAAGCGCGCCAGTCCTCTTACGTCTCACCGCCTCCTATGCCTAAAAGCGCACCAGTCCCCTTACGTCTCACTCCCTCTCATCGCCTACAAGCGTGCCAGTCCCCTTACGTCTCACCCCATCTCATTGCCTACAAGCGCGCCCGTCCTCTTACGTCTCACCCAATTCCCCCCCCCCTCCTACCGCCTACAAGCGCACCAGTCCCCTTACGTCTCACCTCCTCTCATTGTCTACAAGCGCGCCAGTCCTCTTACGTCTCACCCCCTCCTATGCCTACAAGCTCACCAGTCCCCTTACGTCTCATCCCCTCTCATGCCAACAAGCGCACCAGTCCCCTTACGTCTCACCCCCCCCCCCCTATGCCTACAAGCGCACCAGTCCCCTTACGTCTCACTCCCTCCTATGCCTACAAGCGCACCTGTCCCCTTACGTCTCATCCCCTCTCATTGACTACAAGCGCACCAGTCCCCTTACGTCTCACCCCCTCTCATTGCCTACAAGCGCGCCAGTCCCCTTACGTCTCACTCCTTCTCATTGCCTACAAGTGCACCAGTCCCCTTATGTCTCACCCCCTCTCATTGCCTACAAGCGCACCAGTCCCCTTACGTCTCACCCCCTCTCATTGCCTACAAGTGCGGCAGTCCTCTTATGTCTCACCCCCTCTCACCGCCTACAAGCGCACCAGTCCCCTTACGTCTCACCCCCTCTCACTGCCTACAAGCGCGTCAGTTCTCTTACGTCTCACCCCCTCTCACCACCAACAAGCGCGCCAGTCCTCTTACTTTTCACCCCCTCTCTCCGCCTACAAGCGCACCAGTCCCCTTACGTCTCACCTCCTCTCATTGCCAACAAGCACGCCAGTCCTGTTACGTCTCACCCCCTCCTATGCCTACAAGCTCACCAGTCCCCTTATGTCTCATCCCCTCTCATTGCCTACAAGCGTACCAGTCCCCTTACGTCTCACCCCCTCTCATTGCCTACAAGCGCGCCAGTCGCCTTACGTCTCACCCCCTCTCATTGCCTACAAGCGCACCAGTCCCCTTACGTCTCACCCCCTCTCATTGCCTACAAGCGTGCCAGTCCTCTTACGTCTCACCGCCTCCTATGCCTACAAGCGCACCAGTCCCCTTACGTCTCACTCCCTCTCATCGCCTACAAGCGTGCCAGTCCCCTTACGTCTCACCCCGTCTCATTGCCTACAAGCGCGCCAGTCCTCTTACGTCTCACCCATCCCCCCCCCCCTCCTACCGCCTACAAGCGCACAAGTCCCCTTACGTCTCACCCCCTCTCATTGCCTACAAGCGCGCGCCAGTCCTCTTACGTCTCACCCCCTCTCACCACCAACAAGCGCGCCAATCCTCTTACTTCTCACCCCCTCTCATCGCCTACAAGCGCACCAGTCCCCTTACGTCTCACCACCTCTCATTGCCTACAAGCGCGCCAGTCCTCTTACGTCTCACCCCCTCCTATGCCAACAAGCTCACCAGTCCCCTTACGTCTCATCCCCTCTCATGTCTACAAGCGCACCAGTCCCCTTACGTCTCACCCCCTCCTATGCCTACAAGCGCACCAGTCCCCTTACGTCTCACTCCCTCCTATGCCTACAAGCGCGCCAGTCCCCTTACGTCTCAACCCCTCCTATGCCAACAAGCTCACCAGTCCCCTTACGTCTCATCTCCTCTCATGCCTACAAGCGCACCAGTCCCCTTACATCTCACCCCCTCCTAAGCCTACAAGCGCACCAGTCCCCTTACGTCTCACTCCCTCCTATGCTTTCAAGCGCACCAGTCCCCTTACGTCTCACCCCCCCCCCCTCATTGCCAACAAGCGCACCAGTCCCCTTACGTCTCACTCCCTATCATCGCCTACAAGCGCGCCAGTCCTCTTACGTCTCACCCCCTCCTATGCCTACAAGCGCACCAGTCCCCTTACGTCTCATCCCCTTTCATGCCTACAAGCGCGCCAGTCCTCTTACGTCTCACCCCCTCCTATGCCAACAAGCGCACCAGTCCCCTTACGTCTCACTCCCTCTCACCGCCTACAAGCGTGCCAGTCCCCTTATGTCTCATCCCCTTTCATTGCCTACAAGCGCGACAGTCCTCTTACGTCTCACCCATACCCCCCACCCTCCTACCGCCTACAAGCGCACAAATCTCATTTCGTCTCACCCCCTCTCACCACCAACTAGCGCGCCAGTCCCCTTACGTCTCACCCTCGCTCACCTTGGCACATAATATTGGGACGGAAGGCTGAGATTCCGAAACTCTAACCTGACCAGTGAACAGCGCGCTGAGCGATATATCACCAAACACAGTCTTCCTGATTGATATAGCTAGAGTTTTACATTGACATGTAATTTTATTTGCATTATTAGCGTTCAATTTTTGACTTAAAATATCAAGAGAAAATGAAAATTCAATGTCGTTCTCTACGAGGGACACCCTGCTACTGTTGCTGACTATTGTAGCCAATCGTTAAATATTTCAGTTGGAGTTCATACATACTTACTCACTCAACATCAAGCTGCGATGAGTATTACAAAACACCGGGGCTTTTGGAAACCATGGAGGATGAACGAACCGAATTAGGCACGGATGGCTCTGAAATACGAAATGCTCCATGTCGGGACAAGACTGACTACGCAAGGCTTCCTCCATCAAATATGTAAGAACAATCACGACCCTACTCCAGCGTGTTTATGTGAACAATACCACAGAAATCTATGCACGAACACACTGAGAACTAGAGGTGAATACACGATAGTGTCACATGGCTATTATTGAAATAAAATCACTTAAGTAAACAAAGAGGCATCTTCAACTGTGTTGTGCGTCAGGCAGCGTGTTATCTTCTACGTCATAAGGCATCGTATTAATTCGTAGGGTCCGTGACGTCACCTGAAAAAATAATGACGTCACCGTTCAGTATTATTCAGAGCTGATTCTCACCTATTGTATTAAAATTTGTTTAAATATATTGGTTCATTCGTTTACAAATTCAGAATAGTTATTCAATTCCTTTCTTTAACACGCTACCTCATCAAAAGTAAAGAATGTGGGAACTCTCTTATTAAAGAGTGGTAACCGTTATCAGTGTGCAAAGTGCGGTACCGTACGAATTCAATGACAAGCGTCGCAAAGATATTTGCGGTTTGTCGCGAGCTGAAAAGAACAGGACAGTTACGCTCTTACTTAATTACAAGTGGAAACCTGATTGTCTACGTCACTGCTCTATGGCATGTTCATTAACAGAGGCGGAACGAAACTTGTACATATCCCAGTGCAGCTTTAGTACTCTTCTAGCCACAAGCGATATACAACTTAGAGGATAATATATTGCTTGCTCCACCACCCGTTGCTAACGTCCTTTGCATATGAATAAGGCATCGGAACACAAATCAGAATTAAATATTTACCTGTTTATCATAAATCGCCTCTGCTAACCGTGTTATTGTGCTGCTGCAAACCAAGTACCGTACAATAAGAAATTAATTCTGGGCTATGGTTCTCGCACTGAAAAAGAAAAATTTAGAATTACAGCAAATCCTTTAGCAGTAGCATTAAAATTGACAGCGTTTGGAAAATAATAATTTTATCTTACGGTAGTGATTCTGTGGTTAGGCCAAATATCACCGCACGGTTGACGTAAGATTAAATGCCCTATACCGACTATGTTAAATATTGTGTATTTATAACGTGTTATCTCATAAACTAATCAAGATAGAAGGCTGTAATTTTTATCAGTCGTAAATCTGAACTTGGACAGTACACTGATTTAGATTCAGACAGATCAGCTGATTAGGAAAGGAACAGTTTTTTAAATTGTTTACTCTTTATCAAAAATTATATACATTTCTTGTCAGAAAATTAATTCTAACAGTGATATCAAGCTCATTGTAGATCCACATAATCAGTACATTGTATTAAATAATGTGTGTAAATATTGTACTTCTGTTGTGTCCAGTTTCTGAGAAAATGGGACAAATAAGGGGTGGAAAATTAAACTTAGAAAGACATAGTTCAAACTCAAGACAAGTCTACATACATACCAACAAAGGTTTTTTTTTCTGATGAACTGCTAAAAGCACCCTGCATCATAGTCTGAGCATTCTTCTTCATCCCTTCCTACTTCCACGTGATACACGCCCCCCTCCCCCCCCCCCTCCCTCCTTCCCTACCCCTACCCCGATTCCCTCTTCCGAATTATTTATTTATTTATTTTTATTATTATTTTTTATTTATATTTATTTATTGATTATTTATTTATTATCCAAAATGTATGCACGCTCGCCGCAAATTCAATTAGATTTATTCCAAACTCGCTAAGTGAGTTAGGACCAACCAAGGCAATCGACTGGCCTAAATGCAGGAAATGGAGGAGCTCTCAGAAAATTCAAGTAGACAGTGTTACTCGTCGGATTTCAAAGGGTAGGTGCGTAAAATTTGGTTCTTAGCGGTGAAACGATGTAGATTTGTGCCATAGGGCCTATATGCATGGAATGGATCGGTTTGTCTGAAATTTCAAGTACGCAGTGTCACTTGTCGGGTTCCAAAAGTAAGTAAATAAAATTTGGTTCAGATCGGTGAAACAGTGTAGATTTGTGTAAATAGCAAACAGACAGACAAACAAACACTGAGCTTTATATATATATACATATATAGATTAGCAGAATCCCTCAAATATATTAAGATAGATATTAGAACAATAGTATGCTATAGAGTAGTGGTACAAACCACAGCCATTCTAGATTGAATAACATTCTGTTGATGAAGAGTTTTCAAATGTGATGCCACAGAGGCCATATTTGCAGTCATGACACATGATATTGAAACTGCTATATAAAATACTTATAATTAGATATATATGATAAATAGTATAAGTTACCGTTCAAAAATATTCAGCAAAGTCCAAATAATTAAATAATGCTAAAAAATGGCCTCTGATCTTGGCGATAATCCTTTAGCAGTAGCATTAAAAAGGATAGCGTTTGGAAAATAATAATTTAAACTTACGGTAGTTATTCTGTGGTTAGACCAAATTTCACCGAACACTAGTTTAATAGAACAAAAACAACACAGTGTACTTGGCGATAACTCTCACTACTTTGGGTAGAAAAGCTCAAATAGTTTTATGATTTTCTTTAATCGCACCTCAAGAGAACCTGTTCTCGAACACACAACCCGAACAATTGGAAGGAAAGCCTGGCGCCGTTGTTACAACACGAGGTAACTAAGCACGCTCCGTCTCTATCAACAAAGCGCTGAAGTGCGCATCGATTACTTCGCGTCAGAGGTCGGCAACAAACGGGTCTTGCGTTTTTTCCCATTGTTTTGCAAGAAGGAAGACTTCAAGTACGGTTATCTCTCTCGTAATTTGTTTAAAACATTTTGAAACCTGCAAAGGATTAAATTGTAAAAGACATGGTTTACATCCACTCTTAGGAGATTGAGATTTCTTATTGCAATTAATCTGTTAAATAAATATTTTTAAAAATGGGATAGAGAAAAGTAAAGTTGTACGTTGATAATACTATTCTAAATCAATATATATGATTAACAGGGCAAAAAGTAAGGCACTGCATCACAAATTGACAGCATGAGATGTTTGACTAATGCTCGTTGCTCGCAAACACAAACACAATGAGCTTTCCGCCTTTCTTAAGTTGAGAGGCAGTGAAATACGACGTATCCCTCCGAATATTCCCCAAACCCTGATAAATTTCCATGGATGACGACATTTCAACATTAAATAACTTATTTTACTGTCTTACTCGGTTCTCCAGCACGAGCTATCACACACAATACTCCTACGGACTCAGTGAGCGAGTTGCCGCCAGCAGCTAAATTATCACCATTCGCACAAGGTCTATAGCATAACGTGTCCAGATCAATGGAATTGTGTCAACCGTGTCCCGCTAGCTGTCAGCGGCCAAGGCCGCACCTACACCCGAACTTCTAACCTTAGTTTCGTCAAATCCAATGTTTTTTTTACAATGGTTACAGTCTATCGCGACCAGAGCAATGGTTTTTGACAATGGTTACAGCCTAACGCGTCCCGATTAATGTTCTTCTTATCAACGGTGATTTTGTATCCTAATTTTTAGGTAGATTCCATTAGAAAGCTAACTATTGCAATGGATACCATGTTTCGACTTCCGGAAAATTTCGACATATCTTCGCGTTTCACATCCCCTAGACCCCAAAACCACCATCAGTTCAAAAGTTTATATATAATTTAAGTACACACATCAAAAAAAGTTTTGCATCACCTCGGTTCCAAGAGTTCCGGAACCGTTAAATACAAAGGGAATAGAGATCAACACAAACAACATTTCAGCTCGTTTTATTGCTCATGAGACCCACACATTGCATGTTGTACCATCATACAGCTAGACTTTCAGCATTTGTGGTCCAGATTGCAGTACACACCACTACCTCTAATACCCAGTAGCACGTCCTCTTGCATTGATGCATGCCTGTATTCGCCGTGGCATACTATCCACAAGTTCATCAAGACACTGTTGGTCCAAATTGTCCCACTCCTCAACGACAATTCGGCGTAAATCTCTCAGAGTGGTTGGTGGGTCAAGACGTCCATAAACAGCCCTTTTCAACATATCCCAGGCATGTTCGATAGGGTTCATGTCTGGCGAACATGCTGGCCACTGTAGTCGAGCGATATCGTTATCTTGAAGGAACGCATTCACAAGATGTGCACGATGAGGTCGAGAATTGTCGTCCATGAAGACAAATGCCTCTCCAATATTCTGCCGATATGGTTGCACTATGGGTCGGAGGATGTCATTCAGGTATCGTAAAGCCGTTTCGGAGCCTTCCATGACCACCAGTGGCGTACGTCGGCCCCACATAATGCCACCCCAAAACATCAGGGAACCACCACCTTGCTGCACTCGCTGGACAGTGTGTCTAAGACGTTCAGCCTGACCAGGGTGCCTCCAAACACGTCTCCGACGATTGTCTGGTTGAAGGCATATGCGACACTCATCGGTGAAGAGAACGTGATGCCAATTCCGTGGGGTCCATTCAGCATGTTGTTGGGCCCATCTGTACCGCGCTGCATGGTGTCGGGGTTGCAAAGCTGGACCTCGCCATGGACGTCGGGAGTGAAGTTGCGCATCATGCAGCCTATTGCGCACAGTTTGAGTTGAAACACGACGTCCTGTGGCTGAACGAAACGCATTATTCAACATGGTGGCATTGCTGTCAGGGTTCCTCCGAGCGGCAATCCGTAAGTAGCGGTCATCCACTACAGTAGTAGCCCTTGGGCGGCCTGAGCGAGGCCTGTCATCGACAGTTCCTGTATCTCTGTACCTCCTCCATGTCCGAACAACATCGCTTTGGTTCACTCTGAGACGCCTGGAAACTTCCCTTGTTGAGAGCCCTTCTTGACACAAAGTAACAATGCGGACGCGATCGAACTGCGGTATTGACCTTCTAGGCATGGTAGAACTACAGACAACATGAGCAGCGTACCTTCGTCCTGGTGGAATGACTGGAACTGATCGGCTGTCGTACCCCCTCCGTCTAATAGGCCCTGCTCATGCATGGTTGTTTACATCTTTGAGCAGTTTTAGTGACATCTATGAACAGTCAAAGGGACTGTATCTTGGATACAATATACACAGTCAACGTCTATATGCCGGAGATCTGGGAACCGAGGTGATGCAAAACTTTTTTTGATGTGTGTGTATATGTATATGTGGACAAGATAACTACCGCAATTTTGCACTAATCACTTTCAAGTTTTTACATAATATGTATCCCTATAAAATCTCGCTCGAGTTCGTTAGAGGGCACAATCGGTCGAAGGCGGTGAAAGTGGGGGGCTTTTTCGAAAAAGTGAAATATCGCTATAACTCTCTTAATAAATGAAATTTCGAATTCATTCAAAATTCATACCATGTGTCGGATAGGGCCGAAAAATGTATGTTGAAATTTTTTTTGATAGCACCAACCAAAGGGGTGGGAAAAAGTGGGGTTTTCGAGAAACATTAATCATATCTCTCTTAATAGACACAATATCAAAATCGTACAAAGTGGACAATATTCCCCTAATAATTACCTAAAACATTTGTCTGAAAGATTTTTGATATGACCCACCATTAAGGCAAGATATGAGCTACATGATTTCGGAATTAGAAGAAAATGCCAAGAGCCATCAGAGGTTGCCATGACAACACTACTAAAATTATGAGGGATGAGCCATCAGACGTTGCCATGGCAACGCCATTGCACGAGATCACATTCAGATTTCCATCTGACTCTATGGGAAGCGGCTTCGGTGATGTAACTGGTAGCATGCTGAACTTCTATGCCCTAGGTCGCGGGTTCAAAGCCGACCGAAGTCGTCGGATTATCTAAGAGCGCTCAAAATCCCTCAGTAAGCTTTCCTTCGGAGGGGAAGTTCCAACATTCATTGCGAGTTGCTGGTTGCGGTGGCATCTAGTAGCCAAGTTCACAGCTGGGTGTCGTTGACGGTAGTATTTGGTAGCAAAATTAGGAACTGTTACTTGAAATTGACCGTCAGCAGTCCTTACCTGAATTACAGACTAATACTGGCATCACAATTAACACCCATTATCAGACAGATTCTACACAAACCCAAAATACACGGGGCTACATGACCGCGTTGTCGCAGTCCCTAAACTGAAGAACCAACCAAAATCTCTGCGGGACATAAAATTTTGCTTGAAGAAGTAACAGACCGTTAGATAGTTACACATCAATCCCAAACCTTGCATAAGGGCAGTGTGACCTCAATATAAACAAGATGTTCAGTAAAGAACATATAGCCCACTTTCTCCTAAATGCATGGGTATTGTTATAACTCTTTGTCCTTTTCAAGGAGTATGATTGAATGTTGGTTGTAGTAGCTTGTTGAAATACAACGTGCTATAGGGATATTAAACATGAATATGAGGTGCCATTTGCTAGTGCTACCTCTGTACCAAATTTCGTTCAATTCGGTTTCACCGTGTTTGAATTGATAGGGGGAATCGATTTGCACACATACTTGGCCACCATCTGCAAACTATTGGCCTGATATTCTTGCAGTTTGGTCAGAATATGTTTCCCACATAAAGATATGGTGTTGCAAAATTTGGTAGAGACTAGATTAATAGGTTGGTCGTAATTACATTTTAGCTTTTAACATTTGGGTGGCCGCGATTACGTTTCCGTCAAGATAGCGGTGATATAAAACATGACACTGAGGTGCCCTTTGCTAGTGCTACCTCTGTACCAAATTTCGTTCATTCGGTTCCACCGTGTTCGAATTAATAGGGGGAATCAATTTTGACATAAAGATGGCCGCCATCCGCAAAGTATTAGGCTAATGACCTACTGTATTAGATTGGTCAAAGGATGCTCCCTCCATAAAAGGATGTTGTTGCAAAGTTTGGTAGAGATCGGATGGTTATGTTAGTCGTAATTTGATTTAAGCTTTAAACATTTGTGTGGCCGCCATTACGTTCCTGTCAATATGGCGGCGATATTAATCATGACACTGAGATGCCCTTTGCTAGTGCTATCTCTGTACCAAATTTCGTTCCATTCGGTTTCACCGTGTTTGAATTAATGGGGGGAATCGATTCTGACACAAAGATGGCCGCCATCCGCAAACTATTAGGCGAATGACCTACTGTATTAGATTGGTCAAAGGATGCTCCCTCCATAAAGGTATGTAGTTGCAAAATTTGGTAGCGATCGGATGATTAGGTTAATCGTAATTTGATTTAAGCTTTGAACATTCGTGTGGCCGCCATTACGTTTCAGTCAAGATGGCGGCGATATAAAACATGACACTGAGGTGCCCTTTGCTAGTGCTACCTCTGTACCAAATTTCGTTCCATTCGGTTCCACCGTGTTCAAATTAATAGGGGGAATCAATTTTGACATAAAGATGGCCGCCATCCGCAAACTATTAGGCGAATGACCTATTAGATTGGTCAAAGGATGCTCCCTCCATAAAGGTATGTAGTTCCAAAATTTGGTAGAGATCGGATGATTATGTTAATCGTAATTTGATTTAAGCTTTGAACATTCGTGTGGCCGCCATTACGTTTCAGTCAAGATGGCGGCGATATAAAACATGACACTGAGGTGCCCTTTGCTAGTGCTACCTCTGTACCAAATTTCGTTCCATTCGGTTCCACCGTGTTCGAATTAATAGGGGGAATCAATTTTGACATAAAGATGGCCGCCATCCGCAAACTATTAGGCTAATAACCTATTAGATTGGTCAAAGGATGCTCCCTCCATAAAGGTATGTTGTTGCAAAGTTTGGTAGAGATCGGATGGTTATGTTAGTCTTAATTTAACTTAAGCTTTGAACATTTGTGTGGCCGCCATTACGTTTCGGTCAATATAGCGGCGATATAAAACATGACACTGAGATGCCCTTTGCTAGTGCTACCTCTGTACCAAATTTCGTTCCATTCGGTTTCACCGTGTTTGAATTAATAGGGGAAATTGATTTTCACACAAAGATGGCCGCCATCCGCAAACTATTTGGCTAAAGACCTATTCATTTGGTCAAAGGATGCTTCCTCTATAAGGGTATGTTGTTGCAAAATTTGGTAGAGATCGGATGATTAGGTTAATCGTAATTTGATTTAAGCTTTGAACATTTGTGTGGCCGCCATTACGTTTCCGTCAAGATGGCGGCGATATAAAACATGACACTGAGGTGCCTTTTGTTAGTACTACCTCTGTACCAAATTTTGTTCCATTCGGTTGTACCATGTTTGAATTAATAGGGGAATCGATTTTCACACAAAGATGGCCACCATCTGCAAACTATTACGCTGATGACCTATTAGATTGGTCGAAGAATGCTCCCTCCATAAAGGTATGTAGCTGTAAAATTTGGTAGAGATCGGATGATTAGGGTAATCGTAATTTGATTTAAGCTTTGAACATTCGTGTGGCCGCCATTACGTTTCAGTCAAGATGGCGGCGATATAAAACATGACACTGAGGTGCCCTTTGCTAGTGCTACCTCTGTACCAAATTTCATTCCATTCGGTTCCACCGTGTTCGAATTAATAGGGGGAATCAATTTTGAATTAAAGATGGCCGCCATCCGCAAACTATTACGCTAATAACCCATTAGATTGGTCAAAGGATGCTCCCTACACAAAGGTATGATGATGCAAAGTTTGGTAGAGATCGGATGGTTTTGTTAGTCGTAATTTAACTTAAGCTTTGAACATTTCTGTGGCCGCCATTACGTTTCCGTCAAGATGGCGGCGATATGAAACATGACACTGAGGTGCCTTTTATTAATACTACCTCTGTACCAAATTTCGTTCCATTCGGTTGTACCGTGTTCGAATTAATAGGGGGATTCGATTTTCACACAAAGATGGCCGCCATCTGCAAACTATTACGCTAATAACGTATTAGATTGGTCAAAGGATGCTCCCTCCACAAAGGTATGATGTTGCAAAGTTTGGTAGAGATCGGATGGTTTTGTTAGTCGTAATTTAACTTAAGCTTTGAACATTTGTGGGGCCGCCATTACGTTTCTGTCAATATGGCGGCGATATAAAACATGACACTGAGATGCCCTTTGCTAGTGCTACCTCTGTACCAAATTTCGTTCCATTCGGTTTCACCGTGTTTGAATTAATAGGGGGAATTGATTTTCACACAAAGATGGCCGCCATCCGCAAACTATTAGGCTAATGACCTATTCATTTGGTCAAAGGATGCTTCCTCTATAAGGGTATGTTGTTGCAAAATTTGGTAGAGATTGGATGATTAGGTTAATCGTAATCTGATTTAAGCTTTGAACATGTGTGTGGCCGCCATTACGTTTCCGTCAAGATGGCGGCGATATAAAACATGACACTGAGGTGTCCTTTGCTAGTGCTACCTTTGTACCAAATTTCGTTCAATTCGCATTCACCGTGTTCGAATCGATAGGGGGGGACAGACATTCAGAGTACACACACTCACACACACACAGACACACACAGACACACACAGAGACTCACACACACACATACACACACACAGACAGACACACTTTTTTCGCCCTGTGTTGATCTCATAAGTCTACTTTCATTTTTTGCAAAAATCGAAAGTAGGCTAAAAAGGACCCCTAATGACGAGAAGATTAGCATTCCCATAAGACAATAAAATGTTTCAAATATGTATAAAAAGACGAAAAACAAAGTTAATTGAGCTCCAATTGTAAAATACTTTCTCGCAATATTGAGGTCTGATCCTTCTACGAAAACCTGCATATTCTGCCTATTTTCGCCTATTGGCAACTCAAACTAACACTTGGGGTGCTGTGGTCGGTCTGGATAAGTACAGTAGGGTAAAAATACTCAATAACACGCGTTTGATATGGAACACTTTTTATTTTTTGGTTATAATTAATAAATATGGTCCCTAAAATAATGACAGTGTTATTTTTATGTGTATATATGTATAGCTGTGCGATACACGTAATCTAATTTGTGTGTTACACTGGATTTTATGTGTCAATTGCATATAATCAAGCATCGGTTGTCTGATGGTATTTGTTTTTGGTCAGTTCGAGTCATGGCGTTGTTACGTTTAAAAGCTATATTTGAGTTTGCTCACTGTACCATAGACTCTAGAAATGATTTGCTGCTTGGTAGGGCGAAGGGATGAGTTTAACTTGTATTAAAACTCGGGGGAAACAGGAATTGCTTGATTTGGATGGTTAGCAGGTGGGTTTGGTGTTGAATATCGGACTGGTAGCAGGTTCTCACAGAGTAGATATTTACTCTGCGAAGTCAAATTAGGCTCTGCGGATATCGCAGAGCGAGGTGATGGCGATTGGTAGGGTTATTGGAAATGAACTAGGGAGCGGGGAAGGATACCTGACTGATGTAGCTTGGCTGTCTTGGTACGGCTTGGCTCGGCGAGACTGTGCTTGGATGTCTAGGTGCGGCTTGGCTCGCCGTAAAGGTGAACAACCCGTCCTGTCGTCAGTGAGTGTTGTGGTGAGTGGTCCAACCCGCTCCCGTTGCCCGTATTTATTTGGTATCGGCACCTTTGGGCTATTGCTATTTGCATATTTTGGAAAGTGATAAAAACATTTATCCGCAGCCCTCTTATACATCGACTTACAGCCGTGAACTGAGCAATATACTTTGGTTTTACTCATTTTGCACTATATCAACGAGTGAAACTTATTACTTATGTATAAAGACACGAAGAATTTACCTCGATCTGCTTACCAATACAAGAAACCATATACAAACAGTCACCACGTGACAAAAGTACCCTACTTGGTAAGTTTCTCATTTTTACCGCTAGATGTCATATCAGATAGCCGGAGTTGCCAATCCCCTAGTTTGCCCGGTGAAATCTACCCCCGCCTTCCGGCGTGCCGAGAGGAATTTTTGTATCCTACATGTTGGCAACAGTGTGTTTGCCTCGGTGTGTGCCACTAGAGTGCACCTTGTTGACAGTTAACCGAGCCGTTTATAAAAGAGCAATAGATAAAAGCACATATTATATACGTACTTTAGCATATATATGAGATGCAGTAGTGTCCAGGGTTCCTAATTTCAATACGTAATATCGCCCAGAAGAGGAAACAAGGACACAACGTATGTAAAAGTCACATTTATGTCTGATGCAAGTGTATAAGCCGCGATCTACATTCATTCAGAAATATATATACTTTATAAATAAATAACCACTGTCACTACAGCCCATAAGCAACCACTGCCCAGCCAATTGGCCTGCAGATATTGGGGTGACACGTGATCAGCGCATCGGGTCCCCTTGGCCGTTAATCTTAGTTTTCGGGGCGCTGCCTCATTGTCAGACAGGTACTCAATTGTCCTCACGAGGCTGAGTGCACCCCGTTTCAGCCCTCACGTCAGCTTCTAAAACCCTCACGGAGCCGGGAATCGAACCCGGGGCCTCCGGGTGAGAGGCAGGCACGCTAACCCAACACCATGGGGTCGGCAATATAATACTTTGATCGGATACATTCACATATAACGTGCATGAATTTCATATGGAGGTGTTGCAAGGTACTGTAATAATAATGCTATACTCTGTCTTTTAGAGACGCCGGGGTGCCGGAATTCCGCCCCGAAGGGTAAGTTATCTTTAACGTGCCAGTAAATCTACCGACACGGATCCCTCGCATTTGCACACCCTCAAATGCCAGCTGACTGCGTCGGGATTCGATCCGGCAGCCTTGGGGACAGCAGGCGAAAACGCTACCGCAGAGCCACGCAACCAGCCAGGTGTTGTAAGAAGGAGCCGATAAAAGAACTTGAGATAATCGAGAAACGTGCAATAAAATCTATCTTTGGATATCCCCTCTATAATAAAGGAATATAACTCTCTACCATTATGCATAAAGGAAAGGTTTTCAATAAAAACATTCACGAAGAAAGCAAGAGACTTCCAAATAAGGAATGAATGGCCTATGTTCAATATGTAGCCTTAAGCAATGCATTTATAGCAACAATACGGACCAAAAATGGAGGAAGTGACTCCCAGAATTAAGCAATGCATACCAATTACTTCCGTCAAGTTAGTCACTAACTATCTATTGTACCATTTACTTAAACACAATATCGCGTTACAAAAACAAGAAGTTCCGTGACGAACTAAAGAGCCTACTTTTCTTAAAATTACAGATTCATGCCAATGATTTATCTATATGGATCTATCTAGAATAATGACGAAATTAAGTTGTAATACTGAAATTTCTAATTAGTTCGAAATACTGTATACCTGGCATAATGTAGCCTAATAGAGAACTACAGTTGGCAGCACTGGTGACTGAATATATTCTTAGTTCCATCTCTTAAGGTACAGAATACAAAATTTGGTTGAAGTCCAATGGATAGCATGGACGTTGCATGCAGTTAAACATTGGATCTAACAGCGTGCGTAAAATCATGTTGGCAACAATGACATACATGTATTGGTCAGACATAATCTGAAATAATTTGATTTATTGTTGTGTCAATTTTGAATGAAATCTATTAGTTAGTATAGAAGTTACATGCATTTTAAAATTGGATCCATCAGCAGGCTTAGAATCATGTTGGCAGCACTGGCGTAGGCCTATATTAGTTACTCCAAATTAATCTAGAATGCCAGGTACTTACTATACGTGTGCAAAGTGTAGAGCTATTGGCTTGCATACTTTATGATATATTGATCTTAGGGTAACAAAAATAGAGACAGTATTTATTAACAGTTGGCAGCCCTGGTTACTCTTAAGAATCGGCATAGTCATATCTGCTATGGTACACATAGCACACACGAAATTTGGTTGAAATCCAAATGGTAGTATAGAAGTTACATGTATTTAAAGTTGGACCTCTCAGCAGGCTTAGAATCAAGTTGGTAGCACTGACGTATATAAGTTACTCCAAATTAATATAGAATGTCAGGTACTATACGTGTGCATAGTTTAAAGCTGTCGGCTTGCAAACTTTCTGATATATGGGTATTTGGATTAAAAACATGAGAGCATTTATTAACAGTTGGCAGCCCTGGTGGCTCTTAAGAATACGCTCAGTCATATCTGTTGATGAACACATAGCACATATGAAATTTGTTTGAAATCCAATTGATACGGTAGTATAGAAGTTATATGCTATTAAAATTTGGACTTATCAGCAGGATTATTCAGGCGCGGATTCAAGGGAGGGGGGGGGGGGGGTCACGGGGGGCATGACCCCACCGAAACGGAGACCAATTTTTTTTTGCAAACTCAAAAGACGAAAACACAATAACCAGACAAATAAAACTTAACGAATGTTAACTGAAAAGAGATTTTATCATGTTATTCAATACTGAAAATATCTTCATTGCAATTATTATGTTCTGTTACAACTGTACATATTTACAACTTCATACCTCTTATGCAAAAACGATTATTTATATAACAACATCAACTCGTCTATTTTGTTTAGCAAACCTTGTGATTACCGAATCGATGTCTATAGTGATGTCACGATGAATGTGCAGCAATGCACGGATAGGAATTTGGGGCTTTTTTCGCACCAAAAAATTTTGCCGACGTCCAAACCTCAAGTTTGGTTGGCAATTTAAGCTGTGACTTTCCCCCTTTGTCGGTACCAACTCGACTTGCCGAAACTGTAACGTACCTTGATATTTTTCTCGAAGCTCGATATAAAAGTCGCAAAACACGCCGTTGCCATTAGTACGAATATTGTTGGTGCGCTAAACGCATCAAATTTCTATCTATGTAGCTTGCAAAAAAATGGTCTGGTTTTATACGTTTGGTTATTTTGTGATTGCGTTGTTAGTGTGATACCATTTTTCTTAACAATTTCGATTCTGTGACCCCCCCAAGCCAAACTCTTGATCCGCGCCTGGGCTTATAATCATTTTGGCAACACTGCCACGTATGGCCTCCTGGAAATTAAACTGCAATATTATTATATATAAGTGTGTCAATTTTGAAATAGCTCCCATTCATACCTTCCAAGATACAGTATCCAACATGGAGCTCAAATTTCAATTGCGAATTTTCAGCAGTTGGTAGCACTGACATCATTTTCAACTATGGCCGTGAGATATTCAGGTATAGATCTTTACTCCTACCAAATTTTGTTTCGATTGCTGCAGCTGTTTAGGAATTGATAGGGGACACACACACACAGCCAGACAGACAGACAGACAGACAGAAGGACAGACAGACAGACACACATTTGCCCGATCTCATAAGTCTACTTTCTCCTCGTTTTTGCAAAATGTGAAAAGTAGGCTAATTATGTACCGGTATATGCCAATCTGTTGCTATGCTACGTGATTGTTCCTAATACGTGATCTGCTTTATTGGGACCTATGTAAATACCGTAAGTGATTAAATAAATAAAAGGGCCTATTCCATTCATATAAGTTAAGTTGGGCTCTCACAGTACTTTACCTGACTATTCTAATACATAATCTAGCTTAAGATTATGTTGAATTAAGAATACTGCACTAGTATCACAATCTGCTAATAAACACAACCAAGCATGACCACAAGTTACATGCTAATATGTCGGTCGATGGTCGGCGAGATTTTATGTTAATACCGTAAAGAAGCTTACAACAGAAACAGAATTGTCATTTTCCGTATGCACTAGTTGGTGACACTGGTAGATTTCTCTCTCTCAACTTTCGACAGAAGAAAACAAAAGAAAACCAAATCTGTTTATGTTGATAAAAGTACAAACCATCATACGGGCCGTGCCTTTAAGCCTAACAGCTGTCGTCCGCCTGGTAGCTACGGTACGTTTGGTTCAAGGCTTGAGTTGAGTAGCCTCGCGTTTGGTAAACAGGCAACTTGTGTTTAAAGGTACGTACAGCCAGTTGTTTTCTTTAGCATCTGTTGTTATTCAGGGATTGAACTAAACATAATTTGTGATGCAGCCAATGGCCAGATTTGAGTCTATCATCTCTCCAGAGAATCCCACACATACTAAGTCCGTGCAGTGGCGAGGGGGTTCATTCATACAGTAAGGTAGTTGTGTGCATTATTAAAATGATATTTCCATTATCTAATATATAAAAGTGAAAGTCTGTATGTATGTATGTATGTATGTATGTATGTATGTATGTATATATGTTGGTTCCGTATACAAATCTACACCGTTCCACCAATCTCAACCATATTTTGCATACATATAGTTTAGGACCCAGAAGGAACCGCTGGCTACATGAATTTTCGATAGTCTTTCTCATTCTTCTGATTTCGGCCCTTTTTCACTCAAAAACAGGCTAATCAAATCATAAAATATACTCATGAAGGAATGGCAAGGCAGATAGTTTCCATGGCAACATAGCTCAAGTCGAGACACGGCCGTCTGGATGCCAATTGCGCTCTGCACTACCGGTATAGAAAATGAGGATCTTTACTTGAAATCCCGTTAGTTACTCAACTGCTCACACAGCACTGTCAACCGAGTATAGCATATCAAAGACTTTACACTATCTACTAGATATTTGTCAAATACCACTCACTCACTCACTCACACATTCATCACGAAATCTCAGAACCCACCCAACGGATTGGAATGAAATTTGGTATGCAGCTTACTCAAGGGCCGCAAACGCCCACTAAGAAAGGATTTTTGGATATTCAGGATCTAAAGGGGTGTTAAGGGGGTAGACCTGCATTTCATCGAATAGCAATATCTCCCGATTGGTTTCACTGGGGGATGTGATACTCGGCATATAAACTCATCATTAAAAATAAGAAGACATGTGTCTGAGGGTTTTTCGATGTGGTGTATATTATGAGGTGAAAGGGGTGAAAAGTGGGGGTTGAAAGATTCCTAACGGAGCCTGTATCTCATAAACGACATAGGCGAGGAGTTTGAAACTCAGCGGGAAAAAATCAGCATAAAAAATAAGTAAATAGGTGTTTGACCGTTTTTTTTTCATAAATCCAATTTAAGGGGCCTATGGCGAGGGGTGAAATTCTGTGTAAAAAAAAAAACAGGAAAGAAAGTGTCCTAACCGATTGACTCACTCGCTCTTCAAACTCAGGGGGAAACACTGCTTAAAAATAAGTATAACTTATATGTGTTCGACAGTTTTTTTGATAAACCAAATTAAGGGGTTCATCGGGAGGGGTGAAATTCTGAAGAAAAAAATTGAAAGAAAATGTCCTGACTCACTCACCCACTCATCATCGCCCAGCCAAAAATATTGAAGTTGGAAACATGTCATTTTCGGGATATGTTCGTTGTATGTCAAAACCATACACTAAGGGAGGATTTTTGAATATTCAGGCCCTAAAGGGGTCTTAAGGGGGTTAAACCTGCATTTTATTGAATAACAATATCTCACGAGTGGTTTCATTTGTGGATGTGATACTCGGCATATAAACTAATCATTAAAAATAAGCAGACATGTGTCTAAGGGTTTTTCGATGTGGTGTATTATTATGAGGTGAAAGGGGTGAAAATTGGGGGTTGAAGGATTCCTAACGAAGCGTGTAGGCCTATCTCCTAAACGACATAGGCGAGAAATTTGAAACTCGGCGAAAAAAAATCAGCTTAAAAAATAAGTAAGTCGGTGTTCCACCGTTTTTTCATAAATTAATTTAAGGAGCCAATGGGGTGGGGTGAAATTCTGGGGGGAAAATGGAGAGAAAGTGTCCTAACTGACTGACTAACTCACTCAATCATCAAACTCAGGGGAAAAAGACAGCTTAAAAATAAGTTAATAGGTGTTCAAGCGTTTTTTCATCAATCCAATTTAAGGGGCCCATGGGGAGGGGTGATATTCTGGTAAAAATAATTGAAAGAAAATGTCCTGTCTGACTCACTCACTCATCACGCCCAGCGAAAACTATTAAAGTTAGAAACATGAAATTTTGGGAATATGTTCGCTGTATATCGAAAACGTCAATTAATGAATGATTTTTGTTATTCGGGTTTTAAAGAGGTGTTAAGGGGGTAAACGTGCATTTCATTGAATAACGATATCTCATGAGTTGTTTCTTTGGGGATGTGATATTCGGTATATAAGCTAATCATTAAAAGAATCAGACATATGTCTAAGGGTGTATCGATGAGGTGTATATTACGAGGTGAAAGGGGTGAAAATTGGGGGTTGAGGGATTCTTAACGGAGCGTGTATCTCTTAAACGACATAGGCGAGAAGTTTGAAATTCGGCGGGAAAAAAACAGCTTAAAATATAAGTAAATAGGTGTTCGACCGTTTTTTCATAAATCCAATTTAAGGGGCCCTTGGAGAGAGGTGAAATTCTGGGGGGAAAACAGGAAAGAAAGTGTCCTAACTCACTCACTCATCAAACTCAGGGGGGAAGAACAGCTCAAAAATAAGTAAATAGGTGTTCGACCGTTTTTTTTTCATAAATCCAATTTAAGGGGTTCATGAGAGGGGTGAAATTCTGAAAAATAATTGAAAGAAAATGTCCTGACTTACTCACTCATCATCCCCCAGCCAAAATTATTGAAGTTAGAAACATGACATTAAGGGGCTATGTTCGTTGTATGTTGAAAACGTCCACTAAGGAAGGAATTTTGGATATTCAGGTTCTAAAGGGGTGTTACGGGGGTAGACTTGCATTTAATTGAATAACAATATATCCCGAATGATTTCCTTTGGGATGGGATACTAGGCATATAAACTCATCATTAAGAATAAGAAGACACATGTCTGAGGGTTTTTCGATGTGGTGTATATTATGAGGTGTATGTGTGAAAAGTGAGTGTTGAAGGATTCTTAACGGAGCAAGTATCTCTTAAAAGACAGAGGCAAAAAGTAAGAATCTCAGGGAGAAAAATCAGATTGAAAAAGTAGTAGATAGGTGTTCGATCGTTTTTTTCATAATCCAATTTAAGGGGCTCATGGAGAGGGATGAAATTCTGGGGAAAGAAGTCCACTAAGGAAGGATTTTTGGATATTCACTCATCATCCCCCAGCAAACCTATTGCAGTTAGAAACTTGAAATTTTGGGGATATGTTCGTTGTTTGTCGAAAAAGTCCACTAAGGATGGATTTTTGGATATTCATGTTCTGAAGGGGTGTTAAGGGGGTTAAACTTGCATTTCATTGAATAACAATATCTCACGAGTTGTTTCATATGGGGATGTGATATTCGGCATACAAACTAATCATTTAAAATAAGCAGACATATGTCTAAGGGTTTATCGATATGGTGTATATTATGAGGTGAAAGGGGAGAAAATTGGGGGTTGAAGGATTCTTAACGGAGCGTGTACTGTATCTCTTATTCAACATAGGCGATAAGTTTGAAATTCAGCGGAAAAAGCAGCTTAAAAATAAGTAAATAGGTGTTCGACCATTTCTTCATAAATCCAATTTAAGGGGCCCATGGGGAGGAGTGAAATTCGGAAGGGGGGGGGAACAGGAAAGAAGGTGTCCTAACTAATTGACTTACTTACTCACTTATCAAACTCAGGGGGAAAACAGCTTTAAATAAGTAAATAGGTGTTCGACCGTTTTTTTTTCATAAATCCAATTTAAGGGGTTCTTGGGGAGGGGTGAAATTCTCAAATATTAATGAAAGAAAATGTCCTGACTGACTCACTCACTCATCATCGCCCAGCAAAAATTATTGAAGTTAGAAACATGAAATTTTGGGGATAAGTTCGTGGTATGTCGAAAACGTCTACTAAGGAAAGAGTTTTGGATATTCAGGTTCTAATGAGGTGTTAAGGGGGTAAACGTGCATTTCATTGAATAACAATATCTCATGAGTGGTTTCATTTGGGGATGTGGTACTTGGCATATATACTAATCATTTAAAATAAGCTGACACATGTCTAATGGTTTTTCGATGTGGTGTATATTATGAGGTGAAAGGGATGACAAGTGGGGGTTGAAAGATTCCGAACGGAGCGTGTATCTCTTAAACGACATAGACGAGGAGTTTGATTTTCTCCGAGTTCCAATCACCTTAAAAATTAATAAATGAATAAATAATTAAAATAAGTAGATGTTCGACCGGTTTTTTTCATAAATCCAATTTAAGGGGCATATGGGGAGGGGTGACATTCTGGAATAAAAACGTCCACTAAGGAAGGATTTTTGGATGTTCACTCTCATCGACCAATCAAAACTATTGAAGTTAGAAAAAGGGGATATGTTTGTTGTGTGTCGAAAATGTCTACTAAGGAGGGATTTTTGGATATTCAGGTTCTAAAGGGGTGTTAACGGAATTAAACCTGCATGTCATTGAATAACAATATGACACGACTATGACGCGAGCGAAGCGAGGCTAAAAATGAGATGGTGTGTGTCTGTGTATTACTCAATCACGCAAGAACCACTGGTCCGACTTACATGAATTTTACATGAAAGTAGCTGATTTAACTGGTTAACATATAGGCTACTTTTGATTTCAAAACTTTGCACTATGGCGACCATTTTAGTGACGTCACTACACCCTTTGGTTTCAAACTTTCATATTTCCATTTCAAATAAAAAGTGAACGCTAAGAAATAGCAAACTTTTGATGGCATATACGAGGTTTAAAATTACATTTTCTGTCCGAAAGGTATCTCCAACGGTTAGCGAGTAAAACCTAAATTTGTGCTATAAAACACGGTCAACGCCGAACGGTGTAGTTGGACAAAATGTTCCATCCTTAATCTCCCTCTGCGCAGCACCTCGCCTATCCCCTGTTTTAACTGTCACTTTCACATTTTAATTTATTTATGACGCGTAGCGAAGCACGGGTACTTAAGCTAGTCTAATATATAAAAGTGAAAGTCTGTATGTATGTATGTATGTATGTATATATGTTGGTTCCGTATACAAATCTACACCGTTCCACCAATCTCAACCATATTTTGCATACATATAGTTTAGGACCCAGAAGGAACCGCTGGCTACATGAATTTTCGATAGTCTTTCTCATTCTTCTGATTTCGGCCCTTTTTCACTCAAAAACAGGCTAATCAAATCATAAAATATACTCATGAAGGAATGGCAAGGCAGATAGTTTCCATGGCAACATAGCTCAAGTCGAGACGGCCGTCTGGATGCCAATTGCGCTCTGCACTACCGGTATAGAAAATGAGGATCTTTACTTGAAATCCCGTTAGTTACTCAACTACTCACACAGCACTGTCAACCGAGTTTAGCATAACAAAGACTTTACACTATCTACTAGATATTTGTCAAATACCACTCACTCACTCACTCACACATTCATCACGAAATCTCAGAACCCACCCAACGGATTGGAATGAAATTTGGTATGCAGCTTACTCAAGGGCCGCAAACGCCCACTATGAAAGGATTTTTGGATATTCAGGTTCTAAAGGGGTGTTAAGGGGGTAGACCTGCATTTCATCGAATAGCAATATCTCCCGATTGGTTTCGCTGGGGGATGTGATACTCGGCATATAAACTCATCATTAAAAATAAGAAGACATGTGTCTGAGGGTTTTTCGATGTGGTGTATATTATGAGGTGAAAGGGGTGAAAAGTGGGGGTTGAAAGATTCCTAACGGAGCCTGTATCTCATAAACGACATAGGCGAGGAGTTTGAAACTCAGCGGGAAAAAATCAGCATAAAAAATAAGTAAATAGGTGTTTGACCGTTTTTTTTTTCATAAATCCAATTTAAGGGGCCTATGGCGAGGGGTGAAATTCTGTGTAAAAAAAAAACAGGAAAGAAAGTGTCCTAACCGATTGACTCACTCGCTCTTCAAACTCAGGGGGAAAAACTGCTTAAAAATAAGTATAACTTATATGTGTTCGACAGTTTTTTTGATAAACCAAATTAAGGGGTTCATCGGGAGGGGTGAAATTCTGAAGAAAAAAATTGAAAGAAAATGTCCTGACTCACTCACCCACTCATCATCGCCCAGCCAAAAATATTGAAGTTGGAAACATGTCATTTTCGGGATATGTTCGTTGTATGTCAAAACCATACACTAAGGGAGGATTTTTGAATATTCAGGCCCTAAAGGGGTCTTAAGGGGGTTAAACCTGCATTTTATTGAATAACAATATCTCACGAGTGGTTTCATTTGTGGATGTGATACTCGGCATATAAACTAATCATTAAAAATAAGCAGACATGTGTCTAAAGGTTTTTCGATGTGGTGTATTATTATGAGGTGAAAGGGGTGAAAATTGGGGGTTGAAGGATTCCTAACGAAGCGTGTAGGCCTATCTCCTAAACGACATAGGCGAGAAATTTGAAACTCGGCGAAAAAAAATCAGCTTAAAAAATAAGTAAGTCGGTGTTCCACCGTTTTTTCATAAATTAATTTAAGGAGCCAATGGGGTGGGGTGAAATTCTGGGGGGAAAATGGAGAGAAAGTGTCCTAACTGACTGACTAACTCACTCAATCATCAAACTCAGGGGAAAAAGACAGCTTAAAAATAAGTTAATAGGTGTTCAAGCGTTTTTTCATCAATCCAATTTAAGGGGCCCATGGGGAGGGGTGATATTCTGGTAAAAATAATTGAAAGAAAATGTCCTGTCTGACTCACTCACTCATCACGCCCAGCGAAAACTATTAAAGTTAGAAACATGAAATTTTGGGAATATGTTCGCTGTATATCGAAAACGTCAACTAATGAATGATTTTTGTTATTCGGGTTTTAAAGAGGTGTTAAGGGGTAAACGTGCATTTCATTGAATAACGATATCTCATGAGTTGTTTCTTTGGGGATGTGATATTCGGTATATAAGCTAATCATTAAAAGAATCAGACATATGTCTAAGGGTGTATCGATGAGGTGTATATTACGAGGTGAAAGGGGTGAAAATTGGGGGTTGAGGGATTCTTAACGGAGCGTGTATCTCTTAAACGACATAGGCGAGAAGTTTGAAATTCGGCGGGAAAAAAACAGCTTAAAATATAAGTAAATAGGTGTTCGACCGTTTTTTTTTTCATAAATCCAATTTAAGGGGTTCATGAGAGGGGTGAAATTCTGAAAAATAATTGAAAGAAAATGTCCTGACTTACTCACTCATCATCCCCCAGCCAAAATTATTGAAGTTAGAAACATGACATTAAGGGGCTATGTTCGTTGTATGTTGAAAACGTCCACTAAGGAAGGAATTTTGGATATTCAGGTTCTAAAGGGGTGTTAAGGGGGCAGACTTGCATTTAATTGAATAACAATATCTCCCGAATGATTTCCTTTGGGATGGGATACTAGGCATATAAACTCATCATTAAGAATAAGAAGACACATGTCTGAGGGTTTTTCGATGTGGTGTATATTATGAGGTGTATGTGTGAAAAGTGAGTGTTGAAGGATTCTTAACGGAGCAAGTATCTCTTAAAAGACAGAGGCAAAAAGTAAGAAACTCAGGGAGAAAAATCAGATTGAAAAAGTAGTAGATAGGTGTTCGATCGTTTTTTTCATAATCCAAATTAAGGGGCTCATGGAGAGGGATGAAATTCTGGGGAAAGAAGTCCACTAAGGAAGGATTTTTGGATATTCACTCATCATCCCCCAGCAAACCTATTGCAGTTAGAAACTTGAAATTTTGGGGATATGTTCGTTGTTTGTCGAAAAAGTCCACTAAGGATGGATTTTTGGATATTCATGTTCTGAAGGGGTGTTAAGGGGGTTAAACTTGCATTTCATTGAATAACAATATCTCACGAGTTGTTTCATATGGGGATGTGATATTCGGCATACAAACTAATCATTTAAAATAAGCAGACATATGTCTAAGGGTTTATCGATATGGTGTATATTATGAGGTGAAAGGGGAGAAAATTGGGGGTTGAAGGATTCTTAACGGAGCGTGTACTGTATCTCTTATTCAACATAGGCGATAAGTTTGAAATTCAGCGGAAAAAGCAGCTTAAAAATAAGTAAATAGGTGTTCGACCATTTCTTCATAAATCCAATTTAAGGGGCCCATGGGGAGGAGTGAAATTCGGAAGGGGGGGGGGGGACAGGAAAGAAGGTGTCCTAACTGATTGACTTACTTACTCACTTATCAAACTCAGGGGGAAAACAGCTTTAAATAAGTAAATAGGTGTTCGACCGTTTTTTTTTTCATAAATCCAATTTAAGGGGTTCTTGGGGAGGGGTGAAATTCTCAAATATTAATGAAAGAAAATTTCCTGACTGACTCACTCACTCATCATCGCCCAGCAAAAATTATTGAAGTTAGAAACATGAAATTTTGGGGATAAGTTCGTGGTATGTCGAAAACGTCCACTAAGGAAAGAGTTTTGGATATTCAGGTTCTAATGAGGAGTTAAGGGGGTAAACGTGCATTTCATTGAATAACAATATCTCATGAGTGGTTTCATTTGGGGATGTGGTACTTGGCATATATACTAATCATTTAAAATAAGCTGACACATGTCTAATGGTTTTTCGATGTGGTGTATATTATGAGGTGAAAGGGATGACAAGTGGGGGTTGAAAGATTCCGAACGGAGCGTGTATCTCTTAAACGACATAGACGAGGAGTTTGATTTTCTCCGAGTTCCAATCACCTTAAAAATTAATAAATGAATAAATAATTAAAATAAGTAGATGTTCGACCGTTTTTTTTCATAAATCCAATTTAAGGGGCATATGGGGAGGGGTGAAATTCTGGAATAAAAACGTCCACTAAGGAAGGATTTTTGGATGTTCACTCTCATCGACCAATCAAAACTATTGAAGTTAGAAAAAGGGGATATGTTTGTTGTGTGTCGAAAATGTCTACTAAGGAGGGATTTTTGGATATTCAGGTTCTAAAGGGGTGTTAACGGAATTAAACCTGCATGTCATTGAATAACAATATGACACGACTATGACGCGAGCGAAGCGAGGCTAAAAATGAGATGGTGTGTGTCTGTGTATTACTCAATCACGCAAGAACCACTGGTCCGACTTACATGAATTTTACATGAAAGTAGCTGATTTAACTGGTTAACATATAGGCTACTTTTGATTTCAAAACTTTGCACTATGGCGACCATTTTAGTGACGTCACTACACCCTTTGGTTTCAAACTTTCATATTTCCATTTCAAATAAAAAGTGAACGCTAAGAAATAGCAAACTTTTGATGGCATATACGAGGTTTAAAATTACATTTTCTGTCCGAAAGGTATCTCCAACGGTTAGCGAGTAAAACCTAAATTTGTGCTATAAAACACGGTCAACGCCGAACGGTGTAGTTGGACAAAATGTTCCATCCTTAATCTCCCTCTGCGCAGCACCTCGCCTATCCCCTGTTTTAACTGTCACTTTCACATTTTAATTTATTTATGACGCGTAGCGAAGCACGGGTACTTCAGCTAGTCTAATATATAAAAGTGAAAGTCTGTATGTATGTATGTATGTATGTATGTATGTATGTATGTATATATGTTGGTTCCGTATACAAATCTACACCGTTCCACCAATCTCAACCATATTTTGCATACATATAGTTTAGGACCCAGAAGGAACCGCTGGCTACATGAATTTTCGATAGTCTTTCTCATTCTTCTGATTTCGGCCCTTTTTCACTCAAAAACAGGCTAATCAAATCATAAAATATTCTCATGAAGGAATGGCAAGGCAGATAGTTTCCATGGCAACATAGCTCAATTCGAGACACGGCCGTCTGGATGCCAATTGCGCTCTGCACTACCGGTATAGAAAATGAGGATCTTTACTTGAAATCCCGTTAGTTACTCAATTGCTCACACAGCACTGTCAACCGAGTATAGCATAACAAAGACTTTACACTATCTACTAGATATTTGTCAAATACCACTCACTCACTCACTCACACATTCATCACGAAATCTCAGAACCCACCCAACGGATTGGAATGAAATTTGGTATGCAGCTTACTCAAGGGCCGCAAACGCCCACTATGAAAGGATTTTTGGATATTCAGGTTCTAAAGGGGTGTTAAGGGGGTAGACCTGCATTTCATCGAATAGCAATATCTCCCGATTGGTTTCACTGGGGGATGTGATACTCGGCATATAAACTCATCATTAAAAATAAGAAGACATGTGTCTGAGGGTTTTTCGATGTGGTGTATATTATGAGGTGAAAGGGGTGAAAAGTGGGGGTTGAAAGATTCCTAACGGAGCCTGTATCTCATAAACGACATAGGCGAGGAGTTTGAAACTCAGCGGGAAAAAATCAGCATAAAAAATAAGTAAATAGGTGTTTGACCGTTTTTTTTTTTCATAAATCCAATTTAAGGGGCCTATGGCGAGGGGTGAAATTCTGTGTAAAAAAAAAAACAGGAAAGAAAGTGTCCTAACCGATTGACTCACTCGCTCTTCAAACTCAGGGGGAAAAACTGCTTAAAAATAAGTATAACTTATATGTGTTCGACAGTTTTTTTGATAAACCAAATTAAGGGGTTCATCGGGAGGGGTGAAATTCTGAAGAAAAAAATTGAAAGAAAATGTCCTGACTCACTCACCCACTCATCATCGCCCAGCCAAAAATATTGAAGTTGGAAACATGTCATTTTCGGGATATGTTCGTTGTATGTCAAAACCATACACTAAGGGAGGATTTTTGAATATTCAGGCCCTAAAGGGGTCTTAAGGGGGTTAAACCTGCATTTTATTGAATAACAATATCTCACGAGTGGTTTCATTTGTGGATGTGATACTCGGCATATAAACTAATCATTAAAAATAAGCAGACATGTGTCTAAAGGTTTTTCGATGTGGTGTATTATTATGAGGTGAAAGGGGTGAAAATTGGAGGTTGAAGGATTCCTAACGAAGCGTGTAGGCCTATCTCCTAAACGACATAGGCGAGAAATTTGAAACTCGGCGAAAAAAAATCAGCTTAAAAAATAAGTAAGTCGGTGTTCCACCGTTTTTTCATAAATTAATTTAAGGAGCCAATGGGGTGGGGTGAAATTCTGGGGGGAAAATGGAGAGAAAGTGTCCTAACTGACTAACTGACTAACTCACTCAATCATCAAACTCAGGGGAAAAAGACAGCTTAAAAATAAGTTAATAGGTGTTCAAGCGTTTTTTCATCAATCCAATTTAAGGGGCCCATGGGGAGGGGTGATATTCTGGTAAAAATAATTGAAAGAAAATGTCCTGTCTGACTCACTCACTCATCACGCCCAGCGAAAACTATTAAAGTTAGAAACATGAAATTTTGGGAATATGTTCGCTGTATATCGAAAACGTCAACTAATGAATGATTTTTGTTATTCGGGTTTTAAAGAGGTGTTAAGGGGTAAACGTGCATTTCATTGAATAACGATATCTCATGAGTTGTTTCATTGGGGATGTGATATTCGGTATATAAGCTAATCATTAAAAGAATCAGACATATGTCTAAGGGTGTATCGATGAGGTGTATATTACGAGGTGAAAGGGGTGAAAATTGGGGGTTGAGGGATTCTTAACGGAGCGTGTATCTCTTAAACGACATAGGCGAGAAGTTTGAAATTCGGCGGGAAAAAAACAGCTTAAAATATAAGTAAATAGGTGTTCGACCGTTTTTTCATAAATCCAATTTAAGGGGCCCTTGGAGAGAGGTGAAATTCTGGGGGGAAAACAGGAAAGAAAGTGTCCTAACTCACTCACTCATCAAACTCAGGGGGGAAGAACAGCTCAAAAATAAGTAAATAGGTGTTCGACCGTTTTTTTTTTTCATAAATCCAATTTAAGGGGTTCATGAGAGGGGTGAAATTCTGAAAAATAATTGAAAGAAAATGTCCTGACTTACTCACTCATCATCCCCCAGCCAAAATTATTGAAGTTAGAAACATGACATTAAGGGGCTATGTTCGTTGTATGTTGAAAGCGTCCACTAAGGAAGGAATTTTGGATATTCAGGTTCTAAAGGGGTGTTAAGGGGGTAGACTTGCATTTAATTGAATAACAATATCTCCCGAATGATTTCCTTTGGGATGGGATACTAGGCATATAAACTCATCATTAAGAATAAGAAGACACATGTCTGAGGGTTTTTCGATGTGGTGTATATTATGAGGTGTATGTGTGAAAAGTGAGTGTTGAAGGATTCTTAACGGAGCAAGTATCTCTTAAAAGACAGAGGCAAAAAGTAAGAATCTCAGGGAGAAAAATCAGATTGAAAAAGTAGTAGATAGGTGTTCGATCGTTTTTTTCATAATCCAATTTAAGGGGCTCATGGAGAGGGATGAAATTCTGGGGAAAGAAGTCCACTAAGGAAGGATTTTTGGATATTCACTCATCATCCCCCAGCAAACCTATTGCAGTTAGAAACTTGAAATTTTGGGGATATGTTCGTTGTTTGTCGAAAAAGTCCACTAAGGATGGATTTTTGGATATTCATGTTCTGAAGGGGTGTTAAGGGGGTTAAACTTGCATTTCATTGAATAACAATATCTCACGAGTTGTTTCATATGGGGATGTGATATTCGGCATACAAACTAATCATTTAAAATAAGCAGACATATGTCTAAGGGTTTATCGATATGGTGTATATTATGAGGTGAAAGGGGAGAAAATTGGGGGTTGAAGGATTCTTAACGGAGCGTGTACTGTATCTCTTATTCAACATAGGCGATAAGTTTGAAATTCAGCGGAAAAAGCAGCTTAAAAATAAGTAAATAGGTGTTCGACCATTTCTTCATAAATCCAATTTAAGGGGCCCATGGGGAGGAGTGAAATTCGGAAGGGGGGGGGGGGACAGGAAAGAAGGTGTCCTAACTGATTGACTTACTTACTCACTTATCAAACTCAGGGGGAAAACAGCTTTAAATAAGTAAATAGGTGTTCGACCGTTTTTTTTTTCATAAATCCAATTTAAGGGGTTCTTGGGGAGGGGTGAAATTCTCAAATATTAATGAAAGAAAATGTCCTGACTGACTCACTCACTCATCATCGCCCAGCAAAAATTATTGAAGTTAGAAACATGAAATTTTGGGGATAAGTTCGTGGTATGTCGAAAACGTCCACTAAGGAAAGAGTTTTGGATATTCAGGTTCTAATGAGGTGTTAAGGGGGTAAACGTGCATTTCATTGAATAACAATATCTCATGAGTGGTTTCATTTGGGGATGTGGTACTTGGCATATATACTAATCATTTAAAATAAGCTGACACATGTCTAATGGTTTTTCGATGTGGTGTATATTATGAGGTGAAAGGGATGACAAGTGGGGGTTGAAAGATTCCGAACGGAGCGTGTATCTCTTAAACGACATAGACGAGGAGTTTGATTTTCTCCGAGTTCCAATCACCTTAAAAAATAATAAATGAATAAATAATTAAAATAAGTAGATGTTCGACCGTTTTTTTTTTCATAAATCCAATTTAAGGGGCATATGGGGAGGGGTGAAATTCTGGAATAAAAACGTCCACTAAGGAAGGATTTTTGGATGTTCACTCTCATCGACCAATCAAAACTATTGAAGTTAGAAAAAGGGGATATGTTTGTTGTGTGTCGAAAATGTCTACTAAGGAGGGATTTTTGGATATTCAGGTTCTAAAGGGGTGTTAACGGAATTAAACCTGCATGTCATTGAATAACAATATGACACGACTATGACGCGAGCGAAGCGAGGCTAAAAATGAGATGGTGTGTGTCTGTGTATTACTCAATCACGCAAGAACCACTGGTCCGACTTACATGAATTTTACATGAAAGTAGCTGATTTAACTGGTTAACATATAGGCTACTTTTGATTTCAAAACTTTGCACTATGGCGACCATTTTAGTGACGTCACTACACCCTTTGGTTTCAAACTTTCATATTTCCATTTCAAATAAAAAGTGAACGCTAAGAAATAGCAAACTTTTGATGGCATATACGAGGTTTAAAATTACATTTTCTGTCCGAAAGGTATCTCCAACGGTTAGCGAGTAAAACCTAAATTTGTGCTATAAAACACGGTCAACGCCGAACGGTGTAGTTGGACAAAATGTTCCATCCTTAATCTCCCTCTGCGCAGCACCTCGCCTATCCCCTGTTTTAACTGTCACTTTCACATTTTAATTTATTTATGACGCGTAGCGAAGCACGGGTACTTCAGCTAGTCTCTTATATAAAAACAAGTGTCCTGACTGACTGACTGACTGACTCATCATCGCTCAGCCAAATCTATTGAAGTTAGAATCATGAACTTTTGGGGATATGTTCGTGGTAAGTCGAAAACGCGCACTAAGGAAGGATTTTTGGATATTCAGGTTCTAAAGGGGTGTTAAGGGGATAGACCTGCAATTTATTGAATAACAATATCTCCCGATTGGTTTCATTGGGAGATGTGATACTCGGCATATACACTCACCATTAAAAATAAGAAGACACGTGTCTGAGGGTTTTTCGATGTGAAGTATATTATGAGGTGAAAGGGGTGAAAAGTGGGGGATGAAGGATTCCTAACGGAGCGTGTATCTCTTAAACGACATAGGCGATGAGTTTGAAACTCAGTGGAAAAAATCAGCTTAAAAAATAAGTAAATAGGTGTTTGACCGTTTTTTCATAAATCCAATTTAAGGGGCCAATAGGGAGGGGTGAAATTCTGGGGGGGGGGGGGGAACAGGAAAGAAAGTGTCCTAACTGATTGACTGACAGACTCACTCATCAAACTCAGGGAAAAAAACTGCTTAAAAATAAGTAAATAGGTGTTCGACAGTCTTTTTCATAAACCCAATTGAAGGGGTTCTTTGGGAGGGGTGAAGTTCTGAAAAAAGGAAATTGAGAGAAAAAGTGCTGACTCACTCACCATTGCCCAGCCAAAATTATTGAAGTTAGACACATGACATTTCGGGGAATATGATCATTGTATGTCGGAACCGTCCACTAAGGGAGGATTTTCGTATATTCAGGGGGTCTTAAAGGGGTTAAACCTGCATTTCATTGAATAACAATAACTCCCGATTGGTTTCATTGGGGGATGTGTTACTCGGCATATGAACACATAAAAAATAAGAAGACATGTGTCTGAGGGTTTTTCGATGTGGTGTATATTATGAGGTGAAAGGGGTGAAAAGTGGGGGTTGAAGGATTCCTAACGGAGCGTGTACAGTATCTCTTAAACGACATAGGCGAGGAGTTTTAAACTCAGCGGAAAAAATCAGCTTAAAAGATAAGTAAATAGATGTTCGATCGCGTTCTTTTTCTTAAATTCAATTTACGGGGCTCATGGGGAGGGGTGAAATTCTGGGGGGGGGGGGACCGGAAAGAAAGTGTCCTAACTGATTGACTCACTCACTCACTCACTCTTCAAACTCAGGGAGAGAAAACTGCTTAAATATAAGTAAATAAGTGTTTGACAGTTTATTTTTCATAAATCAAATTTAAGGGGTTCATTGTGAGGGGACAAATTCTGAAAAAAAAAATGAAAGAAAATGTCCTGACTCACTCACTCACTCACTCACTCACTCACTCACTCATCGTCCAGCCAAAATTATTGAAGTTAGAAACATGACATTTTTGGGATATGTTCGTTGTATGTCAAAACCGTACACTAAGGGAGGATTTTCGGATATTCAGGTTCTAAAGGTGTCTTAATGGGGTTAAACCTGCATTTTATTGAATAACAATATCTCATGAGTGGTTGCATTTGTGGATGTGATACTCGTCATATAAACTAATCTTTAAAAATAAGCAGACATGTGTCTAAGTGTTATTCGATGTGGTGTATATTATAAGGTGAAAGGGGTGAAAAGTGAGGGTTGTAGGATTCCTAACGGAGCGTGTATCTCTTCAACGACATACGCGAGAAGTTTGAAACTCTGCGAAAAAAAACAGCTTAAAATAAGTACATCGGTGTTCGACCGTTTTTTTTTCATAAATTCAATTTAAGGGGCCAATGGGGTGGGGTGAAATTCTAGAAAAAAAGGAGAGAACGTGTCCTGACTGACTGACTGACTGACTCACTCACTCACTCACTCACTCATCAAACTCAAGGGAAAAAGACAGCTTCAAATATAAGTTAATAGGTGTTCGAGCGTTTCTTCATGAATCCAATTTAAGGGGCGCATGGGGAGGGCGTAAAATTCCGGTAAAATAATTGAAAGAAAATGACCTGACTGACTCACCCACTCATCATCGCCCAGCGAAAACTATTGAAGTAGGAAAAATTAAATTTTGGGAATATTTTCGCTCTATGTCGCAAACGTCAACTAATGAAGGATTTTTGTTTATTCGGGTTCTTAAGAGGTGTTAAGGGGGTAAACGTGCATTTCATTGATTAACGATATCTCACGAGTTGTTTCTTTTGGGATGTGATATTCGGCATATAAACTAATCATTAAAATTAAGCAGACATATGTCTAAGGGTTTATCGATGTGGTGTATATTATGAGGTGAAAGGGGTGAAAATTGGGGGTTGAAGGATTTTTAACGGAGCGTGTATCTCTTAAACGACATAGGCGAGAAGTTTGACATTCAGCGGAAAAAAAAACAGCTTAAAATATAAGTAAATAGGTGTTCGACCGTTTTTTTCATAAATCCAATTTAAGGGGCCCTTGGAGAGGGGTGAAATTCTGGGGGAAAAAACAGGAAAGATAGTGTTCTAACTGATTAACTCACTCACTCATCAACCTCAGGGGGGAAGAACAGCTTAAAAAGAAGTAAATAGGTCTTCGACCGTTTTTTTTTCAATCATAAATCCAATATAAGGGATTCATGAGAGGGGTGAAATTCTGAAAAATAAATGGAAGAAAATGTCCTGACTTACTCACTCACTCATCATCGCCCAGCCAAAATTATTGAAGTTAGAAACATGAAATTTTGGGGTTGTGTTCGTTGTATGTCGAAAACGTCCACCAAGGGAGGATTTTTGGATATTCAGGTTCTAAAGGGGTGTTAAGGGGGTAGACCTGCATTTAATTGAATAGCAATGTCTCACGATTGGTTTCCTTGGGGGATGCGATACTCGGCATATAAACTCATCATTAAGAATAAGAAGACACATGTCTGAGGGTTTTTCGATGAACTGTATATTATGAGTTGTATGTGTGAAAAGTAGGGGTTGAAGGATTCCTAACGGAGCAAGTATCTCTTAAAAGACAGAGGCATAAAGTATGAAACTCAGGGGGAAGAATCAGCTTGAAAAATAAGTAAAAAGGTGGTCGATCGTTTTTTTCATGAATCCAATATAAGGGGCCCATGGGGAGGGCTGAAATTCTGGAAGAAAAAGTCCACTAAGGAAGAATTTTTGGATATTCACTCTCATCGACCAACCAAAACTATTAAAGTTAGAAGAATGATATTTTGGGGATATGTTTGTTGTGTGTCGAAAATGTTTACTAAGGTGGGATTTTTGGATATTCAGGTTCTAAAAGGGTGTTAACGGGGGTTAAACCTGCATTTCATTGAATAAAAATATGACACGACTATGACGCGAGCGAAGCCGCGGGTACCTGCTAGTCTCTTATATAAAAACAAGTGTCCTGACTGACTGACTGACTGACTGACTCATCATCGCCCAGCCAAAACTATTAAAGTTAGAAATATGAACTTTTGGAGGTATGTTCATTGTAACTCGAAAACGCTCACTAAGGAAGGATTTTTGGATATTCGGGTTCTAAAGGGGTGTTAAGGGGGTACACTTGCATTTCATTGAATAACAATATCTCTGGATTGGTTTCATTGAGGGATGTGATACTCGGCATATAAACTCATCATTAATAATAAGAAGACATGTGTCTGAGGGTTTTCCGATGTGGTGTATATTATGAGGTGAAAGGGGTGAAAAGTGGGGGTTGAAGGCTTCCTAACGGAGCGTGTATCTCTTAAACGACATAGGCGAGGTGCTTGAAACTCATCGAAAAAAAATCAGCTTAAAAATAAGTAAATAGGTGTTTGACCGTTTTTTCATAAATCCAATTTAAGGGGCCCATGGGGAGGGGTGAAATTCTGGGGGGAAAAACAGGAAAGAATGAGTCCTAACTGATTGACTGACAGACTCACTCAACAAACTCAGAGGGAAAAAACTGCTTAAAAATAAGTAAATAGGTGTTCGACAGTTTTATTTCATAAACCCAATTAAAGGGGTTCGTGGGGAGGGGTGAAATTCTTATAAAAGGAAATTGAAAGAAAAAGTCCTGACTCACTCACCATCGCCCAGCCAAAATTATTGAAGTTAGAAACATGAAATTTTGGGGATGTGATCATTGTATGTCAAAACCGTCCACTAAGGGAGGATTTTTGGATATTCAGGTTCTAAAGGGGTCTTAAGGGGGTTAAACCTGCATTTCATTGAATAACAATAACTCCCGATTGGTTTCATTGGGAGATGTGATACTCGGCATATAAACTCATCATTAAAAATAAGAAGACACGTGTCTGAGGGTTCTTCGATGTGGTGTATATTATGAGGTGAAAGGGGTGAAACGTGGGGGTTGATGGATTTCTAACGGAGCGTGTATCTCTTAAACGACATAGGCAAGGAGTTTGAAACTCAGCGGGAAAAAATCAGCTTTAAAGATAAGTAAATAGGTGTTCGACCGTTTTTTTTTTCATAAATCCAAATTAAGGGGTTCATGGGGAGGGGTGAAATTCTGAAAAAAAAATTGAAAGAAAATGTCCTGACTCACTCACTCACTCATCATCGCCCAGCCAAAATTATTGAAGTTAGTAACATGACATTTTGGGGATATGTTCGTTGTATGTCAAAACCGTACTCCAAAGGAGGATTTTCGGATATTCAGGTTCTAAAGTGGTCTTAAGGGGGTTAAACCTACATTTTATTGAATAACAATAACTCACGAGTGGTTTCATTAATTTGTGGATGTGATACACGGAATATAAACTAATCATTAAAAATAAGCCGACATGTGTCTAAGGGTTTTTCGATGTGATGTATATTATAAGGTGAAAGGGGTGAAAAGTGGGGGTTTAAGGATTCGTAACGGAGCGTGAATTATTAAACCAGTTACTAATTTCCTATGGACTGAAACCTACAGTAAATACACCAACAAGAATAACAAAATTTAGTAAAACCACTCCTGATCAAATTTTTATAAATACAGATAAATATCACCATTCAATAGAAGTCTATTGTCCGGGTTTTAGTGACCACCATGGACAAATACTGAGTTTTGAAGTATCCGAAGTAATCAATAATAATGATAATGGAGTAAAATCAAAGTGCAGGTCATTCACTGAATCAAATGTTACATATTTCAATGACTTATTAAATAAGGAAACATGGTCAGAAATTTATGAACTAGAAAATGTAAATGATAAATTTAATGCATTTAACAGTACCCTAAAACACTATTTTGAAATAGCATTCCCCTTTAAACGAAGAACTGTTCAAAATAACAAAACTAGCAATTGGATAACAACAGGGATTATAAATTCATGTCAAAGAAAGAAATTTCTACACAAATTATATAAACAATACCACACAACACCTGAATTCAATTTATACTACAAAAAATACAATAGCATATTAAATAAGGTAATAAGACTAGCAAAGAAAATGCATAATGATAATTTTATTTCCCAATCATCTAATAAAAACAGGGCTATGTGGTCCGTAATAAAGAAAGAAACTGGAAAATCTGCTAAAATACAAAGGAACATTACACTGACCAGAAATAATAAAGTGATTAATAATCCAGAGGAAATAGCAAACACTTTTAATGACTATTTTCTGGAAATTCCGCAAAAATTATTAAATAAATCACAGGTAAATACACTAAATTCTAATAATAAAATAAATATATGCAGTGATTCTTTATTTATAAATCATGTCACAAGTGAAGAGGTAAGAATAGTTATAAAAGAGCTAAAAAATAAATTCTGTGCTGGCATTGATGGCATCCCTGATGCAATTTTAAAGAAATGTGCAGAAAATATAATAAATCCACTTACGCACTTAATAAACAGTTCAATTCTCTCAGGAACTTACCCGGATATTTTGAAGTTATCAAAAGTAATTCCAGTGCACAAAAACGGTTCAAAAGATGAATTAGATAACTATCGTCCTATTACCTTACCAACTGGTATTGCAAAAATTGTGGAAAAAATTATGTATAAGAGACTGATAAGTTTCATAGAAAAAAATAAAATATTATCAAACTCACAACATGGATTTAGAACGGAAGAATCTACACAGACAGCAATTTACGAATGTAGTAATAGTATACTGAAATTAATTGACAATAAGGAACATGTAACTGGCCTATTCTTGGATTTATCGAAAGCATTTGATGTAGTTGACCATAAAATCCTCCTTACCAAACTAAATCAATATGGTGTTAGAGGTCTAGCTAATAAATGGATAGAGTCTTACTTAACAGGGCGTAAACAAATAGTAAGCTTGAGACACAAGGATGATGGAACCAAATTACTTAATGAAACATTGTCCAATGAGGGAATTATTGAATTTGGAGTACCCCAGGGATCGGTTTTGGGCCCACTACTCTTTCTTCTATATATCAATGATATAACACAGAACGTTCATTCACATAAGGAAATTTTGTTTGCGGACGATACAACACTCGTAATAAAAGGTGAAACTAAACAGGTCATACAGCAGTCTGCTGACTCCGTTACAGGAGAGTTAACCAAATGGTCACAAGATAATCGCCTCATAATAAACTATAAAAAGTCAGTATGTCTAAATTTCCACACTATACAGAATAGGAATCCTGCGATGCCCAATATAACATTAAATGGTCATCAAATAGAAAATAAATCAGAAACAAAGTTTTTAGGACTATGGATACAACAAGACTTGAAATGGAATAAACATATACAATATCTGAATACTAAACTGAACTCGATGTGCTTTGCGTTACGTATTTTGAAAACCTGCACTAGCATGCACACATTAAGAAATACTTATTTTGCTTATTTCCATTCATACTTAAGATATGGGATCATATTTTGGGGTATGTCGCCAGATGTACTAAGCACGTTTAGGATACAAAAGAGAGCGATTAGAATTATGGCAAATGTAAACTCTAGAGAATCATGTAGACCTCTGTTTAAAGATTTAAACATTCTCCCACTGCCCTGCATATATATCTTTGAAAGTATTATGTTTTTTAAAAAGAATTTAATGAATAAAGATGTTTTTCTTAAAACAAACAATGATGTTCATAGGCATAACACAAGACAAAATCAAAACATTCATATTTCACACACACACACAAGCATATATCAAAAAGGAACTTTTCACACTGGAGTTAAATTATACAATAAACTACCCCAGTATATAAAACTGGCCCCAAAAATAAAAACCTTTGATAGAATGTTGAAAGCTTATCTGCAGTGCCATTGTTTTTACTCAGTAGTTGAATATTTTAGCGTATAGGAGTGATGGAATCTATAACTATATTTTACTTTTTTAATTTAATTTTAATACCTAGCTGTATGTTGTTGTATTTATAGAATTAAGTTTTCATATTATGATAATAGAGTGAGGTGTAAATAGTTGTGCAATAAGATTGTATCTATTAAGATTTGCTATTATAATAAGTTATAAATAGTTATAAATAATCTTAGTAATATATACCTGTTAGTTCTTTTATTTTATGCATGTAAATTCTGACGTGTCCTATATCAAAAATGTATTGAATGCATGTATTTGATCAAATGGAATTAATAAAAATCTATCTATCTATCTATCTTAAACGATATAGGCGAGAAGTTTGAGATTCAGCAACAACAAAAAACAGCTTAAAATATAAGTAAATATTTGTTCGGCCGTTTTTTCACAAATCCAATTTAAGGGGCCCTTGGAGAGGGGTGAAATTCTGAAGAAAAAAAACAGGAAATAAAGTGTTCTAACTGATTAACTCACTCACTCATCCTACTGAGGGGGGAAGAACAACTTAAAATTAAGTAAATAGGTGTTTGATGTTTTTTTTAATAAATCCAATTTAAGGGGTTCATGAGTGGGGTGAAATTCTGAAAAATAAATGAAAGAAAATGTCCTGACTTACTCACTCACTCATCATCGCCCAGCCAAAATTATTGAAGTTAGAAACATAAACTTTTGGGGTTATGTTCGCTGTATGTCGAAAACGTCCACTATGGAAGGACTTTTGGGTATTCAGATTCTAAAGGGGGTATTAAGGGGATAGACCTGCATTTAATTGAATAACAATATCTCCCGATTGGTTTCCTTGGGGGATGCGATACTCGGCATATAAACTCATCATTAAGAATAAGAAGACATATGTCTGAGGGTTTTTCGATGTAGTGTATATTATGAGGTGAAAGGGGTGAAAAGTGGGGGTTGATGGATTCCTAACGGAGCAAATATCTCTTAAAAGACAGAGGCATAATGTATGAAACTCAGGGGGTAAAATCAGCTTGAAGAATAAGTAAATAGGTGGTCGACCGTTTTTTTTTCACAAATCCAATTTTAGGGGCCCTTGGAGAGGGGTGAAATTCTGGAGAAGAAAAAACAGGAAATAAAGTGTTCTAACTGATTAACTCTCTCACTCATCCTACTGAGGGGGGAAGAACAACTTAAAATTAAGTAAAGAGGTATTCGACCGTTTTTTTTCATAAATCCCATTTAAGGGGTTCATTGGGAGGGGTGAAATTCTCAAAAATAAATAAAAGAAAATGTCCTGACTGAGTCACTCACTCATCATCGCCCAGCCAACATTATTGAAGTTAGAAACATCAAATTTTGGGGATATGTTCGTTGTATGTCGAAAACGTCCACTAAGGAAAGATTTTTGGATATTCAGGTTCTAAAGGGGTGTTAAGGGGGTAAACGTGTATTTCATTGAATAATAATATCTCACGAGTGTTTTCATTTGGGGATGTGCTACTTGGCATATAAACTAATCATTAAAAATAAGCTGACACATGCCTAATGGTTTTTCGATATGTTGTATATTATGAGTGAAAGCGGTGAAAAGAGGGGGTTGAAGGATTCTTAACGGAGCGTGCATCTCTTAAACGACATAGGCGAGGAGTTTGAAACTCAGAGGAAAACAATCGGCTTAATAATAAATAAATAATTAAATAAATAGATGTTCGACCGTTTTTTTCATAAATCCAATTTAAGGGGCCCTTGGGGAGGGGTGAAATTCAGGAAGAAAACGTCCACTAAGGAAGGATTTTTGGATATTCACTCTCATCAACCAACCAAAACTATTAAAGTTAGAAGAATGATATTTTGGGGATATGTTTGTCGAAAACGTCTACTAAGGAGGGATTTATGGATATTCAGGTACTAAAGGGGTGTTAGCGGGGTAAAACCTGCATTTCATTGAATAACAATATAACATGACTATGACGCGAGCGAAGCCGCGGGTACCTGCTAGTTATTCATAAAAAGCAATACGTCAATAAACATTCTCCTTGCATGAAAAGTGTTTAAAATAGATTTTCCAGCACAATTTTTTTAATCACAATTTTAAAGAAATATGGAATAGAGTAACTAAATATTAAAACTGAAATGTTGCTGTGGTACCAACTTGTCGATACATGACTGCTTATAATATTGATATTATGAGAGAGAAAAATATTATTATGCTGTCCTTCTTCTTACTGCCATTGCTCTTGACTCTCATTCCGCCTATGTTGATGGCTTTATGTGCATCATTGGGGAATAAATTACAGAAACTCCTCATGTACCGAAGTATCTTTAATGAAACAGAGAAACTGTGACATAGATATGCACATTTAAAGCAGCCCAAAGCGACGTCAAGAAAGTCACTAATCGCACACTTCGAAATAAAAACGGATCCATGGCTAGCTCCAACGTTGGAGGAGGAGACGACTAAGTGCAGAGTGTATGGCATTTACCAAGTTAAGAACATGGCCACTTTTAAAACATACAAGAATACGGTATAGAAGCTTCACTGGCGGAAGTGGACGATATTAGTAACACTGAATGAGACATCATCGTACAATAAATTGTCTCAAGTACTGAAATTAGCCAAAATATTTTTCCTGATGATGACAAATAAATCAGGAAATTATGTAATAGTAGATGTTAACTCCTCCACTGTCCATAACCCGCGCACCGTCCTCCTTTTCGATAGCGAAAACACAAAATGACAATTTATGGAAAGGGATCCTGATGCAACTAACTATTCCAATAGTGCCATGTGATATGATTGAAATAAATAAACAAATTGTTTAAGAAGGATTTGTCAGTTGTGTCGATTTTCCAGCTGATGATAATTGTGGTTTTGGTTGTTGGGACTTCCGAGGTTACCTGCCATTAGGAGAAATTAAGTTGCCCCGTACCTTTGGTGTCTTAAGAATCCTGATTTTGCACTTTTAGGTACCGTATCCTTTATTGATATGCTAGACTATACCCAACATCAATTCTTGAATTGTCACTAGAAGCTCAAGTAGTAGACATATAGAGAGAATAAAGATCATACTTCCACCAACAGTTTAGACCTAGGCTTGGTACCTTGATTCTTGAAACAACCCTAAGTGCTTTAAAACATTGTATGTTTAATTCACACAGCTCTTCTTGAAAATCATAGACAGGGTGAGCATTAATTCCAACTTCATCTGGCTTTGAACTTGGACTGAACTAATTTTGCCTTAGGCTACACATGAATGTTTTTCTATGTTTGAAAGAAACCTACTTTCTTTGGTGATCATTCCAAATATGTGATCTATATTCGATTTTGTAATAACTACGGTACTGTATGCATGTCTTTTGTACGTTCAATTAATCCAGCACCATTATATCCACCAATTACTAACTTCCTCTTATCAGACGAGTGATGAATTTCTCTCGGAGGACAGGTTAGGTCAGATATGGTTAGCCCTATATACTCAAACATGTTCGTATTAAAGTGAAATGCATTTGGAATTATGGACATAAGGCATATTTTATTTTAAAGTCACATTCATATGTTTGCTACATATTCAGCACTATTTTAACAGTACCCTATTTTAATACTGGAGTGTCTGCATAAGTGCATTTTTGTTAACTGTGGTTAGGATATGGAAGGAAGCATTAAGATAGGAACCATCCCAGTGTTACAACCCCACAAGCTTAGTAGCCTATAATGGGCTTTGTTAGTAAGCATCGATAACTTTAAGGTGGTACCTGTAGTGAGTCATGAATGTTACTTCCAGTGCATCAAGCAGCTGGTATTGTTTATAATGATTATGTACTGGATATTCAAGAGACAAATATTTCTCTTCTTGCACCACCAGAGAAACTGCACTGTTTAACACAGCACTTACCCAGTTTGCACATTATTTCCTTCCCTTATCTTAAGACTGACTATTAACATTTCACTACAGTTCAGTGATGTAGTATAGGGCTACTTTACTTTAAAATCTGTGTATTCTATCACATATATAGTAGTATTTGCTGCTGACCACACAAGACCTGATATTCTTGCACACCATATTTGTTTGAAATACAGTATATAAAACTAAACCTGTTCCAATTAGTTCTGCCCTATTTTAATTTCATTTGTCTTCAGTCTAGAAACTGGCCTACATGGCAGATATTACATCTCTTGAACTTGATTTGGCAATTCATACGCCAACTATCACTCGACAGGTATATGTTCAGAAATGAAGGATTATGCCACAAAGTTATACCTCTTCCTGCACTGTTTAGACTTGTGCAGTAATAATTTTTTTAAATTCGATTCTCCTAAATTTTTCCTGTGCAACTGGACCAATTTTCAGACAACTATTTCCACCCAAAAACATGTGGCCTTACATTTCTCAGCTTGGTTAGATGAGCAGTATAAGGAATATGACTATGGGTAAGATGAAGACAATGAACTGCCAAGTAAAGAAAATCAATTAGTTCATCAACAGTTTATGTAGTCCTTTGTCTTTAGGCACCGTACTTATTTTGAGAGGGATAAACAAGCAAGGTGCAACAAGGATAATGCAATCTCATATCAGGATTTCCATCACTTTAGATGAGGGTTCCAGAAATACTTTTTCTAGGTTCTGGTGATATTTTTAAAGGGTGGAACCTTGAGGTTATCAGCCCCTATAAGAGGGGGAGGAGTAATGACTCAGAAAAAGACCTCTACTGCAGAGGTAGGGGCAATCTGATTTATATTCTTGCACTCACTCACTCACTCCGTTGGCTTCTCTGGGACGTGACGATCCCGTGCCGCTCTCACTATCTGCCTCCATTTCCTCCTATCCAGCGCAGTATTCTCCCATCCAGTAATACCCATTTGTCTGCAGTCAGAGGTCACCTCATCTTGCTATCTACTCCTAGGTCTTCCAGGGGGTCTCGAGCCTTCGATCTTCTTCTCGTACACCTGGCGAACTATTCTGGCAGCGTCCATTCTGATGACATGTCCTGCCCATTGCAGCCGTTTCGCTTTCATGACGTCCACTACCCTGGGTTGATTGGCTAACTTGTACAGCTCATGATTTGATCTGAGAACCCATCTTTGTGTTTCCTGGTCAAAAAATGGGGCCGAAAACTTTTCTATATATCTTGTTTTCGAAGACTGTAAGTTGGTGTTCCTCCCTTTTGGTCACACTTCATGTTTCGGCTACGTATAGCAGTACTGGCCTGATGATCGTGTTGTATAGTCTTAGTTTTGTTTTCCTGGTCAAAAGTTTGGAGGAAAGTAATTTATGCAGGGAAAAGTAAACTTTGTTTGCATTCAGCAATCTAATTTGGTGTTCAACTTGTCTTCTATTGCAGTCATTTATATTTACCCCAAGGTATTTGAAGTTTGGCGTGTTCTTAAAGGTAAAATTGCCTATATGAAGGTTGTTGCGTTGGTCTGTAGTCATGTTTTCTCTTTGTATGATCATGTATTCTGTCTTCTCTTCATTAATCTTTAGACCTATTTTAGCATCAGTTTCATTTAATTTCCTGAATAAAGCTTCAATTTCTCCTCCATTATTTCCTATTAATACAATGTCATCTGCATATGCCAGGATGTTGTGTTTGTTATCTACTAGGTGCCCAGTTGCAGCTTCTTTGGTTTGCCGAATTACTTTTTCCAGAACGATGTTGAAGAGAAGTGGGGAGAGAGCATCACCTTGTTTTAGTCCTGTTCTGTTTTCAAAATCGTCTGATACGGATCCACAGTGTGTCACTTTGCTCACTGTCTCCTCCATACACATTTTGACCAGGCTGATGAGTTTCTGTGGGATTCCGTATTCTGCCATAATTTCCCACACCGTTTCTCTGTGGACTGAGTCATAGGCCTTTTGGAAGTCAATAAATAGGTAATGGACGTTTTTGTTATATTCCCAAACTTTTTCATTGATTGTCTTTATACAAAATATATTGTCTGTTGTTGATCTGTTTTTACGGAAACCATTCTGATAGTCTCCCTATTATATCTTCGGTGAATGGAATTAGTCGTTGTAATATTATGTGCGACAGTAATTTGTAAGCTGTGACAAGTAGGGATATTCCTCTGTAATTTCCGCAGTTATGTTTATCTCCTTTCTTATGTATTGGAACAATAATTGCTTCCTTCCATTCATCCGGTGTTTCAAAATAAATTTGCCATCTAAATTGATTGAAAAAGAAAATTGTAATAACTGAACCTGTATAGCACAGCTAGGTTAATGAATAAATCCTAAGAAAGCTCCAAATCCTGATCCAGGAAACTACAGTAAAAGATGAGATACCAGTAAATAAAGTACCATGCCAGGAAAGTACCACCAAGGAAAGTGAGATAGATGAATCAATGCTAAAGAATAATAATTACAGATTATGTGGTTTGAAAGAGGTTTAAGATACTGCAAGGCTTATAGACTGACTAGCTTACCACTTAGCAATATACATGCCATATCAGAAAGACAAGAAACATAACCTTCGTACTGTTCCCTTCCATCAAAACTATTTGTCCGAATCCAAGATGGGCGCGATCGCAGAATCGTCACGGCCTCCGGCTAGATGAACCGCTGAATGAAAATTCTTTATAAATAGGATATAAACAACAGTAAGCACATTAAGCCGTCCTTTTAAGTCTAGCTCATGTATTGTTAATGTTTCAATATAAAGCTTAATGGATAATAAAGAATGATGGATAATTGTGGTTCATATCAAAAATTGCCTCAATCTTGCCTTCTTCCATCAATACAAATCTTACATAGCATCTATTAACCAACGCACTTCTCAATCAATTCAACTTTCAACAAACTACATGGGGAAGAATACCTCTGTTTAAAGATTTAAACATTCTCCCACTGTCCTGCATATATATCTTTGAAAGTATTATGTTTTTTAAAAAGAATTTAATGAATAAGGATATTTTTCTTAAAACAAAAAACGATGTTCATAGGCATAACACAAGACAAAATCAAAACATTCATATTTCACACACATACACACACACACACACACATATCAAAAAGGAACTTTTCACACAGGAGTTAAATTATACAATAAACTACCCCAGTATATAAAACTTGACCCAAAAATAATAACCTTTGATAGAATGTTGAAAGCTTATCTGCAGTGCCATTGTTTTTACTCTGTAGTTGAATATCTTAGTGTATAGGAGCGATGAAATCTATAATTATATTTTACTTTCCTATTTTAATTGTAATACCTAGCTGTAAGTTGTTGTATTTATAGAATTAAGTTTTCATATTATGATAATAGAGTAAGGTGTAAATAGTTGTCCAATAAGATTGTATCTCTTAAGATCTGTTATTATAATAAGTTATAAATACAGGGTGGGGCGTGGAAACTTCCTGATTCAAACATGCAATAAAACACAGTACATGTTTCATTCAACTTTATTGTTATTTTCCGCCTAACACACAACATTGGAACTTGACATTTACACAGTTTTAAACGCAATGTCTGTTAAATGTCGCCCTCCATTGTCAGTACACTGATTCAGTCGACGGCGAAAGTTTTGCATCACCTTTTCGAGCATATCGACCGGGATATTCACAATTTCGGCTCGGGTGACGTTCCGTATGACGTCCAGGGTGTGGGGACGATCTTTGTAAACCAGTGACTTGAGGTAACCCCACAGGAAGTAATCGGGAGGGGCTAAATCAGGCGAGCGGGCTGGCCAGTTTACGTCCCCTCGCATGGAGATCAGTCGTTTGGGGAAGGTTGCTCTCAAAACACCCATGGAAATCCTGGAGGTGTGGGCTGTGGCCCCATCTTGTTGAAATCACACGTTATCCCGATCCATTTCTTGGAGCGCAGGCAAAAAGAATTGTTGGATCATTGTTACATAATGGTCGGAATTCACGGAAACAGTACAACCATTTTCTTCAAAAAGTATGGCCCAATGATCCCTATACTTGCTACAGCACACCATACCGTGACCTCTCATGAAGCTCTTTGGGATTTGTTGAACTCCAATACCGCATGTTCTGTTTATTCACACAGCCACTGAGGTGAGAATGTGCCTCATCAGAGAAGAACACAACTGCGTCATTCGGGACGGTATCAAGCAGCTGCTCACAGGATGTTTGTCGGTTTACATAATCCTGCTCCGAAAGTTGTTGGACCACACAAAGTTTGTACGGGTGGAAATGGAGCTCAAAGTGAAGAATGCGACGAAGAGAACGGGACGACATCCCAAGGGCAACTGGATGTTTACGCGCAGAACGCTTGGGTGAACGCTCAATGGATGCACGAGCTCTTTCCACATTTTCAGGTGTTTGAACGGTCTTCTGAGGTCCTTTCCTTTCTTTGGTGACATTCCTCGTTCCTCTGAAAGCATCCAGCCACATTAAAACACTTTTCCGATCAGGAACACGACCTCGTGGAGGAATATCGAAGTGGCGGCGAAAGGCACGTTGCACTGCAATCACTGACCGAGCGTTAGAGAAATACGCCTCCACGGCAAAATCACGCTGCTGCCTCGACCAAAGCAGGTTTACGACTAAGAAGGGCGGGAACACAAATGTCCCACTAGGCCCCTTCCACTGAACCCACCCCCACACCCCTGCCCTCCCTACAGCAGTCACTGTAACATGTTTAAATAAGGAAGTTCCCACGCCCCACCCTGTAGTTAATGTATTAGTATTATGTACCTATTAGTACTTTTATCTTATAGATGTAAATTCTGACGTGTCCTATATCAAAAATGTATTGTATACATGTATTTGATCAAATGGAACTAATACAAATCTATCTATCTAAAACTACAACATAAATGACCCTGGCAAGATTCAGTTCTTAAACGGCATCTTATTTTAAATTCCACAAATATTTCCACATTAATAATTATCTCCAATAATTATTTCAACTATCAACAATCCCATCGTCACCTTGACTGATTGGAATTCCAAATTCATATACATTCGACTCATTTAATGCCACATTAAAATTTACAGTGTGTTCTCTTCTCAATTACTGCTATGCGTACTATGTCGTAAGATGTATTACTTGTATTCTGCATTACACCATAGCATTTTTTATCATAACAACCATGACATCATAAATTAATAAAACTATTACACACTCCCTTCTGATCATTCATGAATGCTGGTTTTGTATACGCTGTTGTGGTTGAACAAGATGTTGCTATTATTAATTCGTGTTTTATAAGCTACTAGCTATTTTACCCGGCTTTTCCCGGGAGGTGTATTTACATTTTATAGAAAGATGCATGCCAATATATTACGCAAGGTATATTCACTTTGCCCCTTGGTGAGTTTAAAACATAGTTCTCCTGGGCTCTGAAGTTAATCAAGTGCAATATTAACTCACTGTAAATCTAGGCGAAAGGTACTGTGGAGGACATTAACGTAGTAGAGAATGCGTCAATAACAAAAAAAAAGAGGGCTGTATATGCACATTTCTCAAGGACCTAGTCTCAGAATTACAGCCCTTACCTGATAGTCTTTATTAGCCTACTTTTCACATTTTGCAAAAAATGAAGAAAAAGTAGACTTATGAGATCGATCTGGGAAAATGTGTGTCTGTCTGTCTGTCTGGCTGTGTGTTTGTCCTACCCCTTCCCCCCCCCTATCAACTCCTAAACGGCTGCTGCAATCGAAACCAAATTTAGTATGAGTTAAGATGTATATCGGAATATCTCATGCCCATATTTGAAAATGATGCCAGTGCTACCAACTGTTGAAAAAATCGCACTAAAATTCGAGCTCCATGTTGGATATCATGGAAGGTAGATAATACCATTTGAGTTTAATTTCCTGGAGGCCATACATGACAGTGTTGCCAAAATATTTTATACTGGTTATTGTTGTTTTAAGGGGCGGAACTACGAGGTCATCAAAGCCTTCTAATAGGTTCAATTTTTAAATGCATATAACGTCTATACTATCAATTGGATTTCGACCACATTTTGTACGTAATATGTGTACATGAACAGATATGACTGAGCGTATTCATAAGAGCCACCAGGGCTGCCAACTGTCAATAAATGTTCTCTCTATTCTTTTATCCAAATACCAATATATCAGAAAGCATGCAAGCCGACAGTTTTAAAACTATGCACACATATAGTACGTGACATTCTAGAATAATTTGGAGTAACTTTTGATGTCAGTGCTACCAACATGATTCTAAGCCTGCTGATAGGACCAATTTTTATATATAACTTCTATACTATCAATTGGATTACAACCACATTTTGTATGTAATATGTGTACATTAACAGGTATGACTGAGCGTATTCATAAGAGCCACCAGGGCTGCCAACTGTCAATAAATGTTCTCTCTATTCTTTTATCCAAATACAAATATATCAGAAAGTATGTAAGCCAACAGCTTTAAAATTAGCACACGTATAGTACCTAACATTCTAGATTAATTAAGAGAAACTAATATACGGCAGTGCTGCCAACATGACTCTAAGCCTGCTGATAGGTACAACTTTAAAATACATATAACTTCTATACTAACAAATGGATTTAATCCAAAATTGGCACAACAAGAAATCATAATATTTCAGATTATTTCCGACCAACGCATGAATGACATTGTTGCCAACATTATTTTAAGCGCGCAGATAGATCCAACGTCTAACTGCATGTAACGTCCATGCAATCCATTGGACTTCAACCAAATATTGTATTCTGTACCTTAAGAGATATAACTAACAATATATTCAGCCACCAGGGCTGACAACTGTAGTGCTCTATTAGGCAACAGGTATATTTCGAACTAATTATAAATTTCGATATTACGAACTTAATTTCGCAATTTTTCTAGATAGGTCTAGATTGGCATGAATCTTAAATTTTAAGAAAAGTAGGCTCTTTAGTTCGTCACGGAATTTCTTGTTTTTGTTGTAATGGGATGTAATTTAGACGTCTTGTTCACATAGTTTTCTTTCATTTTTAAATTGTTGCATCTACCTTTTTGAAAGGAAACAATATTTAAATTATTCAATATTTGGTATAAAAGTCATCATTCTGGGTCAAATATACTTACGATTTTTTACCCCGCACAAATGGTGTGATTAATGAGAAATGGCTTATTCATGTACATAAGTCAGTGTGTAGACTACTATAGCTGCATATTAGGGAATAGTGCTGTATTTACATGCCTATTATCTCATATTGGGCGGCTTTGGTGGCGTATTTGGTAGCATGCTAAGCTTCTATGCCCAAGGTCATGGGTTCAAACCCGGCCGAAGTCATCGGAGTTTGAAGAGCGTCAAAAATCCCTCAGTTTGCCTTCCTTCGGAGTGGAAGTTAAGCCGGTGGGCCCATGTCATAGGACATAGATTTACTGTATGTAATGTAAAAGAACCTTCCGCTAACTACACTCGTGTGAAAGTAAAATTTGTAGGTTAAATTTGATTAACACTATTACATTCCAACGGTCACCGTCAGGTTCTGGTTGCGGGGGTATCTATTAGCCAAGTTTGCAGCTAGGTGTCGTTGACGGTAGCATTTGGTAGCAAAAGTACGAACTACTTAAAACTGACTGTCTGTAGTCCTTACCTAAATTACATATAACACACAATATTATATAGCCATCACAATTAACACCGGTTATCAGGCAGATTCTACTCACATCCAAAGTACACGGGGCTGTATGACCGCGTTGTCGCAGCCCCTAAACAGAGGAACCAACCAACCTATCTCACCTAGTTAAAGTGAATGCAGCAACGTATAATCCCAGTATAATGTCAAATAAGATGCATTGATTGAGAACACGTTGGGCTTCTTTAGCCCCTAAAGTATTTCGTAAAATAGGTCAAAAGCTTGAAATGGCAGACTTGGCAGACTTCACAAATCCGTGTATAATTAATAAAGAGCCTGTATGATATCCATAAGCCTTTTCTAATCAAAGCGGCTTCAAGTAACACGACGTGGTGGAAAGTACAAATCTTGGTAAGGAGGTTAGCTCAAAGTATATGGCGTCTAAAAATAAAGCAATGGAAAAAACAAATATAATTATAAAAGTGACTAAGATGAAAAAATATATTAAAATCATTATGCAATTCTAATTTAAATGACATTGAATGAATATAAATTTAATAAATACGATAACTTACTGAGGTTAAGACAATGTTTCATTTAGAAAATGATTTGTCTATTGTTTAAAATTTTATGGGTGTAGCAGACCTCAAACATTCTGGATTCGAGACTCATCTCTGGGGTGATACCGAGCTCCGCTGATGAGTTCTCTCCACGGGGGTCAATTAGGAAAATCCTAACAGGGGAAGTTGCCTGAGGCGTGTTTTACTGCCCCCCACTCTAAACTGGACGTGAAGGTAGTAATATTAACGGAATGTGTCAACCTGCGATGATCTTCACTATCTACTCTTGTTATCTCAAACACGTAGTCCATACCACTCATTAGAAATTCTAGGCGTACTATACAAATCAATATGCACATTTTAATTTGAATGTTGGAAAAATGTTATCATATGAAAGTTATAACCAGCAGTATGAGCATTACAACGATATTCTGCTATAAGGTACAAAACTGCAGACAAAAGCTTTACTTCCACTGACAGTTCGTGGAGTTAACATTAAAACTTTGACGGTATGAAAATAATTCATCTTCTTAGTAATTTCATTCAATGAAGACGAAGTACTGGTATAAGAACAAAATTGAATGTAGAAATGTTATGACACATCGTTTAAGTCTTAAGAGAATAAAAATAACCTTTACCACAAGGTGATTTCTTAAAGTATGCAAATGTGTAAATTGGGGGATCAAAGTGAAACGATCATGGTGGGGGAAATTGTGTTTAAATGTACCTCCTGTATTAGTCCAATAACTAACCAAAATACTCATTCTACTAATATTTAATATGACAACCGCTATATTTTTTTGGTGGGGTGTGAAATTTGTCACCGCACTGGTAGCCCCACTGAACTACATTCAGTGACAATATACCTAAATGAAACCTTGTTATTGTCACATTGCATTACATTTCATTTGCAAATTCCTTGTTGGTGCACATTGTTTTTTGAAGATACTTAGTTGAGTTTATTCTCGACTTATCCATATATTTTGGCCCATCAATGTCCAAGTATTTCATTCAACCTATAAATATACTTGGCAAATTGAATTATGATATGAAATAAATCACCCGTTTGGACAGCTAGTTCTACAGAGCTAACCTAGAAGTAGGATCCTCTGGTTTTATTCGAGGTTAGTTAGTTAGATGGTTTTATCATTTATAAAACATATTTACGGAGTTCGACCGTCTGGAAACAACATATTGTAACCACAAATATATTTCAACAGGACTCTTTATAAGGTTAGATGAATTCAAAAATCTTACGCATTGTTCCATATCAGTATGCCTGGCTGGAAAACAACATCCCATAGCATCCATCAGCGACATCCGTTTCAATATATAATAATAATAATAATAATATCATATGGCCTCGGGTACCGGGTGCAAGCTTTGTTATTTGTCACCCAGAGGGTAGCTTGCATGTCGAATTTTGTTGTTCCTTGATGAAAGTCAAGGAGGTTAAATATCGAAGCTCCTTGACACTAGAGCGCTTTCTAGTAGAGAAATGAGGAACTTTGTGTTGGCGGAAAATCCCGAGATTAATTTTGTCATTATGAACACGGCCTACTGAATTCAAATGGGTTCTTTGACATGCCAACATCGTATGACATGTCGTAATTTTTGCCGCTTTTCAAAAATCACTTACCCCGGCCAGGAGTGAATCGCAAGCTTGGGGTTAGTAATCCGACACTATAACCACTCACCCACCGTGGCAAGCAATATATTATTATTGAGCCGTACTGAAGAAATCTAGTCTAATATAGGCCTAATATAGAAAGTTTGGGTTCAACTAGAACGTTTTTCAAGGTTAGAGGACTTTATCAGTCAAAAATTGTTACGCATTTCACCAATTCTTTATACGTGGAAACAACACCTTTTTGCAATCAACAGGAGATCCGATTCATTATATTGAACCACAGTGAAGAAGTATAATGTAGACAATCTATTAAGGTAGATTTATATTAACTTTAGTCTTGTTTCGTTTATGTATTTTTCTTATATTTTGTGACCTTTCATTTTATTTAAATTTTAATGTGCACTTTGTAAAGATATCCATTTTCACTATGGCATTAATTGTTAACATAGTTTTTAAGATTGTCTTATTATTTCAATCTACGCTGACGATTATCATTGTATACCGAAGCATGTACGTATTAATTTAAATATTAAACGTCTTTTAAGTGTTTGACAAGGCGGCTATTATAATTTGAGATTAATATAATGAAAACCAAAATGTTAATGTATAGTCTATATCATTTTAAAGCTTATAAAACAGGTTACAATATTAATACTGAGAGCTCTCCGTTATTTTTTTGACGCAGGTCCATGTTTTATTCCCGGCTCTGCCAAGAAATTTAATTCTGGTCTATGGGTTGGAACGGGCTACACTCAGCCTCGCGAGGAAACACTGAGAAAAGATGGGTTCAATTCCCACCTCAGCCATCCAGGAAGTTGTTTTCTGTGGTTTCCCCACTTCTACTCCAGGCAAATGCTGGAAGGTTCCTAACTTAAGGTCACGGCCACCTCCTTCCCAATCCTCCAGTCTAGTCTGCAAGCCTCTGTTTGTGAACAAGTCACCTCCATGATCTCCTATTAGCAGTTAGCACTGTGGCCTCCTCTGCTTCTACACCTCTACATTGAAATAGTTCAACACTGAATCTAACCATCGCCTCCTAGGTCTACCTCTGCTTCTCTTACGCTCTACAGCCGAACTCATTAACCTCTCCTCCCCCATTCTCTTCATATGGTCCCACCATCTGAGTCGGCTCATACGAACATCTGGCGTGTTTATTTCTAATTTATCCAGTTTCTCTTCATTTACATACAACAATACTTAAATGTTCCGTCTATAAAAATAGTTTCTCTTTCACACAAGTATTTCAAATTTGATGCATTAGAAAACATAATAATGTTATTCTCTCTGTCTTTTACCAGAAGCATATTTTCTTTTAGTCGGCCCCGTGGTGTTGGGATAGCGCGTCTGTCTCTCACCCGGACGCCCCGGGTTCGATTCCTGGCTCCGTCAGGGATTTTAGAAACTGACATTAGGGCTGGAACGGGGTTCACTCAGCCAATATTAACGGCCGAGGGGACCCGATGCGCTGATCACGCGTCACCCCAATATCGGCAGGGCAGCGGTCTCTTCGTAAGCCTAGTCCCTTCACGGGCTGTAGTGCCAGGGGTTATTATTATATTTTCTTCTAAGTTCGATCGAATGTCCATAATGGCTAGAGTATCATGAACTTCTTGCTTATTTTGAGGCAGAGGTGGTAAGTTTCTCAGTCGCAATATTATTTTAAATCCTCTCTATGCCATTTGATAGTAAATTATCAGACAAGTGCTTAGGGGTAGCAAATATATCCTTTCTCATTAACTTCGATGGCCGTTCACATATATTGTCAGGTACATTTCTTTTTACACTGTTCGAAATAAATTATTGATTAATCGTCGTACATGGTTCGTGATTGTGAGACCGACATAACAGAAAGTTACCACCATTTGTAAATAAATGGGCAGAACATTCCTTGACACCTCCACTGTTGGCCCCATTTTGACAACTCACACTTATGAAATTTATAGTTTCCTATAATTCGCAATTCTCCAACTCTTTGACTGTACATGGATAACATGTTCGCTGCACTGATTATATCTACAGAAACCCCAGGGGGTCCAGGTGTATGTAGCTATCAGTCAACTCATGACTTACAAACATTTCAGGAGAGGTTGCCTACCCCCACTCTCTTCCCAAACCCATTAGGGTGAGCTGACAGGACTGTTTGGGTTTAACCTAATCAGCGGAGTTCGACCATCCCGCATCTCTGCCCCCAAAAATTAAATCTGGTCTGAAAGTCCAAAAACTCAAATAGACGGTAGTAAGAAATGAAATAATGTCAGTGCTAGTTCTGGAAAAATACGTAAATACGAATGGAGCGCTACTGTGAAAAGATCCTGTACGCGTCAGAGTGTTGAATGAGCAGGCAGTATAAAGTAGCCAGGAGGGATACGATCCAGCTGGCAGTGATAATGCCGCGACGATCACAGTCGGTTGGTGCTGCAACCTATCTTGTCTTGTGTTAAATAGCCAGGCAGTCTAAAGCACCTTGGAGGGATGCGATCTAGCTGGCAGTGGGTGTTGCGTGGCCTCTTACCGAGATAGATGGAGCTATTGTTGCCCTGCCATTACTTTATCAGATAATTTTCTGACTTATTTAGCGTTTGCTCGAGTGCAAAAACGCCGAAATCAGAAGAATGAGGAAGACTATTCAAAATTCATGTAGCCAGCCGTTCCTTCTGGGTCCTAAACTATGTGTATGCAAAATTTAGTTGAGATTGGTGGAACGGTGTAGATTTGTATAGGGAACAAATATACATACATACATAAGAACTTTCACTTTTATATATTATATTTGTACATTATGATTTTAACTTAATTGTGTTAGTTATTGTGGGTATTTTTGGATTGTTGTAAGTAAAGCTGGCGTACTTTTGATCCCTCTTATGTTCTTTTTCTAGCGTTGTATTTTTTTATCCTTTTACGTATTCTTGTTTGTAACCATTCTTTTTAGCGATGCTGTTTATGATGTTTAGTTCTTTATTTAATTTTTCTTGGCTTAAGGGGACATTTAGTGCTCTGGTTAAGAGACGTTTTTTTTTTTAACTTTCCGGGCCCTTCGATTCTTTTATTAGCCTACGTATGTATGCGTGGGTTTGCGGAAGATTTCGTACTGTGGTTTTTATTAACCTTTTTATGTCTAAGTGGAAGCCTCCGTGGCTTAGGAGGCAGCACGCCGGCCTCTCACCGCTGGGTCCGTGGTTCAAATCCCGGTCACTCCATGTGAGATCTGTGCTGGACAAAACGGAGGCAGACAGGTTTTTCTCCGGGTACTCCGGTTTTCCCTGTCAAAATTTCATTCGAGCAACACTCTCCACTATCATATCATTTCATTTGTCATTCATTTAATCATTGCCTCAGAGGAGTGCGTCAGGCCTCGGCAGCCGGCACAGTCTATATCCTCGCCGCTAGTTGGGGGCTTCATTCATTCCTTTCCTGACCCGGTCGGAGACTGGAAGCAGGCTGTGGATTTTTCATGTCTAAGCAATTTATGCTTTCAACTTTTTCTGATTCAAGGCTGAATTTTATATCCTTGATCCTATTTATTTTTCTAAAATTAGTTCTACTGTAGTTATATTTTTATCTATTATTGTAAATATGTCGGCGATGTATTGTTTTAAGATGGTGACGAAAAAAGTGTCTCTCCAATTGGATGATTGTATTTAGCTGTATTGCACGTCGTATAATCTTGGCAAAGTTGGTATTTTTCACAGAGCAACTTAACAACGTAGCCTACTAGAGCTCGAGCCAGCCGGGAAGGTGGTGCGCAGAACACAACGCTACCATTACGTCATGCCTCACTTCCATCGCACCAATCACAGTCAGTCTGTCTTGAGAATCTGAGCTAGTGTTTTGTCAGGAAAGCCAAGTATAAAGCAGCGTGAAAGAGACAGACTCGATGAGCTAAGTGACGGTGTTGCCATACTGCAGGAACTCATGGCAGCAGCCTACGGTGTGGGGCTCGGACATGGTGGACCAGTTGCAACAGTGGACATGTATCTCTTTCTCTCTCTGCGCAAATCCCAGAGAGCCTCCCGCCTTCCGGGCTGACGCGAGCTCGAGGCACGCAGCTTTTTGTATTTAGTTTTCTGGTAACTTGTTTTAAATTATAGACAAAAATATTTCTAAATACAGACAATCCATACCTCCATTACAAGGATTCGGGTTCCATAATTCCTGCAAAATGAGGTTCGTTCGTTTGTGAATTTTGGGTCATAAACCCGCCCTTCTCTTTCAGTGATTAGGCTACCGTATGGTACTTTACGTGGACGAGGGTTAAGATGTAAATGAGCAATTAAAAAAAATTGTCGCCAGTTGTTTGGTCAATTAACTTACGGTAATATTTTCCATAGGTACTGAAAACTAGGCACGGTTGGATTTTAAGTTGGAACTGCATTTGCTATCAAATATTGCTTTCGTGCAATACCTGGAGTATGTATGCATATAATTATAAAATGATTATTGGTTAAATACATTTTAATAGGTAGGCTATTATAATTATAATCATTAAATAAATATTATGAAGAAACGACGAGTTGTTAGTAAATATTAGGCCTACCGGTACGGCGAATAGCCTATAACTCGTAGCTTCCGTCACAATTTAGCATTTAAGCGGGTCAAGTTAATGCATAATATACCAATTTAACAACCGGAATAGAAAAGATTATAATATTCTCACATATAAAATATGTAATTGGCACCAATTTCATATAATTGTAGTTTCAGATATGTTAAACCACTGCCGTTTGGCAATGTGCAAGTCGCACACTTTATAGGCAACCTATTATGATAATTTCTGTTGCGAAGTCTTACTAATTACTCTTCTAGGAGATACTTGAGTCGTCTAGTATCAAAACCGGCCAAGTCACTGAAGGCATATTTTTCAGTATGGATGAAAAACCTCTCGAGACAAAGAAATGGTGGTCACAAAAGATTTTATTGCATAGTTATATCCGTAATGGTTTAATATTTAAGTTCTGCTATTTTGAGAAATCTGATTCATAATGAACCCATCTATTTTGCTAATATTAATTTTGACTTGGCCGTTTTTGTTGCAATTTGGTATAATTTTAGTATTTTTTTGTAAAACTTTCCTTTTTAAATTCAAAACTCCAGTGAAAAAAGGCAATTAATTTAAAATAAATTTACATTGTAATTACCTGTCTTTATTGCAATAAAAACGAAAGCATTCTGCTTAAATTTGATAGTAATATTTGAAGATGAACATGAGAAAGCTGAGGAGAATACAAAATAGGTATTATATCATTAAAAGTTAGTAGTTCACTTAGATCTTGAACACAGTAAAAGAAAATGAGTCACTTATTAAAATAGGAACAATATTCACGTTACACTACACAATAATGACAAAATACGAGCACACAGGATATACGATTGCTTTCGCGCCAATGCGGTCAGGAGCCCGCGAATACAGAAGTCAGTGTTGCAAACGATCAAAATACAAATTATTATGACTTCGAAGAGTATACAATATAAGGAACAATATTGCCTACTGATATTTTCACATTTTTGCATAATCTAACAACGCAAGATTCCAAACAATAATGCTGCGTCGACATGAAGATTGCTACTCGTTCTTTGACATGGCCGGTTATGAAAGCACTGCCTGCATGACTTGGCCCATTTTGTTGCACGACCAAGAATTCAGTGCTCTGTAACGTGAAGACATGGACGATTTTGAAGCATGTTCTTGTTTCGCCTGATAGTGCTATACTTCTACTTCAAATTGATAACCTTAACTCATTTTTGTAAATTTTGTGACTTGGCCGGTTTTGATACTAGACGACTCACTTGTCTATAGAATATTCATGAAAGGCCAACCCTCTAGTTCTTATTTCATAAATTGAACGCCTACAAACAAAACCACAATCCGAAATAATAAAGAAAATAATCACGAACGATTCATTGCCAATGAAAATCAAATGGAGATTCGCGCACCTGCTGTTTCTATCCATAAGCTTCGGTGCCATTTTAACTAATGGAAGCACTATAGTAAAATCCCTGCTGTGTCCGCCATTATACGTGTGAATACAATATTGCCAACCCTGTGCTTAGGGTACTGCTAAACAATTTGTTAAATCCAGACCAATGGCTTTTGCCTCGACCAATAATTATTAGCTAGCAGCCATATATACTCCCCTGGTTTTAGTCACGCATAGTGGGGTACTCGCACATCATTAATCTTTATCCAGATCAGACCTGCGCCATGTATTTTGTATCCTACATGTTGGCAACAGGAGTGCCGTCAATGTGTGCGCCTAGTTAACAGATGAAGGGACCTGATGCTCTGTTGAACATGGCTAAATGAGCAATAAATAAAACATATATAGGGGCAGATTACCTCGTAGTTCCGCTCTTTTAATCCTCAAAACTAACTAAAACACATGGTTACGTAATCTAACACATATTTCCTGTGCAGTAGTGATAATTGACAGTAATTGCAATTGGTAATGAATCCCAGAAAGGTATTATCAATAGTTATCCCAGTAGAAGTGTAAACGCCAGGATTTGCTCTCCTCCAGAATTAGTAGTGACATCAGCTGCTTCAGATATTGGATAGATCAGATAATTAGGAATGCAAGATGTCGTGTTAAAATAACATTTGTTCACAAGATCTTAAAACTGAAGATGACCACGTGCAATAACAGTGAGTAGGGGTATTGGCTGCGGGTCAGATGACCTTGCTGTTCCGGCCCTTCAAACAAGAGTTATTGGCACACCTGGAGTGTGTTATCACATTCTCAATCTGGTGCTCTTTAATGTAATTTGGTGCTAGGAGCACAAGTTCCCCTGAGATCCATTCTTCAATTCAGTAAACCTATAATCTACACTACTGTACCCTATTTCACTGCCAGTTTAACATCACATGGCGCCTCCTGTACTCATGATAGTAGGTGTTCCCGCCTTCCCTTTCTTGCTAAGTTAATCAGATATTATACGAAACAGAAGAAGAAACACTCAATTGAGTTGAGTGAGCCCAAAACAAAAAGGACCGTTTGACTGGTTGAGTACGCCTTGAACTTGCCACGAAGATTCCCTGAATAGCATTACGCAAGTTAAACCAACGGGACTGAAGTAAACAAACATTTAGGACATTGTACAAATTTCAAGGTAGCTCGCACTCTTTTTCTTCTCAATACGGCTAACCACCTTAAAAATAACCGCTAAACCAATACCCATTGTTACATTACGTATTCTTGACCACGCTCTCTCTTAAGAAAGAAGGAATGAAAGAAAAACGATATTTAGAAATAATTTCCTAAATACAGATAAGCCCTTCAGGTTGCTTATCACATATCACATATGCTTGCAGTGCATTAGTACCATACGGGATGCAAGCAGAGAAATATCGACCTTCCTGACAACACGTGTTAGTTGGGCTACATAAAATACTATTGTTAGGGGCAGCTGATTCACCTGGTATTTAGCCTATTTTCTTTACGTGTATGACGAATCAGATATTCTTTGTACCGCTCTCGCACCCAAGGAGTGATAAGGAGACGCCATATTCTTTGGGAGACGCCCTAACGGCCAGAGAGCGGCCGCGCCCACTGAGATGTTCAAAACATTGCTTGCAAGTGTAGGACTGTTATCCGAGCAAAACGCGCCTACTTTTGACGCACAAAGTATTGTGAGTCATACATCTATACAATTATTGAATCATTTTAGCCCAATCAGGGAATGCACATACAGTACACTTCAGTTAACTACTAAGGAATAGTGCAAGATGTCGTGATCAATAACAAGATCTTAAAATCAACAGACCCCTATGTGGCTAACTGAGGATTAGAGACTGTTAGGGCTATCGGCTGAGGGACAGATTGGCACCCCTGGAGTGTGTTTGAAAAACAACCTTCAGGATCCAATGCTTTTCTTAATAGAATTCTCCATTTCCAAATATATTTGATGCGGTCATGTAAAACTAAAAACTCCCTTTCTTTAGCAGCGCCTTTAACCCAGGAGGCTCAGAGATCGATTCCTGGCTCCACCAGAGATGGAACGGCGCGCACTCAGCCCAATAGCGTTATATCCTGGTAATACAGCTAGAGGTCCCCCTATAATGCACTGGCTATGTGCTGGGAGGCAGTCACGGGGTTAGCTTATAATGTACATTCTGTCAGCTGGATATTACACCTTATTGCTGGCTTTATTTCATTTCAGATAGAAGAATGTGCTCGATTGAAGACCTGCCGTATGAAATGCTAGTCGAGATATTCTCAAATCTCTCGGTGGAATGTATATTGTCATCTGCCGAACACGTCAGCAGACAGTGGAAGGAGGCTTGCCACGACATTGACACTTGGAAACATCTGTTGTACCAACCTCGCAATAAGACGGAAGAAGCCATCTTAAAGGACGTGCAGAGAATGCCTAAACTCCAAGGACTGCTCCTACAGATCGAGTTTGGGAATTACTTTTTCACGGCAGTTGTGGGTAAATGTCGGCACCTCAGAACACTGATACTGACAGACTGTGCAATGGACTGTACGATGATACAGATTCTCAGTTCGAACTGTCCGAATATTGAGCAACTACAAATTCTAATTCGTCTCGACAGTGGTAACTTGTGTCTGCAGGAAATTGCCAGGTTGGCAAACCTGACGACGCTGGTACTAACATCACTTGCGTACAACTATGCCATCGATGTGAAAATCCTCGCAGATGGCTGCCCATCCTTGGAAGGGCTCGGCTTGATGGACTTCAGGATTCTTAAAGAAGACCTCGTCTATTTTCTAGAGAAGAAAGGATGTACCTTGCGACAACTGCAAGTTTATTGTACATCGATAGAAGAATGTGTTCTGCCCTTGTTGACGGTGTGTAAAAAGCTCGATTGGTTGCACATCATGTGCTCATGTGCGGTCACGGAGAAGCACTTGAAGTGTGCAAGCAGGGACAATTTAGAAGATGATAGCATGGAGATGGACGTAAATTTACAAACAGTGAAATCCCTAACTTTTTGCCCTTTCTCCAGGAGAACTTCACTCTCGGTGAATGAGGAAGGCTACAAGATGGGGATGAAACTCTTACGCAGCCATTGTCTGAGTCAGCTCGTTTCTCTGAAACTTCGCCTTGTTTGCCGCGACAAACAGTTAATCGATGCTGTCGCAGTCAACTGTCCGCTTCTCAAACAGCTGCACTTGGTTAGATGTCATTATCTGACGGACAATTCTCTGGTGAATCTACCCTCTCTCCGGTTGCTGGAAGACATCTCCTTGGAAGATACCAACATATCCAAGGACTCCATTGAGTACCTCAGTCGTTGTCCCAGCCTGCAGTACCTCAACCTATCGGAGTGTTTCAAACTTGGAGTTGAAGCCATGAGAAAGATGATAACCCTGAGTAAAATAAAACGTCTCATCCTAGACCAATGCGATGTTCGTGGATTCCCCTTCCATTTGGTCACGGAGCACATGAAGAATCTCACCTACATCAGTCTACACGAGTCCTGCAATGTCGAATGGGAAAGTGTCAAGAAACTCCAAGCAGGTAGTGGACTTGTGATCAACACGCTCGACAGCCCTACTCGATATTGTCGTTGTGGTTATTGTTCGCTCATGTTGTTAGGGAAACTTCCCCTTACAGGGCGTGTACATTGTAGCTAGTACATACAATGAACAAGGAATCTCACAATGTGTGTCCATCGTGTGTGAGAAACATGTGAAGGCTGTGAGATGTAAGTGCAGCGGCCATAGTACTGACTATTCTAATATGTGGAACTGATGATATGTACACTACCCTCAGTCATTATTCTACTCTCAAATGTTACACTCAGCAGTGCTGCATTTATATGTACTCTTTACTCCAGCTGCTATGGTCAACAAATTTGCGCAGCCAAGGTTGTCTGCTCTCGCACCGCAAACACACAACATGTCATACTCATGTCATTGTATAAGCTCCGTTATTTTCTGTTATTTACAGATTTTTTCGTGTCTTTAACATCCTCGAGATTATTGTGTATTGAGATGATTAAGCCAAGAACACGAATTCTGTATAAATTGTGCATCATAAATAAAATAAATTGAATAATAATTTAATTAATGCAGCCAATGGTCATTTAGTTCAGCACTCTCAACTTGTAACGCTCAATTCTTTCAATTCTACCTGATATTTTCATTATGTTCCATCTCACTTGTTTATTCCTTGTCGCATGTAACTTACTGTTGGTTGTGCAGCCGATAAAAACTAATGAGCGTCTGGTATCGATAGTAATGGGAGCGGGGTAAAATGTAAGGTCGGTCTAATTCAGGGGTTTCTAATCATTTGAGCCTAAGGGCCACACTGACTATGTTCCAAGGGCCATACACCATACTGTAGTTTCAAATTACGCGCTAAGTTTCGTTTCGGGACTGAGTGAGATATCCACGGCGCAGTGCGCGGGGGGTGATTTGCAGTGTAGCTATATTTTAAAGAGAAATATTAAAGTTGTTGAAATTGCTGGGATTTTACAAAGTTCTTCCACTCACAGTTTGATCAGTTGCATAAATGTGCTCCAGGCTTTATTCCTCGAAATTATACACAGTATACAAACTATTTCCTGATCTAAATTAACTGATGAGAAGTTGAAGCTAATAACCTCCACTAATAAACTTGATCCTCAGCTGCAAACAATTGTTAGTGGAAAGTTACAGCTATATTATTTTGGGTGTTGTTTCCAAGAAGAGACGAATGACCAAGTCCGATAAAAAACTGAACATGCGTCACACATGAAAAATTGCAGTGAATACCAACAATACCCATATCTCTCGACACTCTGCACCACTGACTGTCTGGACAAAAATTACGGTACTGATGAACTAAAGTTGGGTGAGACAAAGCCATTGGTCGCTACTTGGTTAGAATACTGTTACTGCCTGCACTACAAGCAAGGGGGTCTGGGACGTAGGTTTGTGTTTGTTTGTGAAGCCTTATTCCGCGTTCACCACTTTCAGACTATGGGGCAAAACCAGCGCTAAGCAATAATGCTAAAATGTTCAATTCCTGTATCTTAGTCGAATTACCTCTTAGATTACCGGTACTATAGATTATTTTCCGAATTTTGATGGCTGCCAACACCGTATTCCCTCTCGTATAATCCACTTTCGCAACAAATATCTCAGCTGCCCCCCAAAAATGTTTTGTGTTGGTATCTTCTCATCCCATCTCCTCGAGAGTGTAACTTCTCAGCATATGCAAAACTACGGACTTGTTCTAAATCCTGCCGTCCCCTCTGAGAATCTTTCTTCGTTAATTTTAGTCAAAAAGTTTAGAAGCAGATAACTTAACTGTTCTGCCCCTTAAGACAATATTCATCATAATCAAAGGTCATGATGTCGTATGTAGTTGCTATTCCCATTACTATGCATTACTGAGCAATGCATTCATCGTTATAAATTAACCTAATGGAAGAGAACACTCACCTAAGCTGATCTGCTATGATTGAGTCAACAGGCCATGCCATTTCCTCTTTGGTGAGAGTATTCCCACTAAATATAGTTATTTATAGACATCTGTCCCAGAAATGCTGTGGCAAAAAAGGACATGTCATAGGCTTGAACAAGAGACATGAAAGCAATAGAAGAGGTCAAAGCCAGATGCCTGAAAAAGATTCTAGCAATAGCAAAAACATCATACTCAAAATTGACTTATGAACCAGCACGAGAACGATTCCTAATAGAAGAACTGATAATGCAACTTTTGCTGCCACTGCCAGCCACAAAATCAGAACAAGGACTCCTCTGTATAAGGAAAGAGAAGTCAGAAAAGGGATTTCTACGGCGCAGATGCAATGTGTGATAGAAATTGAATGGGACCAAACTGTCGGATGAGGAGCGCAATGCTTCCACCATAAGATGTGCAAAAGAACAAAATTCCATGACCAGTGTGTGTGTACCTTCTGGGAACATTCCCATAAATCCCTGATCCAAACCTGTCAGTTACTTTAAGTTATTCGTAAATATGGTAGGCTATTGGCAATTCAACTATCACTTGGGCGCTGCGGTCGGTCCAACATGGCCGTGATAAGACTCGCTATGGGACACTTTTGTGTTATCCTGTTATAATCAGTAAATGTGATCCCTGAAATACTGTGCGATACACGTGATCTAATGTGTGTGTCCCACTGGATTGTGTGTGAATTAACTGACGTATTAACAAGCATTGCTTGTCTGCTCGGATTTGTCTGCATAACGCTGTTGTGTTTAAAAGCTATATTCGAGCTTGCTAACTGTACCATAGACTCCAGAAATTTTGCAGAAGTGTTATTTGTCAAACATATGTGGAAGAGTACACCCTGATGAAAATGTTTGGTCAATTTACTCTCCAGACGACGCTGCTCCGCCCCACATGGTTACAGGAGAAATTGAAAGAGGGCGCAGTTTCGATGTTCATGAAAGGCAGGTACATCAGAATGTTGCAAACATGTTTCTTTCCTGTCACAGGTAATTAGGGCCTATTAGTCCATTATTATTATTATTACCTCAAGTGTCTAGACTGTCCCCCAACGTTCACACCAACTGTATTCACACTCGTTCCTGTTCTCTGTATTTATTCGTTATCGCCACCTTTTGGCCATTGCTATTTGCATCTTTCGGAATATAATGAAACTCTATATCCTTAGCCTTCTCATACATCGGCTTGCAGCCGTAAACTGAGCAATCTTCTTCGCCTTTACTCATTTCGAATTCTAACGAGTAACGTTCATTAATTGTGTATAAGGCACGAACAAATAAACACGGTTGAACACCCATTCAAGAAACTGTCCCCACGTGGTAAAGAAGATTCTTATTTTCACCGCTAGATGGCCCAGCTGGAGTTGTAAATTAGGAGCCACTGTATATATACATCAAATCGTTGAGGACTACACTCAATGCGGATACCACATGAAGGAATGATCGCTTGCAGGATCGCTATGAAATCTGCAAAGTGCCGCATTTGTCGTCAAAGTATCAATATACGTTTGACATTTCATCTATTCGCTACGGTATGACAATTTACATTGAAAATAATATTAATTATAATGATAAATTAGAGTTATTGTTACAGAGCACAAACAAATCAGCCAAATCCCGTCACATTGGTTAGTGCCAATAAGCTAACTGCAAAATTAACTCGGTTAGAGGAAATTTAGCTTTTGTTTCTTGGCGTCCTCGCCGCGCCTTTATGCCTGTCAGCTGTCGTCCAATACTCTTTGATCGCTCTCTACCAATCGGGTCGGTTGTCGTGTGTTTGTCTTACGGAACAACTCGTGTGTTGGGAGTATTCATATTCATTTAATTCCATTTTGTTTTGTGTATTCTTATATTTAGTGTTCATCTATTCATCAAGGGTAAGTAGCACTTGAGTGGATACCACTTTCCAATAGCGACGGGGAGAGGAGATAACTCGTCCTCTGGACAAATCCACGGAAATGTTCACCACTGAGATGGTGCATTTGGACTATCCAATACAAACAATGGCTCAATTATCTGTATTGATAACAACTTTACCTCCAGCTCCTGAACAATCTAATACTACCTTGACCCCTAACATTGGACATATCCTCCCTTAATCCATACTAGACCTAGGGATAGGAGGGTGATCTACAATCTATGCAGAAACCAGACAGCAGTCATTCGAGCTAAAGGACATGAGAGAGAAGCTGGTATTCAGAAAGGTGTAAGGCAAGACTGCAACTTATCACGCATACTTTTCAATCTTTACGTTGTACAAGCAATGAAGGAAATTGGAGAAAAATTTAAAGTGGGAGTGAAGATTCAAGGAGAAATAATTTCAACTCTGAGATTTGCTGACGACATAGTCATCTTGGCCGACACGCCTGAGGATTTGAATGAGTTTTTGAATGGTATGGACTCTGTCTTACGGAAAGAATACATGATGAAAATTAATAAATGTAAAACAAAAATACTGGAATGCAGCCGAAATAAATCAGAAACCTCGATGGACATCAAATTAGCAGGTGAAAAGCTGAAGGAAGTAGAAGACTTCTGTTACTTAGGAAGCAAAATAACCAGTGATGGACGAAGCAAAGAGGATATAAAAAGTAGGTTGGCTCAGGCAAGGAAAGCATTTCTACAAAAAAAGGAATCTGTTGACATCGAATATAGATTTAAGTATTAGGAAGTAATTTATGAAAGCCTTTGTCTGGAGCGTGGCACTGTATGGAAGTGAAACTTGGACTATTGGTGCAGCAGAAAAAAGGAGAATTGAAGCATTTGAAATGTGGTGTTACAGGAGAATGATGAAGCTCAGATGGGTAGATAGGGTTACAAACGAAGAGGTATTAAGACAAGTGGGAGAGGAGAGATGTTTTGGCGACTGCTAAAGAAGAGAAGAGATAGGTTAGTAGGGCACATACTAAGACACCCAGGAATAGCAAGCTTAGTGATGGAAGGAAGGGTTGAGGACAAGAACTGTAGGGGTAGACCAAGGTTAGAATATGTTAAACAGATTGCCTCGGATGTAGGGTGTGGTAGCTATGTAGAGATGAAACGATTAGCACAGGACAGGGAGTCATGGAGAGCTTTATCAAACCAGTCAAAAGACTGAAGACTCAAACAACAACACGAGAGGAAGTTGCCGAGCTGGGCCGACGCCCACCCCCAGTTACATCGGGAACGTCAGGAACGGGACAGAGCAGAGTGACACCCCCAACCTTCGACGGAAAGGTCCCGTGGAGCACATACTTACGTCAGTTCGAGGCAGCTTGTTCCATAAATAACTGGAACAACACAGAAAAGGCTACAGCTCTCATTGTAGCGCTGAGAGGTGACGCCCTTAACGTCCTTCAGCCCATCTCGACTGGATCCCAGGACTACGCTTCACTAATCGCCCATATGGAGTCCCGATATGGAGATAGCCATCTTCAGCAGGCCTACCAGATGCAGCTCCGGACCCGGGTACAAAAGAACGCGGAAACCCTGCAGGAGTTCGAGATGGACATCGCACGCCTCGTAAGGCTCGCCTATCAGACAGCGCCAGCCAACTTCCTGGAACAGATTGCGACGTAGACCTTCACCGACGGGCTACGGGACTCGGACACTCAACAGGTGCTGCGACTCGCACGCAATAAGACCCTGGCAGATGCACTGAGCCACGCACTTGAGTTTGAGACGGCAAAACATGCATCTAGAATGCACGCGCGGGAGCGTCAAGTGGACGTCGACGAACCAGCAAATACCAACGAGACCAAGCCCCTGGCCGACGAATTGATGGAGGCGCTAAGCCGTTTCTTCGATAGTCGCGGCACCACCAGCAACGACACAGCCGGAAGACAACCGGAGAGGCGGCCCGGAAGAGGACTACCGACCTGCTGGACCTGCGGTAAGAAAGGCCACCTGAGCAAGGACTGCGGTGATCGCCGCCGCCGAGGGTATCAGTAGTGGTTTTTAAAGAGTTCTAGACCTTCCTCCTCCTCACCCTTCTCACAAGATGGCGGCGGAGCGATATCTCTCGAACGCATGGTTGGATTTTAACAAATGAGGTGTCGTAGGACTGGGGCTGACACCCTCTTTCCAATGGACAACATATTTCCACCCCAAAATAAAACCTACCCCTACTAGGGGGTGAATGAGTAATTTTTTAGGTAAACGTTGCTTTCCAAGTGCAACATGCATGCAGTTTAATGCTATAATGAAATTAAACGTTGTTCCACATGAAACGCATACATACAATTGGATGCCACTGAGATTTATCATTTTTGTTTTTACGCATGTCCACTCGTGACTTTTTAAAGATGGTGGCTGTAGTGTAACCTAACCTCACACAACCCACAAGGGGTGATCAAAAAGTTTTCCAAGCGGTGCTTGTTGATAGGCAAACCAATAATCAAAGAGGAGTATGTCAGATCTTGAGGCGATAACCCCTTTTGATTGATCCGTGTTGATTTGTTTCTTTGGACTGATCCCTGTTGACTAGCCCCTTTGGACGGGTCCTTTTTGAAGGGAGTCATTTTTGACAGGTCCCTGTTGACAGGTCCTTGTTGACGGGTCCCTGTTGACAGGTCATTGTTGACAGGTCCTTGTTGACAGGTCATTGTTGACGAGTCCCTGTGGACGGGTCCCTGTTGACAGGTCATTGTTGACAGGTCATTTTTTACAAGTCATCGTTGACGGGTCCTTGTTGACGGGTCCTTGTTGACAAGTCCCTGCTGATGGGTACCTGTTGACTGGTCCTTTTTGACTAATCCCTTTAGACCGGTCCCTTTGGACTGGTCCCTATGGACAGGCCCATGGTCCCTAATGCTATGATGAAATTAAACGTTGTTCCACATGAAACGCATGTGAAGAGCCGATTGCTACTATGAATTAACATGTTTGTTTTTTGGTTTTACGCATGCGCACTTGTTTTTTTGTATGCGGGCGGGCTCTTTGAATAATGATTTATAGATGAGTTATTTAAAAAAAAAATCCAAAAGATCCAAAACTAATAGGTCATTTGCTTTTTAATATCTCATGAACCAATAAGGCTAGGGATTTGTATGAGAGGTCGTTGGACTTGAGGTGACATTCTGTTTTTGAAAGTATTATTTATTATTGTCAAAAGGGCCTAACTGCACTTTTGTTAATGTCTCGCTAACTAATAATCAGGGAGGGTCAAGTGAGGTGTCATGGGACTCGGGATAATCAACCCTTTTCCATGACCAACGAATTTACCCAAAAGATCTAAAACAGCAAGGTCATTGACCTATGATTTTATAAACTAATAATCGGAGAGGGTCAAGTGAGGTGTCATAGGACATAGAGTGGTTAACCCTTTCCCGTGACCAATGAATTTACCCCAAAAATCCAAAACAGCAAGGTCATTGACCTATGATTTTATAAACTAATAATCGAATATCAACATGCGAGGTGTCATAGGACTTAGAATGGTCAACCCTTTCCCATGGCCAATGAATTTACCCAAAATACCCAATACATCAAGGTCATCGACCTGAGATTTCATAAACTAATAATCGGATACCAACATGTGAGATGTTTACCATGCGTGATGAAACATAGCTAGGTAGAGAAAGAATTAGTGTAGGCTACATGTATGGTGACTGACAAGTCTTTTACCATTGAAACTTGTTTTCAGATCAAACTGCAGTATAGAGAGAGTATAGGTTGCAGGTATGGGTTAATAAATGACAAACGGTGTACACAAACTCTGATTTATCGATTCAAGAATTAAGAGTAGACTATCTTTAATTGATTGGTTAAAGCGGATAGCTAAAACACAAAAATGCTCAGTGGTTACCGGGACAAGATGGTCGCTACACACAACAAGCTTTAAATACTTGAGGCTAATAATCTATACACACACACTCGCTTGTTCTAAACTAAACTGTGTTGCTGTCAGTGCTCAGACAGTAGGCTCATGACAAAATGCATTGCTAACAGAAATATAATCATTTCCGGTTGTCTAATGTTACCAGCTATCCATTTTGTGTTGCAGTGGTAAGCATTTTTAGCTCTTGTACTGGTGGTCTTCACTCGATTTCCAGGTTTTAGGCCTAGAACGTGTCAAACTAAGAAACAAGGGCATGGTGGTGCAGCGCTTAAGCTGTTAGCCTTTCCACCAGGCTTCGATTTCAGGTTAATATGCATGTCATAACCATATTAAACAAAACAAAACAGAGATAACGTTTAAAACTGATTGCATTTGTGCCTTTTCAAATTATTACTTGGATTACAAATACAAAGGTGAACTGGGTTTGATATACAGTTAATGCTGTCTATCACACACTAGACTGTAAGAAAGCCAAAAGAGCAAAAGGCGTAGGTAGAGCAGTAGTAAAATTGCTATATGTAGAGAGCTACATAGCGGTTTTATGAACTGGCAAAACATCGCACAAACAGTGCAGGATACAATCCAGCAATCAAATTTGTATCTTGTGGAACAGAAAAAATGCACTTTTACCTTGATGGATAGCAAATGAGTGCAGATGAATGACCTATGCATTAGCCTACCATACGGTTATAACCACGAGGTGGAGGTGTGATTTCTATATTTTATTGTTTAGAGACATGGCTTTTTTGTAACCAGTAGATTTAGTAGATTTAGTATTTTGTAAATATTCATTTTTGTAATTGTAAATAGTGGAAACATTTTTTTGTTATAGTAAATGTTAAATGTATAACTAAAAGTTCTTTGTGATAAGTGTGCATGTCAAGGAAAAATAGCGTGGTTGTATTTGTTTTTCAAAGACAGGTAAGTTATGGTTGTGTGAATGTATGACTATAGATAGAATGATAGAGAGAGAGAAAGCTTGTGTGTGTGTGTGTATGTGTGGGTAGCAGTGATTGTTCAACCAAAGCAAACACGGTAAGGTAGGATGGTAGGGTAATTAATGTATTTAGCAAATGGTAAATAGTATACTGTAGTTTTTTAACACTTGTGTTTTTTTTAATGCAGCGGTAGATAGGTGTTATTTTGTAAAACCGTCTTACTTACAGTAGTAGTAGTAGTAGTAGTAGTAGTAGGCCTATACGTTTTTGGAAACAAACACTTCCATTAAGACGATTTCAAGAAAATTTAAATCAGCATATGTGTGTTTTACAAAACTAAACTTTCAACATGGACTAAATCATAAACGTGTCGTCAGAGATATGGAAAAAATAGGAAATCCATGTTTCCATATCAACACAATTTAAAAACTTAAAACTGACATTTAAAACAAGTAGTTCCGTGAAGAACTATACAGCCTATTTTCATATATCCTACTTATGTTAATTGCCACTATCAACATACACAATTTCAGTTGATTGCTGTAATAGATTCGTAGATATTGAGAACTGACTAAATATTTCGATTGGTCGCCATGTTGGATTTTATATATGTTGGTCCTAGAGTTATGTACTGTTACATGCAGATTATTGTGACCGTGTAGTATTCAAACTTCAATCGCATAATTAGGACACAAGAAAAAACAAGGAGATTAATTTTTTTTTCACAGCTGCCATCTTGAGGTTATGGAAACAATTGAAATAAATTAGATGCCAGTGGATTATCATTCGGATAAAGATTTACTGTACCAAGTTTCACTGCACGCGGATGGTTAAATTGCGAGAAACGTCCATGTGAATATTTATAATTCGCGTCGCCGCCATGTTGGATTTGTGATCACCAGGTTATTTAAAGTCCTATAGGTGAACTTAAGTTCATAGCTCCTATGAACATTAAAACATTTAGTTTGATTGCTAAAATAGATTCGTAGATATTCAGTATCGTCTAAATATTTCGGATGGTCGCCATGTTCGATTGATAAATGTATAGAGTCATGTACCATTAAAGGAAAATTATTACCTAGGTTCATTATTCAAACTTTCACTTCGATCGCATGACTACATCACAAGAAATAAAAACTTAATTTTAAAATTCGCACTGCCGCCATCTGGAGGTTATGTAAACAATTGAACTAAATTAGATACCAGTGGATTACAATGTGTATAAATATTTCCTGTACCAGGTTTCAGTGCGCTTGGAACATTAAATCGCGAGAAAGGTCTATTTAAAATGTTCAAATTCGCTTGGCCGCCATGTTCGTTTTGTAGTTAACCGGTTTTTGAAAATCTTATAGATGGACTTCCAGTAGTGCCCTTTATCTCCGTACAAAATTTTAGGGAGATACCGCTAATAGTTTCAGAGATATAGAATGCCGGTGAAATATTTCGCACATCTGCCATCTTGTGATTATGTAAACAATTGAACGAAGTTAGATGTCGGTGCATTACAATGTATATAAACATATACTGTACCAAGTTTCATTGCGTTTGGTTGGTCAAATCGCGAGAAACGTCTATTTAAAAGTCGCAAATTCGCTTGGCCGCCATGTTGGTTTTGTAGTTACCAGGTTTTCAAAAGTCACATAAGTGAACTTATAGTAGTTCCCTCTATCACCATAGAAAATGTCAGGGTAATATCGGTAATAGTTTCGGAGATATTGAATGCTGGTGAAATATTTCGCACAGCCGCCATGTTGGATTGGTGAGTCGTAACAAAATTTGAAGGGCACGGTCGAGGTCGCCGGGAATAGTGCTATGAACTTTCCGAGTTTCATTGAAATCGCTCCTGCCGTTTAGATTTTATTAGGGGGACACACACACACGAATCACACACACACACACGGACAAAAGGTGATCTCATAGCCTATTTTTTCAAAATTGAAATTAGGCTAAAAATGTAAATGGGAAATTGACAAATGTGTGAACAACAAAATGGAAAATTCTTGTTTCCATATCATGAAATCCAAAAACTTTAAACTGACATTTTCAAATCGTGTACATGGAAAATTGACAAATGACAATGTGTGAAATGTGAAAATGAAAAAAATGAACAAATGGTTAACATTATTTAAAAAAAACGTCGTGTTCTATAGTTAAAGTGTGAATCAAACCACATATATTTATTTGGATCACCCGAGACTGAGTAGACCTGTTTTATTCCTAATATACTTTTAAAATTTTATGTTAAAGCTCGAATTGAAATCAGGAGCTTTAGAGTGCCAGCTAACTATGCTAACCGTTACGTCACAAAGACAACTTTACACTACTCTTAATGAACAATAAGAAGAAAAAGAATAACAAATGTTGAATTTTTTTTAAGGATGAACATGGTGACACTGTTTCTGTTGCACAGTCTGCTAGCCACTAGCCAGCAGCTGGGGTCTTAGAAAACTATACAGTTGACATTTTGTAATGAGATGTGACATGTTTCAAAGTACAGTATTATGGGTTGCTGTTGAGTAAAAACTAATCCTGTACAAGGAAGTAAGGGTTCGAACCCCTTACCTAACATTACTATTGCCTGAACATGGCTTGACGACACTGTATTATTATGATACTCGGTACACAAACCATAGATAGAGTGTATTGTTTAAGATCACTTTCTTTCTGAACATAGGTGGACACTCTTGATGGTTTACAATGGCATTAATATAGTAGGACGTGGGGATAGCAATTAAGAAAAAACAGACAATACGCATACAATATTTTTATTTATTTAATGTAAGTACTTGTGCAATAGTTACATTCAAAATACATTTCTTTTTTCTCTATTACTATTTAGTCCTTTTTGATACTCTTGCATATGAAGGGTAGATAACCTTGTAGCTCAGCCCCTTAAAACAACAACAACACAGCCTTTTGCATAGTCTGTGATGTTGATGACTCTTGAGATGTGGAAGATGGATTAAACGTAACTTTTACAGCAGAGGTTAAATGTTGCTCAATAAACACTGCACTATTTTGAGTAGCAACATTTTTTTCTTGTACTAGCCTTTTAGCATTGTCATGATTATTTGTTGACACCAACAGTGTTTCATCTGGTACACCACATTGATGATCACTCACACTTTATACCTTACCATTTCTACTTTTTAGATTGCCTCGACATCTTTTTTACCTCTCTTTTGAGCATCGCCAAAATATTATTCCTTTTACATTTTGACGATAGTAGGATCTAAAGGTCGATGCTGGTGCAGGGGCTAGTGGGCAAGATGGCCGCCGCGCGCAACCACTTTATGTTAATCTTATGGAGCGGGCAGTCATAGCTGGGTCAGGGGCTAATGGGCAAAATGGCCGCCACGCGCTACCACACTCTTTAATGGCGGGCTTTTCAAATCATTATTTGTTTGTTATTAATTTATAAAGTTGTATTTATTTAGTATTTAATTTATTATTTTTAGCACAGGGCTAATACACAAAATGGTTACTGCACACAACCACTTACACATATAACATGCTAACCTAACCTAACTTCACCTAACCTAACTTTACCTAACCTCACCTAACTTCAAAGTGCAAGCAAAAATAAAGTGAGAGCAAAAAGTGTCATCAAAAAAGTGAGAGCAAATGTGAGAGCACAAATAATAAACTTAGTTATAACCTAACCACACCTAATCTAACCTAACTTCACCTAACCTAACCTAACCCTAGGAAACCTCATTTAAAGATTTTGATTTTACATTTTAACATTTTACATTTTAACATTTAAAATTTTTGATTTTCTCATTTTTACTTTTTTTAGATTTTACATTTTTGATTTTTTTGTATTTTAGATTTTCATTTTAAATTTAATATTTTTTGATTTTAGATTTAACAATTTACATTTTCCGAAAAGAGTAAACGACAAGGTCACATAACTAACCTCACCAAACCTAACTTTACCAAACCTAACTTAATCTTATCCAAAGGCTAATGCACATACACAAAGTATATAAGGGCACATGCAACTACTCTTATATGAGTAATATGTTCTTTTTCGCCTCATTTCATCCATTCACTCATCATTTTATGTATTTGTTATTATTATATCTTTAATTATGCTGGATTTTGCAACTTAATTTATGGCTGAAGAAGGGACCAGTAGTAGAGGCCCCGAAACATGTACCATGTAATAGCATGTTTATAACTTGTAAATAAATGTATTGACTAGGCGGAACAGTTTCTCCTTTGTTATATAGAATTCCTAGTTTCCAAAATAGTGACCATTTTTCAAAAAAAAAAATCTTTTTTCCTAGAAACATGAAAATTGGTATGGTGCTAGAGGAGGTAAAGACAATTGATTTATGACAAACAAACTTTTTTGTAAAATTCCGAGTTTCCAAAATAGTGACCATTTTTCAAAATACATTTTCTTTTGTCTTAGAAATTTGAAATTTGGTATAGTGCTAGAGGAGATAAATACCATTGATTTATGTCAAACAAACATTTTTGTAGAATTCCTAATTTTGGAAATATAGCCTATTTTCAAAATTTTATTTTTGTTGTCCTAGAGACCTGAGACTTAGTGTGGGGGTAGAGGGGGCTAAAGACCATTGATTTACGTCAGCCAAACGTTTTTGTAAAATTCCTAATTTTGGAAATATAACCCATTTTCAAAATTTTATTTTATTGTCCTAGAGCCCTGGGACTTGGTACGACGGTAGAGGGGACAAAGGCCATTCATTTATGTCAAACAAACATTTTTGTAAACTTTTTAATTTTTGGAAATATATCCAATTTAGGAAATATGTTTTGGAAAATTTGAAAAATACACTATTTTTGGACTGAGACTGGTATAGTGGTAGGTGTTGGAGTTAACATATGTCTTTTTAGGATTTTTAGATTAATGACATAGCCTACTTTCCGAATATTTTTTTAAATTTGAAAAATACACTATTTTTTGACTAGGCATGGGATAGAGGTAAGTGTAAGAGTTGAGAGTCATTGATAAACCTTAGAGTACTTTGGATTTTTTAGGAAATTTGTGTGTTGTTGATGTTGTTTTTGCTGCTTACAAACATGGCTGTAAGCATTATGCAGCCATAAAAAAGGACTGACATACTTTCCAAGACCAAATAAGCCCCAACAAGCAAGAGCAAATATGAAAGAGCTAATACAAAAGCCAACAAAAGCCAACAAAAAAGCCAACAAAACACTGACAAAAAAGCCATGTAGCATGCTGGTAGTTGAGTGAGTTGTTGTATTGACCGATAGGTAAGCAGGCTGGTAGTTGAGTGAGTATTGATATCGACCGCTAAATAGCATGCTGGTCGTTCAGTGAGCGAGTGTTGAAATGGAGCGCTAGGTAGCATGCTGGTCGTTCAAGTAGTTCTCATAGTCACCGCTAGATAGCGGAAACATACTTTGCGTGTCGCATGCAGCTATTTAACAAAGTTTTACCTCATGAAAAACGTGCTTGTATAAGCTTTGTATAAAAATTTATTATACAATTAACCACTAAGTGTTTAGAACTAGCATGTATAGCCTTGTGTAGGGAATATTGGGGTCCTTAGCAAGAAAGAGTGCCTAACACACATGAGTGTACAGCCTTTTAATATGCAGTAAGTACCTGATAACCTTGAGTTGGCTATAAGAATATTTTCAGTTGACTACTACCTGTCACAGTGTTTACATTGTGAAAGGCAGTTGAAACAACCAGTCTTTAGTTTTGTCATATGCAGCAAGCAGCTGTTACCCTTAACTAGGGGTATATTAGAGGACCCTTAACATGAATATCACCAGTTGACTATTATCTCTCATGGTGTTCACATGAGGAAAGACCGTCGAAACAACCATTGTACAGCCTTGTACTACACAGTAAGTAGCTGTTGGTCGTGACTGTGATATATTAGAGAACCCTTAGCAAGTATATAATCAGTTGACTACTATCTATTACAGTGTTCACATTGTGAAAGCCCGTCTCACTGTCCAGTCTATAGCCTTGTCATACGCCTTAAAGAGTTGTTGGTCTACACTAGGGTATATTAGAGGACCCTTAACAAGAATATCACTAGTTGAATACTACCTCTCACGGTGTTCACATCGTGAAAGACCGTCTCACCGACCAACCTCTAGCCCTGTGATACGCAGTAAGCAGCTGTTTGCAGAAATCAACATTCATAATGGAAGAACCCATTCCTAGCTATATGTGTAAAGAGTGTGGAAAGACTATTCTTCGAAACTATCATAGAAAGCGACATGAAGTATCGTGTGGTGAATTCCATGAGTGCAAGACCTGTGGTAGTACATTCAACAATGTGTACAACGGACGTCGGCATGAAGAATGTTGTAATGTTGTGTCTTCAGCTAGAAGACAAAAAGCAGAGCCTACAAAACATTACCTACTGTCACTGGTCCCTGACAAAAGTGGACTTATTGAATATGAGTCATCTTTTGAAGGTCGACTTAAATCCTATTTCATATATTGTGATACGTGTAGGGATTTAAATTCATACCTTAAAGAGTCCAAATAGCAAATAATACAAGCTATGCAGAAAGAACTAGCAATGCACAAGTCGATCAAGGTTAATCTTGTGGCTGAATGTAGATTCATTCATACATCTACCAATAAAATTACAGATCGTGCTTTTAAAACACGAAATCAGGCCCTATTTTTGGAAACAGACTTGAGTAGTTTCTTGGAAACACAATTTACAAAGTTAACTACGGAAATGGAAGAATATGAGATAAAAGGCAGTAATTGGGATTTGTTAGCAGTGAAAGGAGTACGATTGAAAATAAATAAGTACAATCCCTTGCGTGGCAGCACATATATTCCATTACCAGCAGCTATACAAGCAAGAAAAGCCAGCATTAATCCTCAAAACTTAAAGAATGAAAAGTGTTTTATGTATGCCATTTTAGCAAAACTGGTTAAAACGAATGCTGACCGTATTATTAAATACAAGGACCTCGAAAACGAGTATGAATTTTCAGTAATATTGTTTCCTACATCGCTAGCTGACATTCCCAAATTTGAAAAAGCCAACAACATATCCATAAATGTATTTGGACTGGAACAAGACAACAAACTGTTCCCTCTAAAGGTTGTGGATCAAGAGCTACAAGACCATCGCGACCTCCTTCTGCTAAGTTCATCATCCGGACAGAACCACTACGTCTTTAACAAAGATTTTGATAAACTATTAGGACATCAGTTTACTCACCATGGACATAAGGTGTATACAGTACGTGTAAACGGTGTTTTACTCACTTCGATAATCGATATGGTCAACAAGGAATATAAAAATTGAAAGAACATAGAGCTTTGTGTGTCCTGCATGACATTGCTAGGGTTGAAATGCCTATTAAGAACTCAATTGTTAAATTTTTAAACGTGGAAAAAATGCTGAGAATACCTTACGTTATCTATGCTGATTTTGAATGTATACCGATACCCTATCAAACATGTCTACCCAATCCTGAAGCAAGTTACACTGTGCCATACCAGTCATGTTCCTATGAGCTTTGGTATATATGTTAAACCCTCACCTGCTGTGGAACACATAAAGACATACCTTCCAAGCCAACCTCTTATTTATCGTGGACCTGACGCTGCAGAAATGTTTATGGATTGTTTGATTTCAATAGCTAATAAAATTGATCGCCTTTACAGCTTAAATATTCCAAAGGCTTTAACTGAGGATCAAGAAGCAGAGTTCCAATGTTCTGAAACCTGTTATTTGTGTCAAAAACCGTTTACCAAAGAGGACTGGAAAGTTCGAGACCATTGCCATATTACAGGGGAATACCGTGGAAGTGCTCACAATAACTGTAATTTGAGGTGTAAAACACGTAACCCCTTTCCTGTATTTCTACATAATATGAGTGGCTACGACGCAAATTTCATTGTAAAGCAATTGGGATGTACCACTGAGAGAGTGGATGTTATCGCTAACTCCACAGAAAAGTACATTTCCTTCATCAAATATGTAGGAAATGTTAAGCTTAGATTTGTGGACACGTTTCGGTTAATGCCGAGTAGTTTGGAAAACTTAGTTTCCAACTTAACATCATACCCTGAAACAGACAAGTACTTTGGAAAAGAAAATGCAATGCTCATGACTCGTAAAGGGGTATTTTGTAATGACTACATTGACTCATGGGAAAAGTTAAGTGAAACGTGTTTACCTGCAAAAGAGGCATTCTTTAACAAATTAAGACAAGAAAATGTTAGTCAAGAAGACTATGAACACGCCAAAAATGTATGGAAACAGTTCAACATTAAAACTCTAGGGGAATATAGTGACCTCTACCTAACTTCAGACGTACTCCTTCTTGCAGACAGCTTTGAAACGTTTAGAAACAAAATTCTAGAAACACACCGATTGGATGCTGCACACTTTTTTACTTCGCCTGGTTTAAGTTTCGAGGCAATGCTCCTTTACACAGGAATTGAACTGGAATTGATACAGGATTACGATCAGATTCTTCTAATCGAGTCTGTAATACGCGGAGGCATATGCCAGGTGTCTCTTCGGTATGCTGAGGCTAACAATAAATACATGGAAACCTGTGATTCTGAGAAACCATCGCAGTTTATTACCTATGATGATGCCAACAACCAATACGGGTGGGCTATGGGCCACTCCCTTTCTTATGGTGGATTTTAGTGGGTTTCTCCGGTACTGTTGATCTAGAAAAACTAAAGGAAGACGATCCTGTGGGATACATTCTAGACGTTGATATTGATTACCCATCTGACCTTCATAATCTACACAACGATTTACCTTTCCTACCAGAGTGTACACAACCTAAGGATTCGTCTCTGAAAAAACTAATTCCTCATCTTGGAAATCGAAGGCGATATGTTGTTCACTACATGGCATTAAAACAGGCTTTAGATTATGGAATAAAATTGATAAAAATTCATCGTGTGTTAATGTTTAAGCAAAGACCTTGGTTAAAGGCATACGTTGATTTTAATAACAACCTTCGAAAACAAGCCAAAAATGTTTTTGAGAAAAATCTGTACAAATTATTCAACAATGCCATTTTTGGAAAAACAATGGAAAATATCCGTAAAAGAATTGACATACATCTTGTGACTGACAGCAAAAAGGCAGAAAAGCTAATAGCAAAGCCGACATTTATTGACAGAACCATTTATGGTCCTAACCTAGCTGCTTTCCACATGGCTAAACGTAACATTGTATTCAATAAGCCTATATATATTGGAATGGGTATACTGGATATTTCAAAAACTCTCATGTGTTCCCACCACTATGATGTCCTGCTACCCTATTATGGCATGGACAATCTTATACTCATGTATATGGATACTGACTCGTTCATTTATTTGGTTAACACCCAAGATGTATATCAAGACAAGTTGGATTTCCTAGATCACCTGGTCACAGCAGATTATCCTACTAATCACATATGTTACTCTACATCTAACAAGAAAGCGCTGGAGAAATTTAAAGACGAGGCTTGTGGACAAATTATAAAAGCCATTGTTGGACTTAGAGCTAAAATGTATGCTTTAGACATAAATGGTAAAGAAATCAAAAAGATTAAAGGTATTAGCAGAGGTGTTGTCAAAAATTGTATAAGCTTTCAAGATTATAAGGATTGTGTCATGAAAAACAATGTAAAAAGAATACCCATTAACATTATTGCTTCTAAACAACATGACATATCATCTATAAGACTAAACAAAATTGCTTTGTGTCCTGGTGATGATAAAAGAGTGATTGATGCTGATGGTATAGGTACACATGCCTATGGTCATTACTCAATCATTAACCATGCTTAAAGAGTTAAGTTATGAATATCAAAATCTTCTGCCTGCAACTAGCAAATACATAAAACAAAACAATTTAGGAAATAAAACCATAGCACTACAAAACTAAAAAAATGGTATTCATAATCAAAAATAAATAAAATAGAACAACTGTACAATTTATAACAAAAAAGAATAGACTATATATAAAAATGTAATATGTGTAAATAGTGTACATGTATTTAGAATAAAAAATATTGTATGGACACTGCTTGTACATTTTTAATTACTACCCACCTCTCTCCCCACTCCTAATGCAAAATGAACATGTAAAACCCAAATTGGAAAATCTATGTTTCCATATTGACAAAATAGAAAAAACATTAAACTGAAATTTTAAAAACTGAAAATGGGAATTTGGTAAATTGACAAATGTGTAAACAACAAAATGCATGTTTCCATATTATGAAATTGAAAAACTTAAAACTGACATTTTTAAAAAACTGAAAATGGGAAATTGGAAAATTGACAAATGAGTAAACAACAAAATGAAAAAAAAAATACCCGGTTGGGGTAGAGATAATGTTGTACAGTAGCCTATAAGACTAGCATAAGGATAGTTGCATGTGCCCTTATATACTTTGTGTATGTGCATTAGCCTTTGGATTAACTTAAGTTAGGTTTGGTAAAGTTAGGTTTGGTGAGGTTAGGTATGTGACCTTGTAGTTGACTCTTTTCGGAAAATGTAAACTGTAAAATCTAAAATCAAAAAAATATTAAATTTAAAGTGAAAATCTAAAAAAAACTAAAATCTAAAATACAAAAAAATAAAAATGTAAAATCTAAAAAAAGTAAAAATCAAAAATCAAAAATTTAAATGTTAAAATGTTAAATAATAAAATGTAAAATCAAAATCTTTAAATGAGGTTTCTGTGGGTTAGGTTAGGTGAAGTTACGTTGGGTTAGGTGTGGTTAGGTTATAACTAAGTTTATTATTTGAGCTCTCACATTTGCTCTCACCTTTGTTATGACACTTTTTGCTATCACTTTTTTGCTTGCACTTTGAAGTTAGGTGAGATTAGGTAAAGTTAGGTTAGGTTAGGTTAGGTTAGGTGAAATTAGGTTAGGTTAGGTTAGGTGAAGTTAGGTTAGATGAGGTTAGGAGTGGTTAGGTTATAACTGAGTTTATTATTTGTGCTCTCACATTTGCTCTCACTTTTTTTGATGACACTTTTTGCTCTCACTTTTTTTTGCTTGCACTTTGAATTTAGGTGAGGTTAGGTAAAGTTAGGTTTGGCCTAGGTTAGGTTAGGTTAGGTTAGGTTAGGTGAAGATGGGTTAGGTTAGGTTAGGTTAGGTTAGGTGAAGTTAGGTTAGGTTAGGTTAGGATAGGTGAAATTAGGTTAGGTTAGGTGTGGTTAGGTTATATCTAAGTTTATTATTTGGGCTCTCACATTTGCTCTCACATTTTTGGTTGCACTTTGAAATTAGGTGAGGTTAGGTAAAGTTAGGTTAGGTTAGGTGAAGTTAGGTTAGGTTAGGTTAGCATGTTATATGTGTAAGTGGTTGTGTGCAGTGACCATTTTGTGTAATAGCCCTGTGCTAAAAATAATAAATTAAATATTAAATAAATAATTTTTTTTAAATTAATAACAAACAAATAATGATTTGAAAAGCCCGCCATTAAATAGTGTGGTAGCGCGTGGCGGCCATTTTGCCCACTAGCCCCTGACCCAGCTATGACTGTCCCCTCCATAAGAATAACATAGAGTGGTTGCGTGCGGCGGCCATCTTGCCCATTAGCCCCTGCACCAGCTTCGGCCTTTATAACCTACTGACGATTATAGTTATAAGAGTAGCCTTTATAGAGTACACGTTGTTTACCTTTGTTAGTTGTAGTAAGTTCCATAGTAGCAACTAACCTGTTAGTATGATTTGCTCACTACAAAGGTTATAACTGTTCTGATAATAAAATCATTTAGCGTTGGCTTTTATATCTAATATGTACAGTTTGAAGAGATAGCAAAAGTGGGAGCAAAATGGTAGCAGAGTGGTAGAAAATATTACATGTATTGTTAATAATTAGTTTAGGCGGTTATGTGGATCCATTACATAATAATTTTGGCTTGACGAAGCTCAGTTTCTATATCCAATAGTTCTTCTTCATATTCAGTATAACCAGCCTGTTTATAGACATGCAGTTGCTGAAGCCGCCGGATTAGCTTACTTGGATTGTTCCAGTAGACAAATTCAACAAATGATTTCCTTGTTGTAAACAAAGCATTACCATTATCATCATCCTGATCATCATCATCATCATCATTATAATCCTCATCACTATTACTAAATAGTCCTTTTTGATCCTTTTGCAATACCACATTTTGCACAGTCTATGTTGCCTTTGATATTGTTGGGAGTTTTTCAGACATTGACTACTGTCCTAACACGACTTTATGAGGAGATGATACATGCATTTTAACAAACAATGCACTATCTTGAGCTGCAATATCTTCTTCTGGGACTAGTGTTTCAGCATTTTGAAGAGTTTTTTTAAACAGCAACGATGTTTTATCTGGTACACTACATTGATGATCACTCACACTTAAGACATTACTATTTTTACTTTTCAGCTCACCTCGACACTGTTTTGAACGATGTTTTGAACAACGCCAAATGACAGTTCCATTTTTATTGGTTCGTTTTACAATATATGTATATCCTTTATAGAATGCATATGGCATACCATAGCTATTTGTTGATACTTCCATGTCAATTGTCAAGCATGAACTAATCTCTAGCAAAGTTCACTCGATAATATAAATAATAGTTTAAAGTGAGAGGAAAAGTGGGTGCAAGAGTGGGTGCAAGAGTGAATGCAAGAATGGGGGCAAAAGTGGGTGCAAAAGTGGGTGCAAAAGTGGGTGCAAAATTCAGTGTAAAAGTGGGTTCAAAAATGGGTGCAAGAGTGGGTGCAAAAGTGAGTGCAAAATGAGTTCAAAAGTGGGTGCACAGTGGGTGCTGAAGTGAGTGCAAAGGTGGGTGCAAAAATGGGTGCAAAAGTCAGTGTAAAAGTCAGTGTAAAAGGGAGTGCAAAAGTGGGTGCAAAAGTGGATGTAAATGTGGGTGCAAAAGTGGGTGCCGTATATAGTAGGCATGAATTTTACTAGAATGTGATTTGAGTAAATGTAATTTCTAAACCCAAGTAGTGAATAGTCAGTTGGTTTTGATCTATGCAAGCGTAAACATGTCACATACACTGGTGATGGATACTCAAGGCTTTAAGGTCAACGTAAACAAGTACAGTATATATTTAAAGAGGTGGCTATTATTGATTATACAACACTGAATCTATTTTTGAAATTTTGACAAAGGGCCTAAGCGTACTTTTGTTAATATCTTGCGAACCAATAAGACTAGGGCATTGTATGAGGTATTGATGGACTTTTTGCCGAAGACTGCTGGTAAACACCTATGTTCCCACGACCTTTTTAAAGATTGCGGCTGACCCACGAGGGGTGATTAAAAAGAATTCCAAGCGTTGCTTGTCGATAGGCAAACCAATAATCAAAGAGGGGTATGACATACCTTGAGGCGATAACCCCTTTTGATTGATCCCTGTTGATTTGCCCCTTTGGACTGGTCCCTGTTGACTAGCCCCTTTGGGTGGGTCCTTTTTGAAGGGAGTCATTTTTGACGGGCCCCTGCTGACGGGTCACTGTGGACGGATCCCTGTGGATGGGTCCTTGTTGACAGGTCCTTTTGACTAATCCTTTTGGACCGGTCCCTTTGACATAATTTGGATAAATGCATGGCGAACCCATAGGGATACGTCCAAAGGGACCGGTCCAAAGGGATTAGTCAAAAGGACCTGTCAACAGGGACCCGTTCACAGGGATCCGTCCACAGTGACCCGTCAGCAGGGGCCCGTCAAAAATGACTCCCTTCAAAAAGGACACTCCAAAGGGGCTAGTCAACAGGGACCTGTCCAAAGGGGCAAATCAACAGGGATCAACCAAAAGGGGTAATCGCCTCAAGGTCTGTCATACCACTCTTTGATTATTGGTTTGCCTATCGACAAGCGCCGCTTGGGAAACTTTTTAATCACCCCTCGTGGGTCAGCCGCCATATTTAAAAAGGCCGTGGGAACGTAGGTGTTTAGCAGCAGTCTTCGGCAAAAAGTCCAACAATACCTCATACAATGCCCTAGTCTTATTGGTTCGCGAGATATAAACAAAAGTGCACTTAGGCCCTTTGTCAAAATTTCAAAAATAGATTCAGTGTTGTGCAATCAATAATAGCCACCTCTTTAAAAATATACTGTACTTGTTTACGTTGACCTTAAAGCCTTGAGTATCCATCACCAGTGTATGTGACATGTTTACGCTTGCATAGATCAATACCAACTGACTATTCACTACTTGGGTTTAGAAATTACATTTACTCAAATCAAATTCTAGTAAAATTCATGCCTACTATAAACGGCACCCTCTTTTGCACCCACATTTACATCCGCTTTTGCACTCACTATTGCTCCCTCTTTTGCACTCCCTTTTAGACTGACTTTTACACTGACTTTTGCACCCATTTTGCACCCACCTTTGCGATCACTTTTGTACCCACTTTTGCACCCACTTTTGCACTCACTTTTGCCCCTCACTTTTGCACCCACTCTTGCACCCACTTTTGAACCCACTTTTACACCGACTTTTGCACCCACTTAAGCACCCACTTTTCCGATCACTTTAAACTATTATTTATATTATTGAGTGAACTTGCTAGAGATTAGTTCATGCTTGAAAATTGACATGGAAGTATCAACAAATAGCTATGGTATGGCATATGCATTCTATAAAGGATATACATATATTGTAAAACGAACCAATAAAAATGGAACTGTCATTTGGCGTTGTTCAAAACATCGTTCAAAACAGTGTCGAGGTGAGCTGAAAAGTAAAAATAGTAATGTCTTAAGTGTGAGTGATCATCAAAGAAGTGAACCAGATAAAACATCCTTGCTGTTTAAAAAACTCTTCAAAATGCTAAAACACTAGTCCCAGAAAAAGATTTTGCAGCTCAAGATAGTGCATTGTTTGTTAAAAAGCATGTATCATCTCCTCAGAAAGTCGTGTTAGGACAGTTTTCAATGTCTGAAAAACTCCCAACATTATTAAAGGCAACACAGACTGTGCAAAATGTGGTATTGCAAAAGGATCAAAAAGGACTATATAGTAATAGTGATGAGGATTATAATGATGATGATGACGATGATGATAATGATAATGGTTATGATGATGATGATGATAATAATGATAATGGTAATGCTCTGTTTACACCAAAAAAATCATTCGTTGAATTTGTCTACTAGAACAATCCAAGTAAGCTAATCCGGCGGCTTCAGCAACTGCATGTCTCTAAACAGGCTGGTTATACTGAATATGAAGAAGAACTATTGGATATAGAAAATGAGCTTCGTCGAGCCAAAATTATTATGTAATGGATCCACATAACCGCTTAAACTATTTATTAACAATACATGTAATAATTTCTACCACTCTGCTACCATTTTGCTCTCACTTTTGCTATCACTTCAAACTGTACATGTTAAATATAAAAGCCAACGCTAAATGATTTTATTATGAGAACAGTTATAACCTTTGTAGTGAGCAAATCATACTAACAGGTTAGTTGCTACTATGGAACTTACTACAACTAACAAAGGTAAACAACGTGTACTCTATAAAGGTTACTCTTATAACTATAATCGTCAAAATGTAAAAGGAATAATATTTTGGCGATGCTCAAAAGAGAGGTCAAAAAGATGTCGAGGCACTCTAAAAAGTAGAAATGGTAAGGTTTTAAGTGTGAGTGATCATCAATGTGGTGTACCAGATGAAACACTGTTGGTGTCAACAAATAATCATGACAATGCTAAAAAGCTAGTACAAGAAAAAAAAATGTTGCTACTCAAAATAGTGCAGGGTTTATTGAGCAACATTTAACCCCTGCTGTAAAAGTTATGTTTAATCCATCTTCCACATCTCAAGAGTCATCAACATCACAGACTATGCAAAAGGTTGTGTTGTTGTTGTTGTTTTAAGGGGCTGAACTACAAGGTTATCTACCCTTCATATGCAAGAGAATCAAAAAGGACTAAATAGTTATAGAGAAAAAAGAAATGTATCTTGAATGTAACTATTGTACAAGTACATATATTAAATAAATAAAAATATTGTATGGGCATTGTCTGTTTTTTCTTAATTGCTATCCCCACGTCCTACTATATTAATGCCATTGTTAACCACCAACAGTCTCCACCTATGTGCAGAAAGAAAGTGATCTTAAACAATACACTCTATGAATGGTTTGTGTACCGAGTATCATAATAATACAGTGTCGTCAAGCCATGTTCAGGCAATAGTAATGTTAGGTAAGGGGTTCGAACCGTTGCTTCCTTGTACAAGATTAGTTTTTACTCAACAGCAACCCATAATACTGTACTTTGAAACATGTCACATCTCATTACAAAATGTCAACTGAATAGTTTTCTGAGACCCCAGCTGCTGGCTAGTGGCTAGCACACTGCGCAACAGAAACAGTGTCACCATGTTCATCCTTAAACAAAATTCAACATTTATTATTCTTTTTCTTATTATTGTTCATTAAGAGTAGTGTAAAGTTGTCTTTGTTACGTAACGGTTAGCATAGTTAGCTGGCACTCTAAAGCTCCTGATTTCAATTCGAGCTTTAACATAAAATTTTAAAAGTATATTAGGAATAAAACAGGTCTACTCAGTCTCGGGTGATCCAAATAAATAGATGTGGTTTGATTCACACTTTAACGATAGAACACGACGGTTCTTTTTAATAATGATAACAATTTGTTCATTTTTTTCATTTTCACATTTCACACATTGCCATTTGTCAATTTTCCATGTACACGATTTGAAAATGTCAGTTTAAAGTTTTTGGATTTCATGATATGGAAACAAGAATTTTCCATTTTGTTGTTCACACATTTGTCAATTTACCATTTACATTTTTTTAAATGTCAGTTTTAAGTTTTTAAATTGTGTTGATATGGAAACATGGATTTCCTATTTTTTCCATATCACTGATGACATGTTTATGATTTAGTCCATGTTGAAAGTTTAGTTTTGTAAAACACACATTTGCTGATTAAAATTTTCTTGAAATCGTCTTAATGGAAGTGCTTGGACATCGCAATAGTGCATTCTCTTTCTGTTTGTTTCCAAAAACGTATAGGCCTACTACTACTACTACTACTACTACTACTACTACTGCTGTAGGTAAGACTGTTTTACAAAATAACACCTATCTACCGCTGCATTTAAAAAAACACAAGTGTTAAAAAACTACAGTATACTATTTACCATTTGCTATATACATTAATTACCCTACCATCCTACCTTTCCGTGTTTGCTTTGGTTGAACAATCAATGCTACCCACACATACACACACACAAGCTTTCTCTCTCTCTATCATTCTATCTATAGTCATACATTCACACAACCATACCTGTCTTTGAAAAACAAATACAACCACGCTATTTTTCCTTGACATGCACACTTATCACAAATAACTTTTAGTTATACATTTAACATTTACTATAACAAAAAATGTTTCCACTATTTACAATTACAAAAATGAATATTTACAAAATATTAAATCCACTAAATCTACTGGTTACAAAAAAGCCATGTCTCTAAACAATAAAATATAGAAATCACACCTCCACCTCGTGGTTATAACCCTATGGTAGGCTAATGCATAGGCCATTCATCTGCACTCATTTGCTATCCATCAAGGTAAAAGTGCATTTTCTCTGTTCCACAAGATACACATTTGATTGCTGGATTGTATCCTGCACCGTTTAGGCGATATAGCTTTGCCAGTTCATAAAACCGCTAGGTAGCTCTCTAATTATAGCAATTTTACCACTGTTCTACCTACGCCTTTTGCTCTTTTGGCTTTCTTACAGTCTAGTGTGTGATATACAACATTAACTGTATATCAAACCCAGTTCACCATTGTATTTGTAATCCAAGTAATAATTTCAAAAGACACAAATGTAATCAGTTTTAAACGTTATCTTTGTTTTGTTTTGTTTAATATGGTTATGACATGCATATTAACCTGAAATCGAACCCTGGTGGAAAGGTTAACAGCTTAACCACTGCACCACCATGACCTTGTTTCTTTGTTTGACTCGTTCTAGGCCTCAGACCTTGAAATCGAGTTAAGACCACCAGTGCAAGAGCTAAAAGTGCTTACCACTGCAACACAAAATGGATAGATAGCTGGTAACATTAGACAACCGGAAATTATTATATTTCAGTTAGCAATGCATTTTGTCATGAGCCTAGTGTCTGAGCACTGACAGCAACACAGTTTAGTTTAGAACAAGCGAGTGTGTGTGTATAGATTATTAGCCTCAAGTATTTAAAGCTTGTTGTGTGTAGCGACCATCTTGTCCCGGTAACCACTGAGCATTTTTGTGTTTTAGCTATCCGCTTTAACCAATCAATTAAAGATAGTCGACTCTTAATTCTTGAATCGATAAATCAGAGTTTGTGTAAACCGTTTGTCATTTATTAACCCATACCTGCAACCTATACTCTCTCTATACTGCAGTTTGATCTGAAAACAAGTTTCAATGGTAAAAGACTTGTCAGTCACCATACATGTAGCCTACACTAATTCTTTCTCTACCTAGCTATGTTTCATCACGCATGGTAAACATCTCACATGTTCGTATCCGATTATTAGTTTATAAAATCTCAGGTCGATGACCTTGATGTATTGGGTATTTTGGGTAAATTCATTGGCCATGGGAAAGGGTTGACCATTCTAAGTCCTATGACACCTCGCATGTTGATATTCGATTATTAGTTTATAAAATCATAGGTCAATGACCTTGCTGTTTTGGATTTTTGGGGTAAATTCATTGGTCACGGGAAAGGGTTAACCACTCTATGTCCTATGACACCTCACTTGACCCTCTCCGATTATTAGTTTATAAAATCATAGGTCAATGACCTTGCTGTTTTAGATCTTTTGGGTAAATTCGTTGGTCATGGAAAAGGGTTGACCATCCTGAGTCCCATGATACCTCACTTGACCCTCTCTGATTATTAGTTACCGAGACATTAACAAAAGTGCAGTTAGGCCCTTTTGACAAAAATAAATAATTTATTCAAAAACAGAATGTCACCTCAAGTTCAACGACCTCTAATACAAGTCCCTAGCCTTATTGTTTCATGAGATATTAAAAAGCTAATGACCTATTAGTTTTGGATTTTTTGTAATTTTTTTTAAATAACTCATCTATAAATCATTATTTAAAAAGCCCGCCCGCTTACAAAAAAGAACCATCTGCGCATGCGTAAAACCAAAAAACAAACATGTTAATTCATAGTAGCAATCGGCTCTTCACATGCGTTTCATGTGGAACAACGTTTAATTTCATCATAGCATTAGGGACCATGGGCCAGTCCATAGGGACCAGTCCAAAGGGACCGGTCTAAAGGGATTAGTCAAAAAGGACCTGTCAACAGGAACCCATCAACAGGTACTGGTCAACAAGGACCCGTCAACAAGGACCCGTCAACGATGACCTGTCAAAAATGACCTGTCAACAATGACCTGTCAACAGAAACCCGTCCACAGGGACTCGTCAACAATGACCTCTCAACAAGGACCTGTCAACAATGACCTGTCAACAGTGACCCGTCAACAAGGACCTGTCAAATATGACTCCCATCAAAAAGGACCCGTCCAAAGGATCTAGTCAACAGGGATCAGTCCAAAGAAACAAATCAATATGGATCAATCAAAAGGGGTTATCGCCTCAAGATCTGACACACCCCTCTTTGATTATTGGTTTGCCTATCAACAAGCACCGCTTGGAAAACTTTTTGATCACCCCTTGTGGGTTGGGTTAGGTTAGGTTAGGTTACACTACAGCCACCATCTTTAAAAAGCCCGCCCTCTTACAAAAAGTTATGAGTGGACATGTGTAAAAACAAAAATGATAAATCATAGTGGCATACAGTTGTATGTATGCGTTTCATGTGGAACAACGTTTAATTTTATTATAGCATTAAACTGCATGCATGTTGCACTTGGAAAGCAACGTTTACCTAAAAATAATAATCTTTCACTCCCTAGTAGGGGTAGGTTTTATTTTGGGGTGGAAATATGTTGTCCATTGGAAAGAGGGTGTCAGCCCGAGTCCTACGACACCTCATTTGTTAAAATCCGACCATGCGTTCGAGAGATATCGCACCGCCGCCATCTTGTGAGGAGGGTGAGGAGGAGGAGGGTCTAGAACTCTTAAAAAAACACTACTGGTATCCGACGGGAAATCAGTCGTCTGAAAACCGCGCGGCCCAGGGAAACGAGTATTAGCCAGCCTTGGGAGGGCAAAGGTTGGCTTGCGACAGTCGTCAAGCCCCGGCAGTCCAAGTTCGTGTGACGAAGTTACGTAGGGACAATAGCAGCCCGATGGTCAACGGAGTCGTCAACGGAGTGAGGTGGCCCATGCTGATCGACACGGGAGCGTCGAGGTCCATCGTCAATCTCACCGTGATCCCGAAGTGGAGAGTGCAACCCACACAAAGGAACCTCCAGCTAATAACCGCGACTGGAGAGACCGCACCGGTACATGGCGAAGCATCACTGGAGTTCGTCATTGGTCGGCGGGCGGTGAAGCATCCAGTGCTCCAGACTTAGCAAACGATGTGATCATCGGACTGGACTTCCTGGACCAGAACAACATCATCTTGGACCTGAACACCAACACTCTCCGCTACGGAGGTGAAGAACTTGCTTTGCAATCAGCACACGAGGCCGTCACCGCACGACGAGTAAGGCTGAGAGAGGACGTCATCGTTCCCGCCAGCACGGAGGTCAGCGCCGCCGTAATTGTCGAAGGAACTGCTGAGGGAGTGGCGGCTGTCATCGAGCCAAAATATGAGGACATCCAGACAAAAGGATTGCTAATTGCCAAGACTCTAATCAACACGACGTCTCGGCCGTACGTCCGCCTGTCCAACCTGAACGACTACGACATTACGGTTCACCGGGACACCAACCTAGGAGTCTGCGAGCCCGTTACCTGGATTGCCCGCATCACAGATACGACGGACGGACACCTGCAGACGGACAAGCGAAGAGACGCGCACTGCCAGAAGAACTACAGAAGCTGTACCAAGGATCCCAGGACCATTTAGACGAGGAACAATCACGTCAACTTCAGGACCTGCTACGCGAATTCCAGGACGTCTTCTCCGTGGGGAGCAAAGATTTCGGCAGGACAAGCTTGGTCCAGCACAGAATCGACGTTGGGGACAGCACACCAATTAGGGCCCCATTCCGACGTGTCCAGCTCGCCAAGCAAGCCGAAGTCGACCGAATGGTAGAAGAGATGAAGGAACAAGGGGTGATAGAGCCATCACATAGTCCTTGGAGTTCTCCAGTCGTGCTAGTGAAGAAGGACGGTTCCACCAGGTTCTGCGTGGACTACAGGTGGGTGAACGACGTTACGAAGAAGGACAGCTACCCTCTACCCCTGATCGACGACACGATGGACACCATATCAGGATCAAGATGGTTCTCCACCTTGGATTTGAAGAGTGGCTACAGGCAGGTGGAGGTCCACCCTAAAGACCGCGAGAAAACGGCGTTCTCTGTGGGCAGCGGGCTCTGGCAGTTCACCGTCATGCCATTCGGTCGGTGCAACGCCCGTGCGACCTTCGAAAGGCTAATGGAGTCCATTCTGAGGGGACTACACTGGAAGACCTGCCTGGTCTACCTAGACGACGTCATCGTTCTGGGAAGAAGCTTCTAGGAGCACTACAGCAACCTGAAGGATATCTTGATGAAGCTACGGGCTGCCCAGCTGAAGTTGAGCCCCAAGAAGTGTCAGCTCTTCCAGAAGCAGGTCCAGTACCTTGGGCATATCGTCTCCAAGGAAGGTGTGCGCACCAACCCAGAGAAGACTGCAGCTGTGAGGGAGTGGCCAGTTCCGAAGGACAAGTGCCAACTACGAAGCTTCCTGGGACTCTGCACCTATTACCGTCGCTTCGTGAGTGGATTTGCCGACATCGCCAAACCACTGCATCGACTGACTGAGAAGGACCAACTCTTCACGTGGACAGCAGAATACCACGGAGCCTTCGAACAACTCAAGCAGGCTCTGTGCACTGCACCTATTCTGGCCTACCCCAGACCTGGAACAAGGTTCATAGTCGATACCGATGCCAGCGACTTTGGTATAGGGGGAATCCTGTCGCAAATAGAGGACGGCGAGGAGAGAGTAGTGGCCTACTTTAGCAAAGCCTTGTGTAAGGCACTTACTTCGGGAAAAAGCAAAAATATGTGGGGCGCAGTAATATGCTGGGTGTCAATCTGTAGAAAAGTGTTTCTGTGGTTTGATCCCACTTACTTCGGGAAAATGCAAAATGGTGTATATTTAAAAAAAATAGTTTTTCTGTACCTAATTTACAAATTGTTTTATACTGTACTGTGAATGTGTGGACGCATATCGTGATTCCATGTGGGTGTAGCGATGTTGGGTGTCACCCTGTAGGAAAAGTGTTTCTGTGGTTTACTCCCGCTTACTTCGGGAAATGAAAAAATAATGCGGGGTGCAGTAATATGTATATTCATAGTGAATGTTGTATTTCGCAATGTTGGACTGTCCGTGTAGTAGCATAATGGGCTACATTTACCTGGCATTCTGCTGTATGGAAGTGAGATCTATATACTGTATTCCCATAACTGAATGTGTTGATGTTGAGATGATATATTCCTATTGCGTATCTTATGTTTGTGGAATCAAGTGGATATTTAGTTTTTATATCTTAAATAAAATCATTGGGCCTTTGTTAATCGTTATCTATAAAATTCAGCATGCCTATGTCCATGGTCGATACTTATTCTTTATCGTGAGCCTAGGAGGGTAGGAATTAACCTGCTCTGGACTTAATTACGTCTTAGGGACACGCAGAACAGCTATGGACCATCAACGTATTGGGTGCGGAATATATTTATATCTATGCACACATGGCTGATATATATCCAAGAGTGTTGATCTTAGGAAGGTAGAATTTAACCTGCCCTGGACTTAAGTACGCCTTAGGGTCTACTTTAGGACATTTATGGGCCATGGCATTACTGTGATACTAATATTGGTATGTGCCATGTCGTGTCACGTTGCCTCAAAACGAAAATATGTTTTATTAATGTGGCCAACTTATGACTTCAACGCTAAGTATGTATCCACTGTGTAGATGTGAATTAAAGGGGATCTATATAACCCAAGGACTTGTGGTCCCATTGGAGCCTTGTGGCACTTATGAAATTATTTCGTGAATTTATTATCGAAGATCACGTCGCCATATAGTAGATCATTATGAACAGTTTGTACTTAGCGTAAGGATGATAAATGGTTTTCTACGTCGACTGTTAGAGGTATACCCCAATCCCCTAGATATTTCTAGGAGTCCAATCGGTCGTCGGCTTGGATGAGATGATTATAATTATAAATGTAATGTAAATGAATTTCCTACTCCGTCGGCTTATGTGAAATTCGCTTTGTGTGAAAACTGTTCATTCTGTCTGTCTTTATGACGATACTGGGTGGTCAATGCCACTGTGAACTAGAAATGAAAGTTAAAGATCCCCTGCAAGGAGAAAATAATATATGGAAAGGAGTATGTGATAACGGCATGAGTGCTGCATATGACTTGTGAGTCTTGGAGTGCCGGCGTCTCGTGAGTCGAGAAGCTGTGTGTGCAGTTCTCGCATCCGGCATTGTATGCAGAGCGCGCCTCACTGTCTGTGAGCAGTTTGCAGTACTGAGTGTTAAAAGTGATTGATATGTATTAAAGAATGTCTCTTGGATTGCAGTGTATGGGATATGTAATTTGCGTAAGTATAAGTTAACCTTATTCCCAGTATTTCCTAACTGTTTGTTCAGCTGACCTATATAGTTTGATGGTGTGACGGTATTATAACCTGTGTGATAGTGTCAAATCCTGCTGGCCGCAGTGGTAGTAATCCAGCTTTGCAATAGTGCGAGTGTGTGCGGAATTATGTTGAATGTCGCTATACCCTGTCATGAGTGTTAATCCGCTTTGGCCTGTAGCAAACGCCGCTAAGCTGTGTTATTGTACGCATGCATTTATGCATTTGCGGATTGCCGTTAACCTGTGTTATTGTGGTGTCTGTAACTCTGTATTTGCTTTCGCTACCGCTGGGGTAATGGAGTTCTCTAGATAAATTGTATTGCATATTCAGTAGTGTATTATGCTTGGCCATATGTGTAAACTGATTGGTCTACTTGGTGATAATGTAGTGTATCGGCCTGTCATCCCGCCTTAATGGGGGTGACTGTTGGAATCCATGCACTTTCTAAAGATGTGCAAGTAAAAATTTTATGTACTAATTTCCTAAATGTGGGCATTAACCATGGGACTATTAATCCCTCTAGTGTTTTGTGAGATGTATGCGTTCGCCTACCACTTAATACATCTGGTTACTGTGTTCGAATTTGTTATTGGTCGATACCGAAGGTACATATGTAAATAATTAAGTTATGTATCGGTGCTTATCACTTGTGTGTTGTGATTACCGTTGTATGGGAAGGGTGCGCTAATGTATCGTCCCTTGTGAAAGGTGATTTGATCTTTAGTCGGTCGCCTAATGCTCGTGACCGTGTATGGAAAACTGTGTGCGATTAAGTTGGTTAAAATGTGCGTTCTGTATAAGATTGTGTGAATATGAAATGTTTAGATATTTTCCTATGGTAAATGAATCTTTCCGTGGTTTGCTATGTGCACTCCAGTTGTGTAAATGATCCGTGTTACGCATGGCTATGTAGGCGCGTGGCGATCTACGTGACTTGTCGCAAACAGTTGTTACCATGTATGGATCGTGTATTGCTGATTGAGCGTAACGGCTCTTGTTACTTCCATGTGTTGCAAGAGAGAATTGACCTCGCTTGCTGAATGTGTGTAACTTACGCAAGGCGTTGTCTACAATATATTACCTGCAAAGGCATTTATGCACATTACATATTATAAGTGTGGAACTACTATTAATAATGTTAAATTGACATTTGCTAATTGGTATCCTGTAACTGAAGACTATTTATAGTGTGGAGCCAAACCGGGATTGGTGTTGACCTCTATTTCAGACTGTGGCTACTAGATGCCATAGTGCAATTGACGCTATATCCAATGCGTATTTGGCGTAACGTGTCCATGGGGACTTAAGGGGAATATGATGCACATGTGACTACTAAATAAATATCTAGCCTTGACCTTTCTTAAACTAGTGTGTGCGAACAGAATTCATGATCCTAGAAAGACATGGGACATAAAAATATAACCTGGTATACACTAATATATCATTTATAACTAAACATGCAAACTTATAATTAAGCTTCGTATTTATGCACTGTGGGGAACTGTCGGTGACTGCTAGTTGTGAGCATAGCTACTATAAGTCATAGCGCATAGGGCGCTTGTTTGACTCATATGGTCCTGGGTTTGATATATGTGTGTTAGAAATATATTTTAATGCTGGATACTGATGACCAAACGTCGGTGTTTCGTGGCTCTGGGCCGAGGTAAACGTGGAGATACGTGGGGCTGCTGCAGGCGCAGCTTGCCTCGACATTTCTTATTCTCTACTTACACCTAAATGTTGTGTGTAAAAGGAAAATTTGCTTTGGAGGCGAGTTATATTATGCGGAAAGCAGTTTCATGGTCTGGTTTAATGGTATTAGAATTTAGGGTGCCTCTAGTCATTGAAAAATAAAAATGAATGATTTATGGGTCCTATGTTGGCAATTTCGAATTCTATCTATCGCAAATAATGGCACCGTCTCCCTCGGATTGCCAATGCGGCTTTGGCACCTGGTATCCACTCAAGGGATGCATTTCCTGTGCGGGGCGTTTGGAGAAGGGTGATTTTAGGCTTGTGTTGTCTACCTTCTATTTTCGGGAGTGTGACCGGAATGGGGTGGTAAATTAATATGGCTTCGGCGTGCCTTAGGACTGTTGCTGGCCGGAATAGGCGCTAAGGTCCTAGGGCATAATGGAAGGGTGGGGATGGTAATGGCATTACGTGGCGTAGGGACTGTGTTTGCGTGGGTCTCGTTCCCCATGGCGAGCTGCGGATGTGGCATGGCCGCGGCAGTCCCCTTCCTAATAGGAGTGGGCAGTAGGGGAATGGATGTATTGGCCATTTTTGGTGAAATTCCTGTACTGACTGCTTCTACTGGGGTAGGTGGATGTGTTAATAATTCAAATGAAATAATGTGTGCCTGGAGCAGACAGAAACGTTGCCATATTTCGGCGTATTGCAGGGTGAATGCCCTGGCTTGTTCCGCCAGTCTCGTGTTTATCGCATTTACCCTAAGGTGTTCTATTTTAAGATTAAAATATTGCCTATGAAGGGCCTCGTGGAGTAAGTGGAGTTTACCCTGTGTACGGTTAAATTGTTGCCTGATGGCTGGGATGGGGCCCCTAATGACATATTTACGTCCCTCTTTATGGGAAAGGGCTCCCAGAATCCTCTTATATTGGGCTTGCAGTATTTTCTGCAGGCGGTTCAGGTAATCCTGTTGGTCCCCTAAGGATTTGTGCCATGCAATTAAGTTTTGCAAGGCGTCTATACGCTGTAATGTATGTATGCGGTTGAGGGATGCCATGCTGAATATAGACCTATAATAGGTTCTTGGTCGTATATGTGTGTTTCCTATCGCAGTGTATGTATCTACTTGTCTCGTGAGTAGGGAACTATCGATGGAGGTGTCTGGGCAAGTGAATCTGTGGGAATTATTTCCTTGGGTTATCTGGTATATTCCCTATTCCACGGGGTTGGGAAATGAAATATTATTGTTTCAAGGCTATTTAAAGTATCGGGGACCGAATCGGGTGGGCAACTAAATAATGTGACCCCTATTAATTATATGGTGTGGGCGTAGCAAATTTGGGGGTTCTAAGTGGCTGATTATATTTTAAGGGTGGCGTTTAAAAATGTAGTATCTATTAGGGCGGGCCTGGGTGGGTACAAAAATCTTACTGGACCCTCACTTCAAAAAATTTTCCCAATTTTGGGTGGCGTTTGCTTGGCTAGAAAGAGGTTAGGTTCTAGGGATCTTTTCCGCGGAATACGTTGTATGTACTCCTTTAGGCGTTGTCTTTTGACAACGTCGCGGTACCTAGTGCCTCCACCATTTGTAAGGTACCTGGGAGGGTAGCCTGTACAAAGAATTAACCTAAGGGATGAAATAAGTTTGTTTAGGGGGAAAGCTTGGCAATTACTTTTAAGAGGTATTGATTATCTAGTGGTTTGAGATCGTCAGTACAATCTGCAAGGAGAACTCCCAAATGTGCTGCTTAGCGGGGTAGTTCGAGGTACGCATGTGAAAAGAAGGGTAGTTTAATTGGTACTCTATGCGCGATAACGGTACCAAGCGGTCTGCTGCAAGTCGTGAACAGGCGAACTAGGAGGGAGCCTGCTGCGGTCAGCGCTGTGCTGTGACGCTCTGCTGACGTCACGAAACAATTAAATAATAGTGCTAATTCAAGATCCTACCTATTGGTGAAGCTAAGCGGGTAGGATCTTATCAGCTAATTAAATAAAGGACAAGACCAGTGACTTCTATTACGTTTGAATTTAATGAGTACTTCGATTTGGAAGTACGTTAGCAAATAGCAGTTCAGTTAAGAAAAATAGATAATTATTACAATCCATGCACAGGGGGATGGTAGTGTAGTATGACTGTGTGTGTAGTGATCACTTGAGACACTTACCCTTCAGCTAGCAGCAGCGATTCGGCACGTAGGTAGCACTGAGACAGACTGATCCGGGGGCATGACCTCCCGGAGTTTTTATAGACGCCTCATGCTACGTCTGCGGAATCCGCACATTTCTCCTAAGTCATAGCCCTTCCTGGGGTCGTTGGCTGTGATACGAGGCTACCTGAGTTCATAGCGGTGATGATTTATTGGGTTTATATTTCTGTAAATGTATTTGTAGATTTCTGAAGTAAGTGTTTGGCATTTGGATTTCTCGGGGATTTTAGTATTAGGGGATGATGGTGGCGTACCCTAGGGGTACGACGCCCTGTCACGATACCGTGCCCCGAAGACTGCACCTTCTGTATTAGAAGGGAGGAGAACACCGGGATACAGTGCCGAAGGACTACCGTGGAACTTCAAGGGAGCTGGAGCCGCGAATCTTTCACGCGGGCACAAGCAGAAGATGATGACCTGGGACTGATAGCCTGTGTCCCCAGCCCCGGGTGGAACATTGTGAGTGACTGCAGCCCAATGTTTAAGTCCTACTGGGCGCAATGGGACTCGCTGAGTGTAAGAGATGGCCTCATCTGCCGTACCTGGGAGAGCACCGACGGGAAGACATCTCGGGAACAAGTCGTCGTTCCAAAGGCTATGACGGAGAAAGTCCTGAAGAAAGTCCATGGAGGATCATCTGGTGGACACCTATGGATAAAGAAGACCCTAGAGAAGCTGAGAGAGCGGTTCTACTGGACCGGATGCCGAACAGACCTGGAGAACCACTGTGCGAGGTGCCACGATTGCGCAGCCAGCAAGGGCCCAGGACGAAGACGACGGGGTCCACTGAAGACCTACAACGTGGGCGGGCCCACGGAGAGAGTGACCATCGATGTTGCTGGGCCATTCCCGTTGAGCGAGGCAGGGAACCGCTACATATTGGTCGTCAGCGACTACTTCGCCAAATGGCCGGAGGCGTATGCGCTCTCTAACCAAGAAGCCGCGACGATCGCAGAGACCCTGGTGAAGGAATTCGTCAGCCGGTACGGAGTACCCCTGGAGCTGCACTCCGACCAAGGGAGGAATGTCGAGTCACAGGTGTTCCAGTACCTATGCCAGCTGCTGGGAATCCGGAACACAAGGATGACGCCGCTACACCCTCAGTCCGACGGGATGGTAGAGCGATTCAATCGCACCATCGAGAACCATCTCCGAATAGTCGTCAGCGAGCACCAGAGGAATTGGGACAAACATCTTCCACTATTTATCCTGGCCTACCGCGCCACCGTGCATGAAGCCACCGGGTGCACATCAGCCCGGGGCATGTTTGGGAGGGAGCTCCGTCTACCTGTCGATCTTGCCTTCGGCCGACCTGGGAATGATCCGGTTCCGGTAAGCCAGTATTGTCAAGAACTGGACGACCAACTGGAGGACGTGCACGCGTTCGCGAGGAGGAAACTGCGGATCGAGACCGACCGAATGAAGACCCGATACGACCAGCAGACAGATGCCGGCGGATTCCACGAGGACGACCTGGTCTGGCTCTTCAACCCATTACGGAAGAAAGGCCTGTCACCCAAACTGCAGAAGTCCTGGGAGGGCCCGTACCAAGTCGTGAAATGGATCAACGATATCGTCTACAGGATCCAGCGGAGCCCGAGGGCGAAGATGAAGATCGTGCATCGAGATCGCCTGGCAGCCTACGGAGGGACACAGACGGGCCAATGATTGATCGGGACGATCAGCCTTTTAGGAAGGGGGTGGTGTTACGGCTGTGAGTTTGTTTCGTCGCCTGCCGCGTGAGTCACCGCCGCCCCTGGGAAATGCTCTGCCTCTGCGTATAACCTGCGCCTTACCCAACAGGGCTACTAGGACAAAAGGGATGGTCCAGAATATTCGTGACCCAGCCAGTGATGGAAATCTCGAGAAGCCGTGAATCCTGGACGGGTCTAGAAGCATTCATTGAGTCACCAGCCTGCTATATAAGAGCGACCTGGCCCGCGAGGTGGACAGTGTTTTTTTCGAGCTAGTGCGAGCTTTTACCTGAGCGACAGTTGTTGGTGTCGTGACTTGCGAATACACCGGGGGCTGCTTCCCTAGCCAGCGGACAGCGAAGCAGAGTGTAGTGGTGAGTGACCGGCTATCGTAAATAACTGTAGCTTGCGTATTCAAGGAAGTGTTGCAGGTTGTTCTATTGCGGCCACCGGTCCCATTAGGAGAGATTAACTTCTGTGGCTTATTGACAAGTGAAAGGCAAGTGTTTCCTACAAGAGGAAACTAGAGTGAGATACTAATTGCTTGTATTTGCTATTTGTGTGGTGTATCTTTCTGGCCCGCAATAAAGCTAATACGTTTCTTTATAGGAACAATTTGTGTTGTGCTTTTTACCCACCGTAATCCAGTTAACGGAAGTGCCACTAGGGGGTGGCACTTAACAATATTATTAACCAACTGATTAATTAGCGGACCTCTCATACAATATTGACATTAGTGTCGGTGAGCTGCCTTAACAAAAGTCTTTGGCAGTAGGCGAAATAATCTCAATAATTAAAACTCTCTCCTGTTATGTATTCAAACCAAACTACCAGTAGTGACAATAATGGTGTTTGGAATAATCTCCATCATCATACAACTAACTGGCAGTAGGCTAGGAGAGCTCCCTCCACAAAACTCCCTGTCACCACATGGCTAGCATTAGCCTACAGGTCCTCCTTAAAAAAATGGCTAATTTTATTACTCTAGCCACCCTATGAGTCAAAAAATTAATACAAGAAAATAATGATCTACAACTTCTACATATAATACTTCATAACTATATGCCCAACATCCACACTCGCTGTCGTAATTGCTCACCCAATTCCAAAGAGCAATATACTTGATATTTGACAAACTTGCAACATTTAGCCTGGAAACGACTATAAAATTGCCATACGGTAATAACTTAATATTTAATCCCCGGAAAGAAAATTTAAAATGCCGGACGGAACATGATTGTTCCCGGTGTTTGTTCTTGGAGGTCTATTGCTAGTAAACAGTAAAATTGTCAAAGAAAAATTTACATTGGACGAATTCATCTCGTAGGTAAGAGTGTTGTTACACATTTACAACAAAGCTGTGAGCCAGGCCTTCTACAATTGTAAGTTACTTCGGATAGGAAGAACTAAGGACACAAAAAAGGAAGCAGTATCTAGACAACATTGTTGAAAAGAATTCAGACACGAACCAAATATTCTAAAATAAATATTATCTTTTATATAACAAATAGTTCTGTGAGGAACTAAATAGCCTATTTTCATATATACTACTAATATTAATTGCCTCCATCAATATTTCCCATCTCTTGATGAATGCAGTACATTTACATTTGTCTGTTGGCACAGGCTAGAGTAAAATGTGGCTTTTCACCAATGTCTCAGTCTCACTCATGGCTGTGATTATATGGAAGCTACTGGGTATGGGTGGGGCTCAGTAATGACATTCAGGACACAGTCAGTGCCTGTGGATGCTGTGAAAAGGTCTACTCATAGGGTTAGTACTACAGTTCTGACTCGGTGAGGAAAGCAATGGCAAACTATCTCACTCCCCTTCTTGCCTAGTACGCCTCAATATAGCGCTGTCTTGGGTTTTTGTGGGTATCTACCCACATAACCTAACGGCAGTACTTTTTGAGGATCCGACCAGCCTTCAGGCTGACTACCTAACTGACTGACTATCAACATACAAATTGTCAGTTGTTTGCTGTAATAGATTCATAGATATTGAGAACCGTCTAAATATTTTGGATGGTCACCATGTTGGATTTTTATATTATCGGCCTTAGATTTATGTACTATTACATGAAGATTATTGTGTAGGAGTTTAATTCAAACTTCAATCGCATGATTAGGACACAAGAAATAAAAGTGGGATTTTAAAATTTCGCTCAGCCGCCATCTTGTGGTTATGAAAATAATTTAAATGAATTAGATATCAGTCGATTAAGATATGTATAAGCATATACCGTATCAAGTTTCACTGCGCTCGGATGGTTAATACGCAAGTAACGTCCATTTCAATATTTAAAATTTCACGTTGCCGCCATGTTTGATTTGTGTTCGCCAGGTTATTGAACGTCCCATAGGTGAACTTATGCTTATAGCCTCTATACACTTCCACAATTTCAGTTTAATTGTTGTAGTAGATTAATAGATATTGAGAACCGTCTAAATATTTCGGATGCTCGCCATGTTCGATTTTAATATATGTAGTCCATTCAGTTATGTACTATTAGATGATGATTACTGTGTACGTTCATTATGCAAATGTTGATTTCGATCGCATGATTAGAACACAAGAAATAAAAACTTAATTTTCAAAATTCGCACAGCCGCCATCTTGAGGTTATGTAAACAATTGAACTAATTAGATACCAGTGTATTACAATGTGTATAAACATTTGCTGTACAAAGTTTCATTGCGTTTGGATCATTACATCCCGAGAAAAGTCTATTTAAAACTTTCAAATTCGCTTGGCCGCCATGTTCGTTTTGTAGTTAACCGGTTTTTGATAGTCTCATAGATGAACTTCCAGTAGTGCCCTTTATCTCCGTACAAAATTTCATGGTGATACCGGTAATAGTTTCAGATATATAGAATGCCGGTGAAATATTTCGCCATCTTGAGGTTATGTAAACAATTGAACAAAGTTAGATGTCGGTGCTTTACAATGTGTATAAACATATACTGTACCAAGTTTCATGGCGTTTGGTTGGTTAAATCGCGAGAAACGTCTATTTAAAAGTCGCAAATTTGCTTGGCCGACATGTTGGTTTTGTAGTTACCAGGTTTTCAAAAGTCTCATAGGTGAACTTCTAGTAGTTCCCTTTATCACCGTACAAAATTTCTGGGTATATCAGTAATAGTTTCGGAGATATTGAATGCTGGTGAAATATTTCGCACAGCCGCTATGTTGGATTGGTGAGACGTAACAAAATATGAAGCGCACGGTCGGGGTTGCCTTGAATAGTGCTATGAACTTACCGAGTTTCGTTGAAATCGCTCCAGCCGTTTAGAAGTTATTAGGGGACACACACACACTCACCAAAATAAATCCATCCAACAAACACGCACACACACACAGACACACGGACAAAAGGTGATCTCATAAGCCTATTCTTTCATAAATGAAAATAGGCTAAAAATGGAAATGTATATCTGTCCGAGATTAATGGACTCCGACACCGTTTAACCGATTGCATTGAAATTTTGTAGGGTTGTAGCGCACAGCCCAAGGAAGCATTTTGCTAACACTAATTTTAGATAGCCCTCTCCATTCCCTACATTTAGGCCCTTTGGCACAAATCTACACCGTTTCACTGGGCTCAAATCTACACCGTTTCACCAATCTGAACCGAATTTTACGTTGTTATCATTTGGAACAAGACGAGTAACACTATCTATTTGAAATTTCGGACAGCCCTCTACATTCCCTTCATTTAGGCCCTTTGGCACAAACACTGGATTTGCATGCCCCACAAACTTTATTATTTTACTTAAGGGCGACATGACGGGGACGGGGATTGACATCATTGGTGAGGATTCATTATTTTACAGTATGAGCGGAAAAAACATTTTTCCTTGCTTCTACGCACACTTTATTTGAATCTTTATTTTGTTTTAGGTCTTTCTTTTATACTACGTGTGTTTCTTTTCGTGTACGAGTGTTTCATTTGAAGAAGGAGAGTCTTGGTAAATATAGCTTCAGACTTGATTTGATCCTAATCGTCTAATTGTTGTTGTCAAATATCGTCATCACATAGAACCTGCGTCCATTAGGTGTATGATTTTCATCTCCAGATTTGGTCATCAGGGTGATATGGCGTTCTCAATAGGGTTAGTTTGTCTTGTGGCCGTAAGGTGTCTCACTCCTGTGAGTTGTTCTTATTGAAGTGTGGGTGGACATATAGATTCTTAGATGATATTTATTGAGTATTATTTTGGAATTCTTTATATCCCTAATCAAATGCATATATTATTATGAAGCTGGGATTTTAAGAATTTATCTGCGGACTATCATTATCCCCTTGAAATGTTGCTGTTCGACAAAGCACGCAAGGCTAATACAATTATTAAGAATAAGAAATTCATTGGCCCTTAAAATGTAATAGTTAGGTTAATAATGCATACAAGGATTAAAATAGGGTACTTAAATATTCTGTTATATTAGCGAAATTTCAGGATTAATCTATTCTGAGCTACAAGCAGTATAGAGCCGTTTATCCGAAGATAAACGTTTATCCCACATATGCGGGAGCCTCGAAGACAGTTGAGCACAAGATTCTTATAATCTCAGGGGTGAACGGGTAAGGCTAGGTGGTGCTGAACTGTGTCCGAGACACCCGCCTGAGCATAGTGAGGACGAAAATAAACAACACACAAGATTACCACAAACCACACCCTACTTGTATTAGATAAAAGTTATGATATCAGGTCATAAGCAGAACACTCCTAACTCAATCTCTAGGGTGTAAAAAATATCCAGTCTCTTACCCTGAGATTCCAGATCGCTAAATAAAGAAAATATTTCTCAAAATCACTTCCTATTTGAATGTCTTAAAGTTTAGGCATGTCCATAATGTCCATATTCACTCACAAACACTTATATTGATCATTACTGACACTTATTTACAACTTATACTTCATATGAGGCACTGAGTAAAATTTAGTTCACTGTCTGTTTTCTATTATTTGGAAAATATATGCTTCACCATCCACATTTATTAATAACTAGTAGAAGTACCCGTTCTTCGAACGGTGTTTGGTGTTAACACCAGACATTATCAATTGAGCTACTGTTGCAATGGTTAGCGGTTTGTCATTCCTTCATAAGTTTATCAGAACGAAGTTAGTTTTCTGGGAATATCACACACACTGTTAATTTAAGGGCCTTAAAATGTGGTTTTCGGACAACCTATATAGACTTCCGAATTCTGTGTCTCACATTGAGAAGCGCATAAAGAATTTTTATATTTCGCCTATTTTAGCATATATTTTGAGAAGTATTTCCCTATATCCACCCTTCTACTGTATGAAAAGTATGGTGAAGAATTTTATAAATGATTGGTGTATTGACTCTCATGGAAGCCATCCCTAATTTTACGATGCACCAAGCATCCGAACACGAGTTATAGGCGTACATAAAGATACACAGAAAGACAGACAGTCAATTCTATTGTCTACAACTTTTCACCCAGATATCCAAATATGGGTATATCTACCACACAGTATCAAACAAAATCATCCTTACGATGAACCCGTATGTCGACAAAAATTACATTAAAAAAATTACGAGCCTTACAGTAGTCGCATATGATGTGTAACATCTGACATAGAAGAAACCTCACGTGAAATTGTTGTTACACCGGTATTTTATAGTATTACAAGCTGACCCGGCAGACGTTGTCCTGCCAATCAAAGAAAGTGTTGTAACTTTGTTTCTTGAAGTGCTTTTGGATACACAAAATTTTTTCAATTTCTGTTAACTGCCTCTAAACTATCGTGAATTGAATTAACTAATTTAGAAACATTCGTTGGAGCGTGCACAACTCCTCTCCAAAGTTTCATCGCAAACGGATAAATGGCATTTAACGCATACGGGATTTGGTTTAAATGATTCGTGCGCTGTCACTCATTTGTTGAATCTACTCGTGCTCTACCAACTGTGAAATGGATTTACTAAGTTAGAAAGCTTCACGTAAGTGTAGGCTACACAACAACTCATTAAAGTTTCATCGCAATCGATGAATAGTATATGAACGCATACAGGATTTTGTTGGAACGCTTCGCGCGTCGTCACTCATTTGTTACATCTACTCGTGCGCTACCAATATTGTAAAATGGATTTACCAAGTTGAACACCTTCCCTGGCGTGTACACAACAACTCATCAAAGTTTCATCGGAATCGGATGAATGACATATGAACGCATAAGTGATTTTCTTTAAACGATTCGCGTGCCGTCACTCATTTGTTGAATCTACTCATGCGCTACCTATTGTAAACTAGATTTACTAAGCCTGAAACCTTCTCTGGCGTGTACTCAATGATTCACGAAGGTTTGATCGCAATCGGATGAATGATATATGACCGCATACGGGACATTGTGGAAACGATTTGCACGCCGTCGCTCATTTGTTGAATCTACTCGTGCGCTACTTATTAAAAACTGGATTTACTAAGACAAAAACATTTCCTGGAGTGTACACAACAATTCACCAAAGTTTCATCGCAATCGGATAAATGGTATATGGACGCATACGGTACTTTGTTGAAATGATTCGCGTGCCGTCACACAATTGTTGAATCGACTCGTGCGCTACCTATTGTAAAATGGATTTATTAAGCCAGAAACCTTCCATAGGGTGTACACAACATCTCACCCAAGTTTCATCGTAATCGGACGAATGGTATTTGAACGCATACGGGACTTTGTTGAAACGCTTCGCACGTCGCCGCTCATTTGTTGAATCTACTCGTGCGCAACCTCCTGTGAAATGGATTACTAAGTTAAAAGCCTTCACTTAAGTATACACAACAACTCATCAAAGTTTCATCTCAATCTATGAATGGAATATAAACTTATACGGGATTTTGTTGAAACGCTTCGCACGTCGTCACTCATTTGTTGAATCTATTCGTGCGCTCTCTATTGTAAAATGGATTTACTAAGCCAAACACCTTCCCTGGAGCTCACTCAATATGTCACCCAAGTTTCATGGCAATCGGACGAATGGTATATGAACGCATACGGGACTTTGAAAAGCTCTAACGTGCAGAGACAAACAGTAGAAATCCCACCTTTGGTATAAGACACAACTTTCCGCCACGGGCGGAGTGTATGTAATGGCGGTAGTTGCACAGGTTGCGACCAGGTGGCTCTAACGTGCAGAGACAAACAGTCCAAAGACATCAGCTTTCACGAAGGCCAAGGCTAGTGGTTTCCATGACGACTGTTTTTGACTGTATATTGTGGTTCTAAAATTGTGTGTAAATTGTGGTTCTAAAATTGTGTTCATTCCACCTACCGGATCAGAATGTGAATCTAAACCATACATGGACCCACCCTAATATGCATACCAAATTCCATCAAAATCGGTTCAGTCGTTTAGGAGGAGTTCAGTCACATACACACGTGTCGAAGAATTATATATATAAAGATTGGCACAAATATTAATCTATTGTAAAAGGGAGTGTTTTACAGATATTGTACACACATCAAAAAAAGTTTTGCATCACCTCGGTTCCAAGAGTTCCGGAACCTTTAAATACAAAGGGAATAGAGATCAACACAAACAACATTTCAGCTCGTTTTATTGCTCATGAGACCCACACATTGCATGTTGTACCATCATACAGCTAGACTTTCAGCATTTGTGGTCCAGATTGCAGTACACACCACTACCTCTAATACCCAGTAGCACGTCCTCTTGCATTGATGCATGCCTGTATTCGTCGTGGCATACTATCCACAAGTTCATCAAGACACTGTTGGTCCAAATTGTCCCACTCCTCAACGACAATTCGGCGTAAATCTCTCAGAGTGGTTGGTGGGTCAAGACGTCCATAAACAGCCCTTTTCAACATATCCCAGGCATGTTCGATAGGGTTCATGTCTGGCGAACATGCTGGCCACTGTAGTCGAGCGATGTCGTTATCTTGAAGGAACGCATTCACAAGATGTGCACGATGAGGTCGAGAATTGTCGTCCATGAAGACAAATGCCTCTCCAATATTCTGCCGATATGGGTGCACTATGGGTCGGAGGATGTCATTCAGGTATCGTAAAGCCGTTTCGGAGCCTTCCATGACCACCAGTGGCGTACGTCGGCCCCACATAATGCCACCCCAAAACATCAGGGAACCACCACCTTGCTGCACTCGCTGGACAGTGTGTCTAAGACGTTCAGCCTGACCAGGGTGCCTCCAAACACGTCTCCGACGATTGTCTGGTTGAAGGCATATGCGACACTCATCGGTGAAGAGAACGTGATGCCAATTCCGTGGGGTCCATTCAGCATGTTGTTGGGCCCATCTGTACCGCGCTGCATGGTGTCGGGGTTGCAAAGCTGGACCTCGCCATGGACGTCGGGAGTGAAGTTGCGCATCATGCAGCCTATTGCGCACAGTTTGAGTTGAAACACGACGTCCTGTGGCTGAACGAAACGCATTATTCAACATGGTGGCATTGCTGTCAGGGTTCCTCCGAGCGGCAATCCGTAAGTAGCGGTCATCCACTACAGTAGTAGCCCTTGGGCGGCCTGAGCGAGGCTTGTCATCGACAGTTCCTGTATCTCTGTACCTCCTCCATGTCCGAACAACATCGCTTTGGTTCACTCTGAGACGCCTGGAAACTTCCCTTGTTGAGAGCCCTTCTTGACACAAAGTAACAATGCGGACGCGATCGAACTGCGGTATTGACCTTCTAGGCATGGTAGAACTACAGACAACATGAGCAGCGTACCTTCGTCCTGGTGGAATGACTGGAACTGATCGGCTGTCGTACCCCCTCCGTCTAATAGGCCCTGCTCATGCATGGTTGTTTACATCTTTGAGCAGTTTTAGTGACATCTATGAACAGTCAAAGGGACTGTATCTTTGATACAATATACACAGTCAACGTCTATATGCCGGAGATCTGGGAACCGAGGTGATGCAAAACTTTTTTTGATGTGTTTAGTTTATAATACGGAACTCATTTTTTTAGATGATTTGTAGCTTCCACCAGCACTAGCCTAAATAAAGAATAAGATATGGATCAACTAGATTAATAGACGCAACACCGCTCATAACTTTAAATTCCTTATAAACAGGTCCTCTTGATTCACAGACCAACACGGAATTTCATATGGATTCTGTTAAAATGAGTCATATTGATATGATAAATATCGTTTAAAATGATAATCTGGTAGCAAAAATATATACCCCGCCCAGGAATCGAACACAAGATCTCTAAATTCACAGTCATACGCAATAAACCCACGGCTATTTCGACTACGCATATATTGTGCACAAGATGGTGGCTTATTTCCACGTACCAATAATACTGCATTACGGAATTAAGTTTCATTTATATTTTGCTTGTTTCGATAATGTTCCTGAGTGACATTGAGTTTAAAATGCCTTATGCCAATGCAATGCCGACTACTTACAATGTTTGCTATTAAGGCATTTTACTATTATACTGATACGAAGACTTCGAACATGTACCATGTCATTTGTTTAAATCACTTGACACCAGAGTTCGCATGAGCGTTTTCCGTTCAGTATATTATATACATTCCACATGGCCAAGAATGCGTCATGGTATCAATTTTCGACACCGCGCGCTGATTGTTTCTCTTACCAGTGCCAGCTGGATCGATCGATCGAGTTGGCAGTGCGTCTTATACTTCCGTTCGATCCACCACTGTCAGCTAGGGCACACTTCCATTCGATCGATCGAGCGGGCAGTGCATACTTCCGTTGTCCACCACTGCCAGCTAGTACACTTCCGTTTGATCGATCGAGCGGGCAGTGCATACTTACGTTGTCCACCACTGCCAGCTAGTACACTTCCGTTTGATCGATCGAGCGGGCAGTGCATACTTCCGTTTGATCCACCACTGCCAGCTCGATCGTTCCGATCCACTTCCATCCCCAATTTTCAAAATCACTCCCACAAAACTATCCAGCAACCGAGCGGAAAGATGTTACACATCAAAAATAAATGATGAGTTAAAATGTGTTCTCAAACTAAATTCAACTAACGTGTACTTCATGACGTGAAATAGAATTGAAAGCCTTGTAGACGGAACGCAATACACGTCACATAAAAACTGACCCCCTACGTTGTGTTAGGTCCCCATACACAGGAAGACCCCTTTCATAAATTATAAAGGCTTATGGTGCATGAAAATACAGGTTATTTAGCCTCAATTGGCCCAAATTCCTAAAAGCCGCAAAATATGCTTGTTCAATTCAGGAATCTTTGAAAATGATGTTGCTGTTTGGAGATATAATGGACCTTCTGTACTATATGTCGCACGTGCAAAATGCGTGAAAAAATTCCAGGTTACCCCTTGGCCCCTTAATTGCATTGATGAATTATACAAGCTAAGTTGGTTCCGTGATAACCTAATAGCCATTTGCAAACTTTCACAGAAATGTAATAAATGGAGTGACATTGCTTCTTATAGAAATAGATGGAAAGTTGGATGCCTCCCCTTGCGATAATGTTGTCATCGTTACCGATTTGCATTCCTTCATTAGTTTGTTAAATTAAGTTTAAATTAGTTTTCTGAGAATACATCAGAAACTGTTGGTTTTAGAGCCTCATAATGTAGTTTTCGAGGACCCTTTAGGGCCCCCGAGTTTTGTTTCTGGCACCGAGGGGCTTTGTCTCATCGTTGTACGCCATATTATACTAATATAATAATATAATATAGGGATAGGAATACAATAGACCTGCCAGACCACACCCGCAGGTGTAAATCGCGCGAAAAAATTATACAGTACCCCTTGACCCCCTAAAGCGCATTATACGTATTGATGAATTTTACAGCTTAATTTGGTTCCGTGATAACCTTCTAGCCTTTTGCAAACTTTCACACTAATGTAATTAATGGAATTGCAATAGATGGATCTCTGAGAATCTGTTGCCATGGTTACCGGCTTGCATTCGTTCATTAGTTTATTAAATGAAATTAGTTTTCTGGGAATATCTCAAAAACTGTTGGTTTTAGGGCCTTAAAATGTGGTTTTCGTGGACCCTTTCGGACCCCGAGTTTTGTCTTTCATATTGAGGGGCTGAAAATGAGCTTTGTCGCGTCCATCTACGCCTATTTCAGCATGTATTTTAAGGAGGTAGGCCCCCTTTTATGAGAGGTACGGAGAAGAGTTACATCAAGGATTAGTGTCGTGCCTCTGATGGATATCTGTACCAAATTTTGCGTTGATAAACCCAGCCGTTCACGAGTTATAAGGGAACAAATTTGTCCACAGACAAACAAACAGTCAGACTGACAGACAAAAAATATTTCGCGCGCATCCATCATAAAACAGTCTGAAACGCGTAAATAACTCAAATTTCCGTAGAAAGTCAGAAAAAGAACAGGCAAACATTCATTTTTATACAGAGAGAGATAGACTGCACCGCTCGGTGTTGACCGTGTTTTATTGCACACATTTAGGTTTTACTCGCTAACCGTTGGAGATACACGAAAAGTGATAAGGGCCTTTCGGATAGGAAATTAAATGTTAAAGCTCGCGTATGCCATTAAAAGTTTGCTATTTCTTAGCGTTCTCTTTTTATTTGAAATGGAAATATGAAATTTTGAAACCAAAGGGTGTAGTGACGTCACAAATGTGGGTTTTACTCGCTAACCGTTGGGGATACACGAAAGGTGATACGGACCCTTCGGGTAGGAAATTAAATGTTAAAGCTCGCGTATGCCATTAAAAGTTTGGTATTTCTTAGCGTTCTCTTTTTATTTGAAATGGAAATATAAAATTTTGAAACCAAAGGGTGTAGTGACGTCACTAAAATGGTCGCCATATTTAAGTAGTGCAAAATATCGAAATCAAAAGTAGCCTATGTGTAACTCTGGTAAATCAGCTACATTCATGCAAAATTTCATTTCAATCTGACCAGTGGTTCTTGGGTGATTGAGTAACAGACAGGACGACAGACGGACAGGACGACAAACACCATCTCATTTTTATATATTAGTATGATTGATCCACTCATGAAATCTTATGATCATAACTGTTGCAAAATTTGTTTATAGAATTTTCGGCATGTTATAATTAAAGGATTTTCTGTTGTACATTTGAAATAATCATCCCATGGAATTTTTCGATTAGCAGCAAGCATTATTAATCTAAACCTAACTAATTCAGATGCTCTTTGACCATATATGAAAGAAATGATTCCCTGGTGTGATCAGATCTTAAAAGTGACCTCCCCTCATACAAATGCATTCAGAAGAAAACAAAAATGAATCTTCACAGGGTCTACCCCCTATTCATTTTCAACAACCACCACTATTCCACAATTAATGGTGCATTCAAGCTCCTGAAGCCCACATATCACACAATATATCTGTGCACTGTCTTCGACAGGCCCATTTATAAACTGAATGCTATACTTCCACACTTCAACATAACACATTGGTCACAATCTTATTCGCCTCTGTTGGCAACAACCGGGATATTTACTTACATTTCATTATACACACAAAAAAAAAAAAAAACAATTAGCTCAGTCCTCAACTACTTTTGGTTGTTACATAAAATCTGATCCCCTATTCACCTTGGGATTTCTATTCCTCCTTTGTCTGAGTTTTTCTTCATAAACAACTGAACTTGCAACAAAATCAAATGATACTTATGGTAATATTTATTTTCGACTCCTGGTTCGGATATTTTTATGAACATTCATGATGATGTTTCTCATACCAAAATATTATTATTATTATTTAAATCTTCACAGTACTCGATTATTATTATTATTATTATTATTATTATTATTATTATTATATATTATTTATTTATTCATTACACAAATCATTCCTCCTTCACAAAATCAACTCGTGAGTGACCAATATCTCCTATCACTAGTAACGAATCAGGTAGCGAGAAAAAAAAGAAACCTTTGCGTTACTATCCGCCCTAAATTACTGAAATTGAACTACCAGGAAATCTGATAATCGACGAGTACTTTTTGTCTGACCGAGAACAACTAATTCAGAAACATGAAAAAGGACTTTAAAAATGCTGACCTATTAAGTTTGGGAATAGAAATATACACATGACTAGACTTCAGTACAACTAGCATGTAGAGATCTTACTTCCGGATATTCACTGTCTGTCAGGTGTTGAGATTGTAGCACAAAAGTTCCTCCATGAAGTGCCAGCGTGTGTCCCCACACACCGAGCCACGTCCTGGCTGGAGTTCCCCTTGACCTATGGTAAGGCTCTTTCCGCTTGCCCCATCGTGCTGTTCCCGAACCTTCTCACATGGGATGATGTTGGCTACGTCCATTCCGGCTTCCTTCACGGGCTGGTATCGTCTACGTCCCTTCTTCATTCTCTCAAATCCAACCCATCTTCGGTTTCGTTAGTGCATCTTCATAGCATCGGGAAGTTCCGAAATATTACCCGTAAAATGTCCACGATGTTCCGCCCTCATTATTTTACCGTGTCTTTTACTATCTTCAGACCACATATTAATTGCCTCTCACTTTATACTGATATCTCGCGCAGCACTTAAGCACAATCGGGTGACAGTTGTATAATGAATTTTTAAAGTCCTGAGTTCGCACAGCTATGGTTGCAAACACTTATCAAGACGATCTAAAATTCTCGTGCACATGGCCAAAACATAATACTGGGCATTGCGACTTTCATATAATCATTAATCACGCGGTTAAATTTGAAGTGTTTGGACCTGATATCCTCACATGTGGCAACACTTTGAAATACACGCTTCACTTTCTTGCTGTCCACATGATCTATTCGCTATTTCAATACACGAAAGTAATGTACTGTCAAAATTGAAGTTATTGGCCCGTACATTCTGACAGTCACTTCTAGTATAACAGTTCACAATTCTTATAAAATACAGTTCAACTCACATGTGTTTGAAGAATAACTAAGTCTTTCTTTCCACCAGTAATACTATCACCGTTGGCACTTAGAAAATTCACGGGCCTTCCAGAACCTTCTACTCCGCGTATTCCGTCAAACCGTATACTTATTCACGGCGATGACGTATTATAACACCTGCTCGAGGGTCGCACTGACACAAACTGGACCAGAGAGACACGCTGCTCTGACACTGAACACATTGCCTACCTGCTGTCTGCTCATCTCAGTTTATATACCGCTTGGGCTCCCAGCGTGCGTCAGCAGTTACGTCATACCCCAAACGTCCTTCCTTAATAACTTGGGAGTGCGTAAAGCTATCTTCTTGGTTCATTCACTGGAATCAATGTAAATTCAGGGCTACATCCTGCCATAACACTTTTCTTTCTATCTCACGGGAATAAGGTAGCTCCATATGTTCCAGCACCTTCGGCGTTCTTCCATTCACCAAATGGGCGCGAGCTCTCCAACGATAGGCTATCCTCCTATGAGCGCTAGTTCAAACTCAGTTCGGCGCCCCATTCAAACTATGGATAACGACCTGACGGCCCTGGATCGCGGGTACAGTACCCACCTACTTAACAATTTCAACAAGGACAAGGACTTTGAGTAGCAATAATATTGCAAATTATAACAACCACCTTCCTCCGAGTTGCACACAATACGACACAGCGAGCAAAGGTACGATCTCGTAATATCCAATTGTGATCCCGAGCAACGCTGGGCTTAATTATATTGATGAATTTTACGACCATTACATTTATAACTCGCATTTGAGTGTAACATTCATCAAAAAGTTATTCTAGTACTTTTATAACAATGTTTCATCAAAGATAATAACATTCATTTTGTACGTTATGGTTTACAGATTTCTTCCCAAAACTACCCAGTTTGTCAAGCCTACAGCGGCTGGAGCCCCAACGAACTAAGCGAGTTGTGTAGTCTATATACACTCCCAATTTACTACTAATGCATTTTCATCTACGTTATTGTACTCTACAGTACTCTCCGACTGGGTTTAGAGTGAATTAATATTGCATTGGCAAGAAGAACTATGTTCTAATCTCACAGTGGCGAATAGAATATAATCTGCGCATTATATTGGCATGTGTCTTTCTATAACATGTAACGACACATCCTAGGAAACGCCGGATACAATAGCAGGTTTACTATATATTTGCAAGTCCAACAACAAGGTGGTATTATACTGTAGCCTCAAATTCAATGAGTAGATTGATTTTCCAAATGGAGAGGAAGACAGCCGGAAATCAGACATGCCCAATTGCTATTTCCTCTTCTTAAATCCAAACACAATGTGTTTAATAATTTGTGAAGGGGCACCACAATCACACTGATGGGAAGGTTTCTTAAAAAACTTCAAGATTGATTCAGCACAGATAACATCGTTGGTTAGAATTCCATTAAAAATGCAATATTTGTATGCATAAATCAAAACCAGGAAAAGGTCTCTTTGTATTACGAAAGGTGAAACTTGACAACTGCCACATAGGTTCCAATTTTCCATCCGCTGGGCATTATTATAGAAATGTTCAGCACGAGATCCTGGGCATAAGTGATTGGTTGATGTCAGCCGGTTCCTTCGAAGATCAGGAATATCATTATAAATAAGCAGTACTAGGTTCCGTTCTATTTTCTTGTACTCCTGAACCAGAGCAGCGTCCTGCTTAGATGTGGTGGCATTATGTTACTGAGGACTGGAAGACAGTTGGTTGGCGTAGGTCTATCAGGCCAGTAATCAGCCTTATGGTGGTATTGAGCTGGGTAGTGATGAATTGTACATGAGGGCTGTTGAACCAAACAGGAGCACGGTATTTAGCCACACAGTCGACTAGGCCTAAATCAGAACATCTTAATATTGCTGCAGAAGCAATTCAAATTGCACCCCATAGTTTTTGTAAGATGTTATTAGGGCTACTACTTTTTGAAGCTGTAGTTTAAAGTTGTTTTGAGAGTGACAGTGTGCGGTCCAGGAGTTTTCCAAGATTCTTTGTATATTTATTGTTGCTCAGAAATAAACCTGTGAACGTACGTGTGCTACTTACTCGACCATTATGTAAAAACAGGATTCTACAGCTCTCAATGTCGTTGATTGAATTCCCCATTTATTACAATTTCTTCCAAATGTTGCCAAATCATAAGTAAGAAAATTATGAATTGCAGTTATATTCTTGTGTCTTTCAGTAAGGGCTATATCAGCGGCATAACCAAACATCGCAGACTTTGTTTTAGGGAGATCAGATAAGGTGTTTAGAGGTTGTACATAAGTGCTGCCATTATTGATTCCTGCGGATGCCCATTAAACAATTTTTTTCGTTTGCTCATTCTTGTCCTTACAATAACTTGGAAAATTCTATTGCTGAGCATATCGGATCAAAATAAGCAAGATATTTTGCGGGGTATTACTTGCAAAGGTACGTCAAAGTGTGTCCATGCAGCAGAAGGACCGTGAAACACAACACAACTTTGTTTACAGAAGCTGAAATCCTAACTCGATGTGAAATGCCAGACTAAGGACTTGGTCGCAGCAGCTACGATTAGACTGGAAACCAGCCTGCTTTGCAGGAATATTCTGCATGATGGTAGGACTACTTCTGTCTCTCTCGAAGCTTGTACCAAAAATCTGAAGTGCTACGGGCCTGTAGTTTCCATGCAGGTTAATCGGTTTCTCAGGTCTCTAGATGAAAATAACCTTTGTTTTTCTGAACTTCGTTCGGAGTACTCCAGAGTTGAGGATATCAAGTGTATTAACAATCGATTAACTAACATAAACTATTTACAATCATCCACACACTTTACTTCAAATCAACTAATCATCCTCTACACAGAGCTCATTTTCTCAAGATCCGTAAAACTTCCATGATTATCATAATTAACATCGGTAATTATGATAACAAACATTTCAGTCGTGTGCCAAAACTTTCATCAATCCCACTACAATGACATACTCGTTAAATGCCAAGTATCCTTCTGGTAAACTATTTCAATAACATTATTATCCACTCACTCACCCAGAAGGCTTCCATGGGACACGAAGATCCAGCGCCGATCTCAAAAAATGCCTCCACTGAATTCTGTTTTGGGCGAGTTCTTGTCAGTTGGACAAATTCAGATGTCTACAAAGTTTGGAGGTTTTATTTTTTAGGAATATCGTGGTCTTGCAACTGGCCTTTTTCCTCTTAGTTGTTATTTTAAGATCATCACGGACCATCTATCATTTCCCTTCCTTTGTACATAACCAGACCATTGAAGTTTTCTGGAGTTAATGATGTTGAGTATTGGTACTGATAGTGAGTGTATGCCCTTCTTTGATCCTTTTATCCAGCTTTGAGATAATGGATCAACAAGTAGTTCCGTGAAGAACTATAGAGCCTATTTTCATATATCCTACTTATGTTAACTGCCACTATCAACATACAAAATTTCAGTTTGATTGCTGTAATAGATTCGTAGATATTAAGAACCGACTAAATATTTCAGATGGTCGTCATGTTGGATTTTATATATGTAGGTCCTAGAGTTATGTACTATTACATGAAGATTATTGTGTACGTGTAGCAATTAAACTTCAATCGCATGATTAGGACACAAGAAGTAACAAGGAGATTTTAAAATTTCGCACAGCTGCCATCTTGTGGTTATGGAAACAATTGAAATAAATTAGATGCCAGTGGATTAACATTCGTATAAGGATTTACTGTACCAAGTTTCACTGCACTCGGATGGTTAAATTGCGAAAAACGTCCATGTGAATATTTATATTTCGCGTCACCGCCATGTTGGATTTGTAATCACCAGGTTATTTAAACTCCTATAGGTGAACTTAAGTTGATAGCCCCTATGAACATAAAAACATTCAGTTTGATTGCTATAATAGATTCGTAGATATTCAGAGCCGTCTAAATATTTCGGATGGTCGCCATGTTGGATTGCTAAATGTATAGGCCATAGAGTCATGTACCATTAAAGGAAAAATATTGCGTAGGTTCATTATTCAAACTTTCACTTCGATCGCATGATTACGACACAAGAAATAAAAACTTAATTTTAAAATTCGCCCAGTCGCCATCTTGAGGTTATGTACACAATTGAACTAAATTAGATACCAGTGCATTACAATGTGTTAAAAAAATTCCTGTACTAGGTTTCATTGCGTTTGGCACATTAAATCGCGAGAAAGTTCTATTTAAAATTTTCAAATTCGTTTGGCCGCCATGTTCGTTTTGTTGTTAACCGGTTTTTGAAAGTCTTATAGATGAACTTTCAGTAGTGCTCTTTTTATCTGTACGAAATTTCCGGGTGATACCGCTAATAGTTTCAGAGTTATAGAATGCCGGTGAAATATTTCGCACATCCGCCATCTTGTGGTTATGCAAACAATTGAACGAAGTTAGATGTCGGTGCATTACAATGTGTATAAATATAAATTGTACCAAGTTTTATTGGGTTTGGTTGGTAAAATCGCGAGAAACGTCTATTTAAAAGTCGCAAATTCGCGTGGCCGCCATGCTGGTTTTGTAGTTACCAGTTTTCAAAAGTCACATAGGTGAACTTTTAGTAGTTCCCTTTATTACCGTAAAAATTCCAGGGTGATATCGGGAATAGTTTCGGAGATATTGAATGCTGGTGAAATATTTCGCACAGCCACCATGTTGGATTGGTGAGACGTAACAAAATTTGAAGGGCACGGTCGGGGTCGTCCGGAATAGTGCTAAGAACTTACCGAGTTTCATTGAAATTGCTCCTGCCGTTTAGATTTTTTTAGGGACACACACACACACACACACACACACCTCACACACACACACACACGGACAAAAGGTGATCTCATAAGCCTATTTTTTCAAAATTGAAAATTGGCTAAAAAATGGTCCAAACATTTTCCTATACACTTTATATTCGAAAACCTGCAACTGGTGTTCTTCCTGTCTTGTTAAACTCCATGATTCTGCACCATAAGTTAGAATTGGCCAAATGGTGGCATTGTACATTTTTTATTTTGTGTTTCTAGTCAAAAATACGGAACCCTATAAAAACGGCACAGAGTAGTGCAGATTGTTAGCATTCTGTATTTTAACTATAATTTTCACTTCCATTTCAACTCCTAAGAATTTGAAATGTTCAACCCCCTCAAAACTATGCTTGCCAATAAGAAGAGGTAACCGATTCCCAAACACATCAATATTCCTCTTCATTACCATGTACTGAGTTTTTCGGTCATTAATTCTAAGGTCTAACTTTGAAGCTATCTCCCCAAGTTCAGCAAACAATTTCCTTATTTCAATCTCATTTCTTCCTTTGAGTACAATATCATCTGCGTATGCAAGCACTTTATGATACTCTCCGAGAAACATGTGAGCCAGAACTAATTTTAGTGATCTGATACCTTTTTCGAGAGCAATGTTGAAGAGAAGAAGGGACAGAGTATCGATCTGTCCTCAACCGGTTCTGTTCTTTTCCCATACAGGAGAATTCTACTTATATTGTCATCCATACACAATCTACACAGGTTAAGAAGTTAGAGAGGGAAGCCAAACTTTGTCATGACATTCCCCAGGCTCTCCCTATAAATTGAATCATATGCTTTGAGGAAATCATAAACAAATAGTGAATACATTGATTATATTCCCTCACTTACTTACTTATCATGTTGTTTGCAAATATGTTGTCAGTCATAGACCTATCACTGCGAAAGCCATTTTGATAATCACCGATGATGCTTTCAGCATATGGTTTCAAACGATTTAGTAAAACAAAGGATAACATCTTATAGGATGTTGTTAGAAATTAACACCAATCTAGCACCTTGCGGAGTGTGGGCAGGCTTTGGTAAACCAGATTGAGATTATTAGTTGTTTGGAATCAGTCTTCTTCCGCTTTGAGTTTTTGTTGTTGGAGAATGTATTGAGTTGAAATCAAGTGGAATTGTGGGGGTATTATGACAATAAATATGATGATCAAACCACAGGTAACACAGGGAAGTGATGAAGCGGGTAGATTTGTCGACGTTTCAACACAGTGGTGACCCCCACGTGGCATCGTGATGCAGATATCGGTAAGGTCTAGTTGAACAGTTATTATTGTGAACGATAATGGCAAGATATATCAAGAAACGAGCGTCAGTGAGAGCAATATTTACAAGGACGTACGATGCGTCCATAAGTGAACTGAGTGAGCAGATCCCCAAACGAGAAGTTATGAAAACCAGATTTTCGACCTTGGAGAGGCGTAATCGTGATTTAAGTGAATCTGATGAACAGATTTCTACTACATTCGTGGAAGATGATGAGAATACAGAGTCAGATTTTGAAAACGAGTATGAATCGGTTGCAGAATATCAAAAGAAAATCGACTATGTGCGTGTGAAGATGTAGGCGTACAACGTGAGCTTTTCACAGGTAGCACCTAATCTGGCTACTGGATCTGTCTGTTCTTCCCCAACCTGTAGAACGAAGTTGAAGTTGCCCAAGATCGAACTGAAGAGGTTCAGTGGCGATATCAAAGATTATCTCGGCTTTGGAGCCAGTTCAGACGTATTCATGGAGACGATGAAATAGAAGACGAAGATAAATTTGAGTATTTGATACAGGCTACAACAGAGGGCTCCGGGGCTTGAGGTATTCTTGACAGCTTTCCGTGTATTGCTGAAAAACACAATATGGCCATGGAGTGCTTGAAAAACAGATTAGGTACAGAGGAGCTACTGGTGGAATATTATGTGCGGAGATGTTATATTTAGTGATTAGGAATTCATCTGAAGCCAAAAATAAACCTTTCACTGCTCAAGTGTGCGACATGCTTCTATCACATCTGCGTGCTTTAGAATCATTAGGTGTTACGTCAGGTATGTATGCCATCGTACTATTTCCTCTTGTGGAATCATGTATACCGGAAGAGATGTTGAGGGTATGGCTAAGAAACTTTAACACGGACAGTGATAAGCAAAATGTTCCCTACTCATTTTCTACTCTTCCATCTGTGTACTCATGTTCAATCCAGACACGTTTCCCCAAACTGTAAACGAAGGCTCCATTTTCATTTGAAGTTTCATAATATCTTTATGACTTTCCTGATATAATTATTCTGCAACAGTGTATGCCGTGTAACATGACATTCACCACATTAGTCCACGGATTACCGAAATGTCGAAGTAATTATTGACGATTAGGGAATATGTTATTGAGAATCCCTCGTATAATGTCCAATTCAAGTGTTTCTCAATTGAAGTGTCTCTTAGGTAGTCAGCCCCGAAGGCTGGTTGGATCCTCAAAAGCTACCGCCGCTAGGTGATGTGGATAGATACCCACAAAATCCCAATGCAGACCTATATTGAGGCGTACTAGGCGAGATGAGGTGTGTGGTAGTTTGCCATTGCTTTCCTCACTGAGTCAGAACATCAGTACTAACCCTTTCTACTAACCTTTCACAGCATACACAGGCACTAACAGTGCCCTGAATGTCATTACTAAGCACCACCCATACCTCAGTAGCTACCATAATCACAGCCATGAGTGAGACTGAGCCATCGGTGAAGAGCCTTATCTTACTCTAGCCTGTGCCAACAGACAAACTTAAATGTACTGCATTAATCAAAAGATGGCAAACAGGACATCTCAATTGAAGAAAGACTACATAATGCTCAACATTGTAGCTCAGGATTAGAAATGCTACACTGTTCATGCACTCGCTCGAATACTGAAGTGAACTTCTTTGTAGTAATAATGTGCACTAGAGTTCACTGTCAAACGTAGCACGTTTCCATACTGTCTATGTGCCGAAGACACAGCTTCGATCACTGTCAAAATTATTACGCCCGCACTTCACTCGATTATAATTCCGACTGTGACACCTCCGAACTCGTCAAGTGTCAATTTGTGACTTCCTCTCGCAGAGAAGTGCTGACTGCATCTCTCTTGCCTCATACGACACCCCTCCCACTGGCGAGAGAATGGTCGCGCTCTTGCTAGGATTTTGATTTCTCTTGTAGAATAGACTCATTTATACGTAGTTCTATATTGATGGTAATCTTCCATAAGATATTCCGCTATTCCTAGGGTACTCAATACTCTTCTGTTTCTTCTGTAACTATATAAAACCCTTATTACAAACTACGTTAAATTTCTGGCACTGTCCGGTCGCTCGTATCATGTGATCAACCCCTCCTTTCCCCCACTTTGCTTGACCTTGGCTGGAGCAGTCCGTATCCACTGCTCTGCCTTGCCTTGCATGCATGCTAACTTGGATATTACGAAAATGTGTTCTTTTTCACGGCCTGCTATGAATGCATAATAGCAAGCCGGCTTTATGATACGTCGCTCAGAACACATCATTGGTTCAAAATGCTGCTGCTTCAATGCTTAATAAAACATACGTTTTATTTATATATTAAAGCATAAAAATTCGGGTTCAGTATGCTAGCCACTACGGCACAAGGTGGTCCCCGATAAACGAAAACTGATCTCATCTTTGTATTGCCTCGTTACTCACGTTTAATGATGGCGTTAAATTAGATGGGCTTGGCCATCTTGGTCATTTAGTCCCGTGTACCTGGATATGTGTGTAGAATTTGTTTGATTATCTGAGCTGTTTGTTTTAGAGTGTTTGTATTTGCAATTCAGGTGAGGAATGGGAAGGAGGCGGCCGTGGCCTTTAAGAGAGGAACCATCCCGGTATTTGCCTGGAGTGGAAATTGCAAACTATGGACAACTCTTCCAGGATATGTGGGGTGAGAATTTCAACCATCTCTTTTCAGTTTTGCTTCACGAGGATGAGTGCTCCTCATTCCAGCCCTCAAACCAGAATTAAATTGTTTGGCTGAGCCGAGAATCAAACCCGCACCTCTTGAGCGATAACCAAGAACGCTAGTCACTACACCAGAATTTGCACTTGTGCACTTATAACTTTTGTGACATCTTATGTCTATATCTGCCTCATACTGCAATAGTAAAGAAGAGCGCTCTCTGTTGTAAGCATGGATATTCATAGGATTAGGCTCTCCATCTCCTACATGCACTTAAATTTGAAGGGAAGGTTGAAAGCATACTGCGAGCATAGAGCGGTGTCGTCTCCTCGGTTCTCTCGCCAATCTCTATGCAGCAACAGTGCTCAGTAGGACACACGCTACTGGATGATATGTTGACAGCTGTTATGTTTGGTAGAGGTAAAAGATCTGGATTTTTATATAGCCTACGGTATGCATTCTACCCCTTGCTAACATGCATTGCTCAAACGTTTTGAGTAATGCTATTCCCTTAACCTACATCAAATTTTGATCAGAATTGCCGGTAGGCTACTTCTAACCCTGAAAACAATGTATATTTTTGCATACTCCATTATATTGTGTACTACCACGTATTTTAATACCATATTGAAGGAGAGAGAGTTCGACAAATGATTTTCTACGTGTTTAAGGTTTTCTACTGCGGAATTTTAGGGTACATTAATACATTTTGAGCATGCAGCAGGGCTCTAGAGATAGCAGTTTTATAAATACCCAATCGTATTGTGAAGTATGTATTTCAATATTCAATAGAACAAGGAAACTACTTGTGCAAATGAAGGCAGGCCTAACATTTGCGTGTTACATATTACTTCCAACGGAGAATTGTTCAAAATGTCAAGTAATAGTCCGCCCATGTAATACCATAACCTCGCCAAAATTTCATACAGAACTCTGCTAGATGTCCTGGCAAAAGGCAATCATTTTTCCAATCAATATAAAATCACACGTACACATATAAAACTACGGACACATTCTTAAAATATATTTTCATCTGATTTTATACGGCACGCCACCGCTTTTAACCAAGTGAACGCAAAGTCATTTTATTTCAATAATCTAAGCCTTCTTCCCTTGTAGTTGCTTCACCAAGCGCTGCACTGCTTCGTTGCATGAAGCGAAGAGACCAAAATCTCTACAATGACCACAGAGTGCACTATTCTCGAAATTAATTGCGCTCCCGGCAGACGCAAGTGACGAGGAAGGGCTAGAATATAAATGTATCTTTTGTAGAAATAGGATCCACCAATGAAAACATTACGAAGAGGTTGGCAGTGGATTGGCATATAAAGGCAGAAATGATCACTCATGTCGGATTTAAGTTCTTCAGACACAAGACAGCATTTGTAGCCGAGATCTTTCTTTTCTGTAATTCTAATTAAATGCCTGCAGAAACAACACATTTTAGCCTACAATTCTCATTTTGCAAAAATGAGGAAAAAGTAGTCTTATGAGATCACCCGGGCAGATGTCTGTCTGTCCTTGGGCCTGTGTGTGTGTCCTCCCCTAGCAATTCCTAAACGGTAGCAGCTATCGAAACCAAATTTGGTATGAGTAATGATCTATGCCTGAATATCTCACGATCATATTTGTAAATGATATCAGTGATACCATGTCTGAAAATTCACAATTGAAAAATGAGCTCTAAGTTGGATATCTCAGAAGTTATGCATGGGAGCTATTACAAAATTGGCACATGCATAGATAATATTATTCCAGATTAATTTTCAGGAGGCCAGACATGATAGAGTTGCCAACATTATTCTAAGCCTGCTGATAGGTCCAATTCCCAAATGCACGTAATTTCTATACTATCAACTATATTATTCTAGATACATTTTCAATGTAGCCTCCTGAGTCGACAAAATGGACGACGGAGGTTTTCACTGCTGAGAAACGAAAACCTCAATCGTGAGCCCACCTATCGACCCGGTGAATAGCTAGCTGCAATTGCCTTTCCACGATTGCCATACTTCCAGACTTGTAATATAGAGCCAAATCGTCTGCGTACAGCGATGAAACTACCGTGGGCCCGACGGCGACAACGATGCCGTTTATGGTAATCGCGAACAAGGTGACACTCAGTTCAGGACCCTGAGGAACTCCATTCTCTTATGTGTAGTATTGCGATAATGTCCTACAGAACCTTACTCGGAAGAGTTGGACGGACATGAAGTTCGCAATACATATCGGTAGATTAACACGGAATCCCCACTCGTGAAGTGTGGAAAGGATCCCGTAGCTCCATGTGGTGTCGTAGGATTTCTCGAGGTCAAAGAAAACCATGACAAGATGGTTCTTTCGAAAAAAAAAAGCATCCTGTGTGGCGCTCTCAAGTCGCACCAGGTGGTCGGTGGTTGACCTTCTCTCTTCCAGGAACCACACCAGTCGACCGTTTACCATCTTCTCCAACAGCTTACACAGGTCATTTGTCCGACCAATTACTGACAAGCTTGGGATCTCTTCCAGCCTTGGGAATCGCTATCATGATCCCCTCTCGTCTAAGAGATGGAAACTCCCCTTCAATCCATATACGATTGAGGAGGAGCAACAGTTGAATTATACTTGAATCGCACAGATGTTACAAGATTTGGTTATGGACGTTGGCCGATCCAGGGGCCGTATCCCTGCGCAGTTCCCATTCCGAGAATGGTTCATGGTAGGACTGTGAAGCAGCAGTGGCCACAAATGTAGGATCGTAACTCCAAGAGCAGGATACATCAGAGACGAGCAACCCAATAATGTTGGCAATGGCTAGATGGTCCGCAATGATGTCTCCGTTGACAGATACTACAGGTATTGACAATGATGTCAGGACTCCGCAAATCCTACGAGGCTTAGTCCACACTTGTGATGGAGTTTATGCCGTCATGGACACATACTTTCCCCATGTCGTTTTCTTACTCTCCCGAATCAGATATCGGGATCTAGCAAGCATCCTTTTGAAGGTAATAAGGTTGGTCATAGTATTTTGCCTCCGAAAGCATTTGAAAGCACGTCGACGATCCTTAACGGCTCCTGCAATCCTGGAAGTCCACAAAGGGAAGAGCTCCCGGTGGAAGTTGCCGGAAGGTATTGTTTCATCTGCCGCAGCCAGAGTACCATTCGTTATGTGAATGATATGATCATCGACACTCTCAAAGGTATCTTCGGCAAAAACCACTCGTGCTGTAAATTCAGGCCAACTCGCCCAACGGAGAAGCCATCGATTTGGTAACTCGATGGCATTCCCATTTGGAAGAGTAGGGATAATCGAGAAATGGTCACTATTACAAAGTTCGTCGTGTATACCCCATTGTATCATGGGATCCAGACCACTACTACAAAAGCTGATTTCGACACTTGAATAAGTGCTGTGTGCAATAGAGATATGCGTAGGTTCCCCTGCGTTCCACAAACGCAGGTCCGGCCGCTTGATCAGTCTCTCAAGATCTATCCTCTACCGCTAATGGTAGCGGATCCCCAGATGGTATTGTGGGCATTAACATCTCCCAGAAGGAGAAAAGGAGCGGAAAGCTGAGATAGTAGATCCACCAGCTGGTTGTAATCCAGTTGATAATCCGGTGGAATGTACGTGTTACATGCTGATGCCATTACTGGCAACGATGTACAATCTTCAACTGCTTCTAGCTGAGTACGCAGTGGTACCTCTTCACTAAAGAGGTTAATGTGGACAAGAGTGCAGACGCCACCGGCGGCTACAGCTGCATCCACCAGGTCTTTAGAGAAGAGTTTGAAGTGGCGCACTGATGTCTCATGTCCAGGATGAAACCTGGTTTTCTGAAGACAGACAATGCTTGCCAAAAACGAAGAAGTTAGTTGACGTGATTCAGCGAGATGTCGAGATAGACATTACAGTTCCATTGTAATAGTGGCATTGTAAAATTACGACACCATGTCATGCGATGTCGGCATGTCAAAGAACCCATTTGAATTCAGTAGGCCGTGTTCATAATGGCAAAATTAATCTCGGTAGTTTCCGCCAACACAAAGTTCCTCAATTCTCTACTAGAAAGCGCTATAGTGTTCAAGGAGCTTAGACATCTATCGTCCTTGACTTTCATAGTGCTTCAAGGAACAACGAAATTCGACATGCAAGCTACCCTTTGGGTGTCAAATAACTAAGCTTGCACCAGGCACCCGAGGCCATACGATATTAATTAGTGCCATAGTGTGGAATTAAGTAGAGGATTGTCGTCTACTTATGCTTGACCGTTTGCCAACCGTCTCCATCTCTAGGTGGAGATGAGGGGGAGAAGAGCACACCTCAATCTCCACATCTCCGTCGGAAGACTAAGATAATGGAGGGGGCACTCTCTTGGTTGGCGCGCGGTTCTCGTCAGATTTGACCTGTCTCACCTGTAGATATGGGTCCAGCCGTGGCCGGCGAAGACTTCCTCCTCGATTGAGTCGGAGATGACTTCTTCACTGGCCTTTTCGGAGAAGTTACCTTCTCTGATAGCGCCGATTTAGATGGAGGCACCGTCGTCTTCAGTTTGATGGCAGAAGAAGGTTCCGTGACCTTCTTCTGGCTAACAGGGTTAATAAAATGGCTATTTGTAGCCCCCTTGATTGCGGTAACTCCATTGTTGTTTGTTTCCGTGGTCAGATTTGTCGCTTGCTTACTGGGTTATTTTGATACATTTTGTGCATATGACACTCAGAAAATAGCAGAGCCCATGGAGCGATATTTTCTGAGTTCTTCAGTGCAGGAGAGCTCGACTATGGTCTTTATTTCTTGAATTTTCTTCTCCTCTAGGAAGGCAGGACATTCCTTCCATCAAGGAGAGTGCTCTCCCTTGCAATTTGGACATGCGGGAGGTGGTGTACATTCCGCTCCCTCATGAATGGCCTTGCGACAGAAGAGACAGATAGGCTTTCCCGAGCAACGAGATGAGGTATGCCCGAACTGACTCTGAAAACACCGCAATGGAGATGGAATGTACGGTCGCACATCGACACTTTGATCCTCTTGAGCAGGCTATATGACTCAAACGATAAGATGAATGCCCCAGTGTCAACTAGTACACCATTCTTCTTACGTTTGATTCGTCTCACCTCGACAACGCCATGCTTTCCAGTTGTTTCCAGGATACGCTCGTCAGTAGATCCCTATGAAATACCAAACCATTGTTCAAGTTTAGAGACTGGTGTTTCACTATCTCGACTGGAATTTCACCGAAACTTGTCCTCCCAAGAATACCGTATCTCTCTTTCCTTGTGTTTGAATCAAGAGCCCATCGTTTCGTAGCTTTCTCACTGCGTCTACATCGCCCATTTCCCATCAAATGCGTCATGCAAGTGAAAAGGATCAACTTTCGTGAAATTTTGCCCATCGGTCCTTATTACCATATGGTGCCGAGGGAAAAGCGGCAAATCCATTCCCTCAATCAGCGATATATAAGGCATATATTCCCTTTCCTTAAACTTTAAAGACGACTTTGTAAGACAGCCAGCCTGAGTGGAGTTAAACGAAGAAACCATGATTGGTCCGTTGCGTTGCTAGGGAGCTAAAGACCAATCCCCGGGAGGGCCCCGCTTGCCAGGGATAAGGCTAGGGTTCCCCAGAGGTCACCAGGTATCTGGAGGAGGGTCGGTTGAGTCTACTCACCCAGTAGCCATGCATCACTTCGCCACGTCCGCTCACCTTGTGATGAGGGGAGGATTCCACCTCCTGTCAAGCACACACACATTCCTACCAAAGGAACTACCCGAGGCAGAGGAGCCGGCTTGACGGTGGAAGTACTGAAAGTTAGAAGATGGTGAAAAATAGGAAAGGAAGACAGTTATGAGAAAAAGAAGGAAGAAAAACTCTCAAGGAACTCGGTGGACTCCTTGTTAGTCCGGTTCAACTTTGCTATCCATTCCAGTCTCGTTTGACATCTCCTGTAAAATGTTATTTTGTAATAGTTGGCTTCTAGCGTAATGAATACATGACAATTATTATTGTCGCATTCCATTCGGCAGTGTTTGAGCACTCATACACATCCATATTATTAGGCTATACATACCACAAAGATGTGTAAAAATCCCTGTCACCATGTACTGTATAATCACATAAAATCCTCCCAGTATGATATTAAAATAGATTCCATGGGGGGTGCGGTGGAACAGAGTTTGCCTGTTACCAAGGTAGACCTGGTTCGATTCCGGGTCAATACACGTGAGATTCTTAGAGTGAAATGCCATTTCGTGGTTCGGATTCCACGTAAAAAGGAGGTCCCGTCGATTATGATCGCAAGATCAACGGCCACGTAAAACTACAACCTCACTCACAATGCAGTTTCCCGCCATTGAGGATTTACATGTGTTCCGGATAATTATTTGTTTCAGAGAAAGTTGTTCTAAACGAATGGGGCTTCAGGTACATAGGGATATTTTTGCTACCCCGCCCCCACCCCCAACTATGAGAAAAGTGAATTACACCACAATACTTCAATTGCCACCCTTAAATAAATTGAAATATATGTTAATATCTGGTGTATCCGTCGTTGACGGGAGAGTTGTGATATATTTGCAGCGATGTTTCCAGCACTTTCAGCCGAGTGCCGCCTTGATGACAATGTTTGTAGTTCTTCTCTGGAGAACATGTACTGCATCTCAGCCGTCACGACAAAGGCTAGCAGCCACACCACTGCACTTGTTTGACCCATCCATTCTCACACACACAAATTCTAATGTAAGAAAGCACGAAAGTGTTATGTAAATTATACGAAGACGAAATTTTAAATGCCAACTTTACGATAATAATCTCTCCATTCTTGTCTTGAGCAAAGAAAATTAGAAGTTGTTGTTAATTAATTTATGGGCTTTGCGAAATCGTAGTCATTTAACCCCGTGTATTTGGGTGAGTATAATTAGTCTGACAACTTGTCTTATTTTGGTGTCGACAATTGAGTGTTAATTTGTAATGCAGCTGAGCATAGGGAAGAGGGTAGCCGTGGCTTTCAAATAGGAACCATCAGGGTATTTGCCTGGAGTAGATGGTGAATCACAAAAAATTACTTCCAGGATGGCTGTTATGAGAAAGAGAAATAAGTTATGCGTGGGGCTCGTGAGAATAATGTATTGCCTTTAGTAGCCGTCGTAGGCTGGTTATGTTGCAAGGGTAACAAATATAGCATTCGAGACATAGGTGACAGGGGTTAGCTTAGTTATGACTAGACTGTCAAACCTTGTCCACCTAACACCCGTGCAATTTAGAAATTTGCAATCGGCATATTTCTTTACTTAAAATTAGGCACTGAAAGGAATTTCACGTGGGTTGAAAAACGCTAAATTATATGCAGCTAAGAATAATCAACCATTTACTAGCACGCAAAGCAAAACAAAGCAAAAATGTGTTGTATTTTTCCTTCTTACTTGTGTGACGTGTATTGATATGATGAGGAACTATGACTGTAATGTATTTTATTATACCACCGAAATTATAAACGCTTACAACACATACATATCCATGCCTGTGGCCAGATATGAACCGGCAACAAAACGCGCGTTCAGTTGCAAGGCCAACCCCATACCGCTGACCAACGCCCGTGGGCAGCACAATAAATTCAAGTGCTTTATAGGGACATATGTACTTGTATATCACATCTATTTCACATACGTCTGTCTAATATGCTGCTAGACGGCGAGAGTCATGAGCTCTTCCCATCAAGGCAGTTCGACAGTTTAAGACCTGTGTTGTGGCATTATGCTAGGACATGTCACCTCTCAATATTGACCTAAGCAAGCGAGTAATTACCATGCAGTTTTCACACCTGGCATTAGCATGTTATGCTATATATACAGATTGCGCTATTGCTTTACTACCTAGGATTGAGGCACGGTTAACCCCTTTTCCCCATTAGGCTACATAAGCAATGCCTCATACTGAAATTTCATACCATTAACTTTGTGTTTATTTCGACGCCACTTAATAAGAAATAGATACACAATAATACAAATTGTAGGCATCTATGGTCATTAAACACCTTGCCCATGGTAAATACAAAGGTTTAGCCAAAATCACAGAGAGAAAGCTCACCTTATGTTAAGACAATGATATGTATTTGCCTTTTGTCTACAAGTATGTAATAAGGTACATAAACTCCACCCAAGTTAATGATTGTGGGTGGGGGCTGTTCGCTACTATTGGTTATGAATCTTCATAGTAGCTCTACTCTTGAATGATCAAATAGAAGTTTCTCAAAAAACTGGATTTTGCCTACTGCACAATAAAATGGTATTTTTAAACAAGTGTAAGGGACAATCCTGTTTTATTGTGCTATTTGCCACAAGGGTTCAAATCTTTCTTCCAAGACCAAATCTTAATTCTCTTAAAATTTCCCTTCACTGTATATTTTGCTTCTCATGTACTACATAAGATTGGCATTTGACGCTTGCTAAGTCAGAGATGTCTTTCTAAATTACTCATGTTAGTAAAGTTTGCATCTACTGAAAAATTTCTATTTAACACTGTGACATGATATAACATATGTGTATTCAAATGTTCTTTCTCAGTAAAGCTTCCATCGCACGTGCTACATGAATATGCCTCGTAACAGGTATGACGTAATATATGTCGGTTCAAAGTCCCTTCTGAGTGAATTTTCCATTGCAATTACTACTACAAAAAAGTCCTCTCGGCACGCCAGAAGGCGGAGGTAGATTTCACCGGACAAACTTGGGGATAGACGAAAATAGGCAGAATATGCAGGTTTTCGTAGAAGGATCAGACCTCATTTATTGCGAGAAGGTATTTTATAATTGGAGCTTAATTAACTTTGTTTTTCGTCATTTTATGCTTATTTTAAACATTTTATTGTCTTATGGGAACGGTAACCTTCTTGTCATTTGGGGTCCATTTTTATACTTGTGGTCACACTGTCCTTATGCAAGGTTTCGACACTGATGTGTAACTATGTAACGGTCTGTTACTTCTTCACGCAAAATTATATCTCCCGCAGAGATTTTGGTTGGTTCCTCAGTTTAGGGGCTGCGACAACGCGGTCATGTAACCCCGTGTACTTAGGGATGGCTGTATTAATCTGTAATTCAGGTAAGGACTGCAGACGGTCAATTTCAAGCAGTAGTTCCTAATGTTGCTACCAGGTACTACCGTCAACGACACCTAGCTGTGAACTTGGCTACTAGATGCCACCGCTACCAGCAACTCGCAACGAACGTGGGAACTTCCCCTCCAAAGGAAAGCACACTGAGGGATTTTTAGCGCTCTTAGAAAATCCGACGACTTCGGCTGGCTTTGAACTCGCGACCTTGGGCATCGACATTCAGCATGCTACCAGTTACGTCACCGAAGCCGCTTCCCACTTAGTCAGATGAAAATCTGAATCTGATCTCGTGCAAGTGCGTTATCTTGACAACGTCTGATGGCTCATCCCTCATCAATTAAGTAGTGTTGCCATGGCAACCACTGATAGCTCTTGGCATTTTCTTATAATTCCGAAATCATTTTTCTCATCCCTTGGCATAATGGTGGGTCATATCAAAAATTCTTTCAGACAAAAGTTTTAGGTAATTATTAGGGAAATATTGTCCATTTTGTACGGTTTTGATATTGTGCCTATTAAGAGAAATATGATTAATGTTTCCCGAAAAAACCACTTTTTCCCACCCCTTTGGTCAATGGTTGGTGCTATAAAAAACTCTTCAAACATAAATTTTTGGGCTTTATCCGACACATAGTATGAACGTTGAACGGATTCGATATTTCACATATTATGAGAGTTATAGCAATATTTCACTTTTTCGAAAAAAAAAGCCCCCCATATTCACCCCCTTCGACCGACTTAGCCCAGTAACGAACTCGACCGAGATTTTATAGGTATACATATTCGGTAAAAATTCAAAATGATTGGTGCAAATTTACGGCAGTTATCGTGTCCACAAGAAACTGATAGTTGCCTAGATGCAAAAGTGTCCATGTTCACTTTTCAAAAAGATGAGCTGACAACACTGGATTGTAGAGTTAGACTTATTACACATGCCTGAAATGCTATCTTTTTCTCAAAACCGTCCATGTCCTATGAATACCAGCTTTTGAAAAGTATGGTTGGATTCAAAACTGCCCATGTCCATAGATAATAAGGCACAAAACTTGCCTTGTCCCTTTCCAGTTAAGGAGGACATGGACACTTTTGCATCTAGGCGACTCAGTCATAGATATATATAATATATCCATACATAAATTATATATAAACTTTTGAACTGACGGTGGTTTTGGGGTCTGGGGGATGTGAAACGCGAAGATATGTCGAAATTTTCCAGAAGTCGAAACATGGTACCCATTGCAATAGTTAGCTTTCTAATGAAATCTACCTCTGGTTGGTTCCTCAATTTAGGGGCTGCGACAACGCGGTCATCTAACCCCGTGTACTTTGGGTGAGTGTAGAATCTGTCTGATAAACGGTGTGAATTGTAATGGCTGTATTAGTCTTAATTCAGGTAAGGACTGCAGAGGTCAATTTCAAGCAGAAGTTCCTAATGTTGCTACCAGGTACTACCGTCAACGACACCTAGCTGTGAACTTGGCTACTAGATGCCACCGCAACCAGTAACTCGCAACGAACGTTGGAACTTCCCCTCCAAAGGAAAGCATACTGAGGGATTTTAGCGCTCTTAGAAAATTCGACGACTTCGGCCGGCTTTGAAACCGCGACCTTGGGCATAGACATTCAGCATGCTACCAGTTACATCTCCGAAGCCGCTTCCCACTTAGTCAGATGGAAATACTGAATCTGATCTCGTGCAAGTGCGTTGTCATGGCAACGTCTGATGGCTCATCCCTCATCAATTTAGTAGTGTTGCCATGGCAACCTCTGATAGCTCTTGGCATTTTCTTATAATTCCGAAATCATTTTTCTCATTCCTTGGCGTAATGGTGGGACATATCAAAAAAAATTCAGACAAAAGATTTAGGTAATTATTAGGGGAATATTGTCCATTTTGTACGGTTTTGATATTGTGCCTATTAAGAGAGATATGATTAATGTTTCCCGAAAAACCCACTTTTTCCCACCCCTTTGGTCAATGGTTGGTGCTATAAAAAACTCTTCAAACATAAATGTTTGGGCTTTATCCGACGCATAGTATGAACGTTGAACGGATTCGATATTTCACATATTAAGAGTTATAGCAATATTTCACTTTTTCAAAAAAAGAAGCCCCCCATTTTCACCCCCTTCGACCGATTTAGCCCAGTAACGAACTCGACCGAGATTTTATAGGTATACATATTCGGTAAAAAATTCAAAGTGATTGGTGAAAAATTACGGCAGTTATCGTGTCCACAAGAAAGTGATATACATTTATTTTTATTTATATATATATATACATACATACATAAATTATATATAAACTTTTGAACTGACGGTGGTTTTGGGGTCTGGGGGATGTGAAACGCCAAGATATGTCGACATTTTCCGGAAGTCGAAACATGGGACCCATTGCAATAGTTAGCTTTCTAATGAAATCTACCTAAAATACGACTACTCACCGGTATGACGTGACATGTGGCGGTTCAAGTGTCCCTTACGAATACATTTCTTATCCAACGTGCTACATGAATATGACTTTTCATCGGTATGACGTAACATATGGTGTTTCAAACCTCCCTTCCGAGTAAATTTTTTATCGCACTTGCTACATGGATATGGCTTTTCACCGGTATGACTTAACATATGGCGATTCAAATCCCCCTTCCGAGTAAACTTTGATTCGCACGTGCTACATGAATATGGCTTCTCACCGGTATGACGTACCATATGGCTGTTCAACTGCCCCTTTTCACAAAATTTTGCATCGCACGTGCTACATGAATATGGCTTTTTACTGGTATGACGTAACAGATGGCGTTTCAAATCTCCCTTAACAGTAAATTTTGCCTCGCACGTGCTACATGAATATGGCTTTTCACCGCCATGACGTAACATATGTATCTTCAAATGTTCCTTGCGATTAAATTTTTCATCACACGTGCTACATGAATATGGCTTTTCACCGGTATGACGTAACATATGGTTGTTCAACTGCCCCTTTTCACAAAATTTTGCATCGCACGTGCTACATGTGTATGGCTCTTCACCGGTGTGACGTAACATATGTCTCTTCAAATGTTCCTTACGATTAAATTTTGCATCGCACGTTGTACATGTAAATGGTTTTTGACCGGTATGACGCAACATATGTCTTTTCAAGCTATTCTGAAGAATAAACTTTGATTCGCACATTGTACACGAATAAATCATGCTGCTATTATGAATTTTCAAGTGGTCTCTTAAAAGTGTTAATTTACGAAATTTCTTTTGGCATATATCGCATTTGTACGAATAGTGGCCAGTATTAGTAAGAAAAGTTTTAATATCATCGGCAGGTTGCTCCGCGTCAAAATTTCTTCTAGATGCAGTTGTATATTGTCCATCAGTATATTCGAATGTATACATTTTCTTTGGAACTGAATCCGACGTATCTGTACATGGCCTGAAATAGGTAATAGTAATTATTTATTTTTTATATTGTGTTATAAAGGAATGTGGAACCATACTATCGAGAGAAATCTAAGTAGTTAGGTGTTAATTGGAGAAACATTCAGTATTACGGATGTGAGACAAGTTGTTCTTACAAGTACCAGGAACTTAAGTCGTTTTAACTTTGAATGAATCTGAAGCACGATAGATGGAGGTCAATTACCTCAACATACTTATGTTGTCATTCTGGTCTTTAATCGAATCAATCCGGAGGATATTGAAAATCATCATTCCAGTGCGAGTGTTCAACTTTCCTTTCTCTAACTCTTTCCTGTTGAATGTTCTAATGCTTCATATTTTTTAGTGAATAGGGGCACTAAAATGTGAAGTTCTAATAGCAGGATTTTAAGACGATATAATGATTGATGGAAACGGTGCAACTGAAACCCACGTGGGTCTATCTAAGGATAGTTGACATATTACTCCACATTTTGTCAGTTACAGAAAGGCCATTGTGGCAAGTTGCCTTAATGTTGGTGTATCGGATATGCAGGCTATAACACTCACTGCTAAATGTAATGTGACATGTAAGCCCTGTTCCTTATTGACCAAGTATAATAAGTTTCCAGAAGATTAAAAACATTAAGTCAATAATAACTTGCACTATTTATTATACCGGTTTGGCCACATTGTGGCCTTCCTCAGCACAAAATAATGTGAATATAGAAGCACGACTGACAGTACATGAAAAATTTTAAGATGAAAAAAGGTTGTTCTCAAAAATATGTCTAAAAAATTAACAGTCTAAAAGCTAAAAAACTACAAAACACAAACACTAAAAATTTAAAAAATCAGATCTGTTACAAAAATATGTTAATTCGAAAGAAATAAATCTTGATATGAAACCGGCTTGAAGAAGGAAACAGAGATCTAGAAAAAAATTAAGATCGAAATGAAAAACAAATTCTAGAAAGTCACAAAGGAGAAGGAAAAATATATAAACCTTTGAAAACTTACGTGGTTATTATATAGACAAAAATTTTGAGGATAAGATGGGATTTTTCAGAATGAAGTACAAATTTGAAGAAGCCTATGTGAAGAAAAAACAAACAATATAGCACGTATGTAATAAAAAAATACTCAAAAATTAAATTGCGAAAGTTGGAAAAAAACTTCTTATGGAAAGGTAGTCTATCGTTGAGAAAATATTACAATCAAGAGATAGGGCAAAGTTGAATGTTTGGATTACCAAGATACAAAGAAAATGAGGCTTGTACTCAGTTTATAGGGCTTAGAGAAAATAGTATATCAGCTTCATAATTATCGGTGCGTGGAAATATCGGGTGTTAAACGCCACTGATGAACTGATGAGGAGTTAATCAATTTAAAAAAAGAGAGAACAGGAATTTATAGAACATGTACATTCTAGGTCTAATATCTCAATTTCTGCCTAGTATTCTTTATAGCGAATTAAACTATTCGAAATTATAGGTTTAATTTAAAGGTTGCCATAATTGTTTGCATATTCACTTATTCTGTTTGTTGGTTGTTTCGTCTCCGTGATATTTTGATCCGGTTAATTATATCAAGCACAGGAGAATGGAGGTGTCGGGGTTTCTAAATTAAGAAATTTGTGTTGTGAGAGTTTAATATTCTATGCGGCGGAAGAGTTGATCTTATTTCTTGGCCGCTGCCCTCCAGCAGATCCAGCAAGATGAGGACCCATCCCAATGGAAACCAGCCAGGAAGGGTAAGCGAAGCAAACCCCACTATGTTATGCAGCGACTGCCATACAAAGTGTAGACAGCCAAACACTCTGTGGTAGTCAAAAAACATTATGAAATCCTAAGCAATCTTCTCACTGCTGGGAACACAACGCCTCATGACTTCCAAACCCTCGCCCCTCCCCTTCCCCCCCCCCCCCCCCCCCCCAACACCCTTCCCCAACCATCATTGGCCCCAAAGCCCAGCAGCAAGGCCTGGAAACAGTGCTGACCGTGGCCATGCTTCTTCTCGTTCTAGGAGTGTTAGTCCCTCCCAGCAGTGAGAAGAGCCTATGGACGTGCAACAGGCAATGAAGGCGTTTAACATCCCGCCTGTAGTGGTTGCTGACAAGTCAGGATATCAGCCCCACTACAAACACTTGCAATCGGTTTTTAATGGCCAGATCAGGGTGATTAACACCAGTGACGCACTGCAATTTATTGTTGAGACCCTTGAGGACCACAACAGAGTTAAAAAGGATTTCGAAGAGTTTTTGGTGGGGCTGTTTAATTGGTAATAGCAATTTTGTACCTCGGGATTAGTTACTTTATGGCTAGGCCTGTGTTAAATATTGTTTGGGATAAATGCGAAATAAAGTTGCGCCAGCAATAAAATGCCTTTCATTAATTTAAATGTCATCATTTTTGCATTCTAATGGAGAAGTCAGAAGAATTATATGTAATATTTCGCTGGGTCATCGTTGTGTTATATATGGCCTAAGTTGGCAGATTTATGTCCGCCACGTTGGAGAGATTGCCTTCGCTCTCGCCATGCAGTTATTTGTTCTTGTGTTTCTCATATTTTCTGGATTTATTTCTACCCCCTGGCACCTATATGCTCATTTATATTGAGATCTCTTTTAAAAGAGCCTTTTGAACTTGAGTTTCGGTTCTGTTGTATAAACGTAATGTTTTAGGAAAATGGACAATCTTTCCCTGAACTCAAAAGGAGACTGGATTTATGCACTATGTACTTAAGCATTTATTTATCTTTGTTAGGATTGGTGAGCGTTTGGTAAAGTTTAATATTAAATTGTTTGATTTAGAAAATTTAGAATTTTAAGGATTCTTGTTAATGTGAATCTCGATTTGTCCGTTTTGTTGAAATGTTGCATATCCGCATGTATTGTAATTATCTCCTATGATTATTTTAACTTATGGATCATTATAAGGTCCTTTTCAATCATTTGTTATCCTCACATCGTTTTCATTATCTACTAGTATATATAAAATAAAATCAGTCTTGCCTCCAATGTTATTTTTCTTTTATTATTTTATTCTTTGAGTCTGATATCCTTAATTGCTCGTATTCAAAAAATTCAAGCTCATTATTATGGGCAGTGTAATAACCTGACTGTTAGGCTGGACCTGTTGTTTGGTTTTCTGTAAATACTGAGAAGGAAGTGGAAAAATATGTGGCAATTGGAAATAAATATGGCTATTCGAGTAAAAGTTAGGAGACATATAGAAGAAGATATGAAAGAGCTGAGACTTGAATACTCTTATATACTGTAGTCGATATCGGAGCAGTAGCATTGCGGGTTTTACAGCTTCGGTAATACTCAAGAACGGTGCTAGACCAGTGTTTCACAGTGCGTGTGATGCATCACAGTTTGACGGAGGCTGTTGATGAAGGACTGAGAAGGAAGGCGCAAGAAGGTAGATATGTCAGTGTAGAGAGGTCCCGGTGGGCTTCACCTGCGTGGTCTGTTCCTAAGTCAAACTGTTCAGAGGTGAGAGTAGTGCACGATTACAAGAGAACTGTCAATCCTAACAATGTTGTGGATCATTTCCCGTTGCCTGTACGAGGATATTTTTAATGCCTGAACGGGTATACTAAGTAATAAATAGTGCCAATGCTTACATGCAGCAGAAACTTGATGAGATGTCTCCAGAAATTATTGTACTGAGCACTTGCATATGTTTATTAAAACCCACCCAATTTCCTTATGATTATGCAAGTGCAATTGCTAGTTTTCAATCTTTGATTGATCGGATTTTGTCTGATTTGCCGAAGCCCTATGATCATGGTTTAATTGTTGGAAGTGGACATATGGATGAGTGCCGTAAGAATTTTCATATGACGTTATGGAGATCGGTTAAATGTCATCGGATAATTAACGAGGCTCAAGCTTTTTGTCCAGAGTGTGCAAATTCCGGGGTTTGTGTTAGGTGGCTCTGAGTATAAACCTTCACCAAAACGTGTAAGAGATATTATGGAATGCCCTGTACCATCTAAAAGGTCAGAACTCAGATCAGTCATGGGAATTGTAATTCTTTATATCAGAATTAATCCCACTTCCTTGATAGCATTGTATTCGTTTTTACCTGCAGGTTTTAAATGGGAGTGAACTAAACAATGTGATGAGGCAATGGGGTTGAATAAGAAGGTACTGTGTTCTAAGTTTGTATTAGCTACTGTACTTTGATCCTACTAAGAATATTGTTTTGGTTTGTGACGGTTCTCCAGTTGGAGTGGGCGCTGTTCTTGCACATAGAAAGGGTAAATATGATGGGCCTGTGATGTACATGTCCCGTTCTTTGACAGATGTGCAACAAAGGTATTCTCAATTGGAAAGCTAGTGTCACAGCTCTCACAATATTCAATTAATTTCAGTGGGGGGGAGGAAGCTCATTATTCTGACTGACAATCCTGCTCTCAAAAAAACTTGATAGAGAAAGTTCCAAAGTGACTGCATTGCAGTTGCAAATGTGGGCTGTCATTCTGAGCAATTACCATTACATCATTGAGTACCACAGCACTAAAGGATGGGTCCAGTTGATGCTTTGTCCAAGTGACCTCTCCAGAAATATACTAAAGATGTTTGCTGACATGTCAAGAGTGTGCAGGAAAGCCCTGTGAGTTATGAATTGTTAATGGTGGAAATTGACTGAGATCCCACCCTAACCAAAGTGAAATCTCTCGTGTTTGCCTTACGGCCAAATCCTTCTACTTATGGCGTCAGTGGAGTAAAACACCTACATTGTGAGGATCTAGTTTGGCTACGTCCAGTTATCATAAACCAGAAACCATTTCTGGGAAAAGTCATTATCATTATTGGTCCATCTCTCATTTCTGTATCAGCCATTGGTCAGTGATAATCAGTTTATATTAGAAAAGTCAAATGTTGTTGACATGCGCAAGTTGTGACTAAGTTTTACAAATGAAATCATTTTACCAGAAGCAATGATTCCGATGAATCCATATCAACGTCATGGTATAGCAAATATTCCTGTAACTCCTGCTAAAGTTTCCATGTCACCTAATGTTTCCTCGAACGACCCTCGTGTTTCAAACTCTATCAATGCCCTTTTTGTATTTATCAACCCAGTCCAAGTGCAGGTTATAGCCAACAACTGCGATCTAATGCTACAATCGTGAGGCCATCGTGGTTCTCTGATCCCAATATTCGTGTATTCTTAGATATAAGAGGGTTCTATTGTTGTTGTTGTTTGAGTCTTCAGTCTTTTGACTGGTTTGATGCAGCTCTCCATATCTCCCTGTCCTGAGCTAATCGTTTCATCTCTACATAGCTCCGACACCCTACATCCGAGGCAATCTGTTTAACATATTCTAACCTTGGTCTACCCCTACAGTTCTTGTCCTCGGCCCTTCCTTCCATAACTAAGCTTGCTATTCCTGGGTGTCTTAGTATGTGTCCTACCAACCTATCTCTTCTCTTCATTAGCAGTCGCCAGAAACATCTCTCCTCTCCCACTCGTCTTAATACCTCTTCGTTTGTAACCCTATCTACCCATCTGATCTTCATCATTCTCCTGTAACACCACATTTCAAATGCTTCAATTCTCCTCTTTTCTGCTGCACCAATAGTCCAAGTTTCACTTCCATAGAGCGCCACGCTCCAGACAAAGGCTTTCAAAAATGACTTCCTAATACCTAAATCTATATTCGATGTCAGCAGATTCCTTTTTTGTAGAAATGCTTTCTTTGCCTGAGCCAACCTACTTTTTATATCCTCTTTGCTTCGTCCATCACTGGTTATTCTGCTTCCTAAGTAACAGAAGTCTCCTACTTCCTTTAGCTTTTCACCTGCCAATTTGATCTCCATAGAGGTTTCTGATTTATTTCGGCTGCATTCCAGTATTTTTGTTTTACATTTATTAATTTTCATCATGAATTCATTCCGTAAGACGGAGTCCATACCATTCAAAAACTCATTCAAATCCTCAGGCTTGTCGGCCAAGATGACGAGGTCATCAGCAAATCTCAGAGTTGAAATTATTTCTCCTTGAATCTTCACTCCCACTTTAAATTTTCCATAATTCCCTTCATTGCTTGTTCAATGTAAAGATTGAAAAGTATGGGTGATAAGTTGCAGCCTTGCCTTACACCTTTCTGAATACCAGCTTCTCTCTCATGTCCTTCAACTCGAATGACTGCTGTCTGGTTTCTGTACAGATTGTATATCACCCTCCTATCCCTGTACTTTATTCCAATCGATTTCAAAATGTCAAACAATTTAGTCCAATCAACGTTATCAAAAGCCTTTTCTAAGTCTACAAAAGCCATGAACGTTCTCTTATCTTTCCTATTATTTTCTATTATTTAGCGTTAAAAATGTTTTTCATGTTGTGTACATTCTTGTGAAAGGTTAGGAGGGGGCGATAGTGTAACAACTTGACTCTTAGGTCGGTGCTGATGTTTGGTTTTGTGTAAAAACTGACAAGAAAGTGCCATAAAATGAAGATGGCTAACTGAAGTATATTCGAGTTTGATGGTCGTAGAACGAGCCCTGGTGAAATATAAGGAAAAGTTATGTCGAATTGAATAACGACATAAAAGGCAGATACACCTCTATAGTTTCTGTCAGACAGCTCATTGCACATTGCACATTATTCCATTCATAATTTTCCTTTGTTATAGCATCAACACATACATGGCAAATTATATGAAATCTAGATTTCAGTCAGTGTTCAAAATGAATAACAGTATCGTAAATAATTTCAGACAAACATAGCAATAGTCTAAAATAATTCACAATTTTGTCAGAAACCTACCTGTAAGAAATTTGAACAGCCAAAGAAGAACGTCGGGTTTGTAGTATGTATTTATTTAGCCATTGCTACAAAGGAAGGACAAAGAGGATGGGGAATGGTGAGCGATAGCCTCTCTCGCTGTACACACAGCAACTTATTCCAGTTTTCCACTGTAGTAATATGCCAAGCAGGTAAGCCGTAAGTTAATACCGGACAGACTATGATAGGTAGGACGTCCATGGAGCTTTAGGTTTACAACCTCTCAATTTTCTATATTGAGATTTTAGAAGCCACTTTTTGACTTATTGATAACTGATATTACAATCTTCCAGTCGGTCAACACACAATTAAATCGGATGTAATTTTTCAGGTTATTTTTCAACTCTCAACTGTCTGTACAAGAAGGCAGGCCATACAGCGTATCTCTTCACTATGTGAGTGTTAGATAATGTTACCGCTAATGACGATAAGCTTGTACACAGTGAGATAATACGGTTTATTATTCCTTCTGTGGAATCAGCTCACAAGAGAATATCGAGAGATAAACAATTGATCTGAGGCACAACCAGTCGAGAAGAAACGATGTTTTCGAAGATCGTCTGTTCATTTACAAGAGAAAATGGAAATAATGTCAGATATCTATCAGAAGAGTCTAGTAACTGAACACTGAAAATAGTCCTTGAAGGGATTCAGAACCAACAAAAACGACCTGCATGATAGGTTGTTATGGTGACCGACATAATGCAATGAATACATGTATGATAATGTGTATGCCGAGATGAGAGCCTATGAAAATATTACATGTCGTAGTCTAAAGTGAACGGGGAAAGTATTTAATAAAATATATTGAATTGTATCTACCATTAATCGTATTGTAATATGATATACATGATGGTATATTCATTATGGTAAAAGTGGGATTAGAGTACAAAGTTATCCATCATAAACAGATTTAGCCACCCTCACGTGGTTGATCATTACGCATGAGAAATTCACTGTCCGCACTGAACTGAAAGGATTTTTTCTTGTGCGGGCTCGTTATCTCTCTCTACTCCATTGTGTGGTCTCGATTCCTGCCTGTCTTTATTCGTCTCGTCTGTAAAATATTTGTGTGCTGGTCAGGTCTCGACAGGTTCTGATATGGAATATATCAATGTTTTCTGGACATTATTTGTATTAAAGTCCTATCTCCATTCCCGTGCGCATAAGCTAAACAGCCTTCTTTAAGAACATTTGATCTATTTGGAACGGCTTGAAATCCATGATACACCAAACTATGGGCCTCAGTTTTATTGAGATATGGCACAAATTACACCCTCTTCCATTAAAAAGTTTCCCTAAATGTTGCCCCTCATCTGGCTTGGCTAAACCGGTACATTGAGTTTTGTCCCTTAAGGGGAGCATATTCTAGTAGCGCAATAAGAAGTGAATTCTCAATAATTTTGTGATCTTTTAGGATATTAATAAAGGTTGCTTATTTTAGCTAAGAGTATCTCAATTGCTTCCTTAATGTCAAGGGTTCTCGGTTTCGATTAATGGTGTATGTAATTTAAGTCTGTTTCTATATTGGTGAGGCAGGACCCGTTGTGTTCGTGTAGCGCACCGCCTGCCTGGCAACCGAGACCCCGGGTTCGAACTTCGGCTCCATCAGGGATTTTATAAACAGACTTGAGGGCTGGTACAGTGTGCACTCAGCCTCGTGAGGTCAATTGAGTAGCTGTCTGACAGTAAGACCGTGGACTGGTCAATGTGACCACGATTAACGGCCGAGGTGATCCCACGTTCAGACCACGCGTCACCCCACAATCCGCAGGCCAAATGGCTGGGCAGTGGTCGCTTGGTAGGCCTAGGACTTCAATGGCTTTAGCGCCACGGGGATTGGTTTGGATTCTATGTTCGTGAACCTGTTCCCACATCGTACATATGTTCGCATACGGACGAATGTGTCCCGTGTTTATCGCATTTCTGTAATCCCTGTATCGTGTGTGCATTCTTCTGCCGGTTTGTCCCATGTAATTTGCTGGATACCCTGCCTATTAGCTCGTTATTGAGTATACCCCTAATTTTGAGTATGAGTCTAGTTTATTTAAATACCTGTTGTACAGATGCTTGCCAGTTGTGTTGTTTGTTGTGAAGGCTGTTCGGGTGCCTTGTATCTTGTATTAAGTTGTGATTTTGTCTGTATTAGTGTTCACAAGATTGAACCGTGCCAATTTGTTCTGAGTAGTGTTCGGCTTCTGAATTGTTTTATTCCTCTTTCCGGATACGACTTGAGCTTTTCGCTGGGTGGTAAATTAATTTCTTTAGGTATTTGGTTGATGATTCTGAGTTCTCATTTAAAGTTTAAATTTGATATTTTGACAGTTTTATCAGTTTTAGATAATAACACTCATTTCAATTGTTGACCGACTGAAAAGCATTTAAATTTCGCCATATACAGCAAGCTTATAAGTAATATGGTTGTGTTTCAATATCAAAAAGCAAACCCGGGTTTTTTTCTATTACCAAACAAAAAACTCTGCGAGTACATGGATCGATTGTCTTTGATTTGACTTCAGTTAGTTATTGCGGTTTAAAGTTGCGGTAGAGCGAGGTCCTCCACCTCGATTTGACTCTTTAATGATATACATGAATACTATCGATCTTATCAATGGTATAAAGAATCCCGGTTAATACAATATCCACACTTCAAAAGAACGATTTGCATATTGCCATGGAGCACAGTGGGGATGAAAGTAAGGAGGGAATTATTGATTAAGCAGTGTCCACGCCTGCTCTACACAATTGAGATCCGGAGCATAGGCAGGCCATATCATTCGGTGAATACCATCTGCTGATGATAGGCATTGAAAATGCCTCTGGGCTGGCAAGAGTTGACATCCACGAAAGTGAAATTTGGGTCGAAATTGTCCGCATAGCCTTTCACTACAGGTGGCAGGATAGTATCACTGTAACGTATGCCTGCCATACACCCTGGGATGTACAAGGGGGGGGGGGGGGGTGCGGCGACCAAACATGATGCCACCCCAAAACGCTGCGTCTATCCTCATTGACACAGGCGACACAGCCAATGTACACGCCCGCAACAACGACTAATGGCACAGTACACTATGGCCCTACGCTTGTTTTGATGTGTGTATATTCGTGATTAAAGTTAATTTATGCATTCAATGCCAATTTGATCTGAATATTTCCAGAGAAAATCTCTGAAAGCACTTCCTTTGAGCCAGTGTGTCACCAAGGGCGATAATCACACCTTCGTACATTGAAATGTTGTTCCTTGAAACATTTTATATTTTTCAAATTTATTTATTTTGAGACCCTTTGTAGTTCAAAAGTTATGTTAACCATTAAAACAAACAATTCAATGTAACTGAGTTATAACTGTGGTTTTGTAGACTTGGCTGATTTGCGGCTGTTCCTGTAAACATGTCTACTATTCTCGAGTCTTCTGCAACGATTTGCTAAGGTGCATCATATAGCGGGCTCTGCTGGAATAGTCCCAACTATATGCTGGGGAAGCATTTAACTTTCTCAACGTTATTTGCCTCTTGTAGAGATCCACTACCCACAGCGACAAAACCCTACACGATTTGCTGGAGTATAATTACTTGGGCGTAAAATCGAATATACCAATAACATCTTTGACCGCAAAACTTCATTTATCCTGCCGCTTCGCCTGATATTCCTGTTGAGCTCACTTAGGTGAACAACTGTCTGACCAATGTGTACTTATACAGAAGAGCAAAGTACTTAACAACAATCACTCGGACAAGGTGGTGAGTTTCATGGGAAGTTCAATTATGTGAACAAAACCTGTCTTATCTTTATGTACCCTCCGAAAACTCTCATAATAATGTTATCTAGAAATCACAAGCTACAATACTTACAATCACTCAAGCAACATTATGTGGGACATATCAATACCTTGCAAATCACTCATATCCTCCCAGAATTTAAGAATATTGGTAGATATGATTTAAGGGATTTTATTTGTAGCAGCATTAGAAAGCCCATTTACGTTCGAAGTTTTGGGATACAACAGAGTCATATGGAGCTGAGGACACAGCAAAAACTAGGGGCGGTTTAAAGTAGTGAAGGTTCCTTACAAAGCACATATCACTGTCAGATTCTTTTTGCATGTGTCTTTCTCCCAAGCAAGTGAGAGCGTCTTTCACGAGTCAGAAACAGCATCCATGGGCAGACTGGCAATTTTTTTTTTAAGTTACACTTCTGACAGTCAGAACACTGAATGAGGATAGATAGTTTAGGGGATGCTAAACAGAACATTAATATCAATATGTACTGTACCATTTATTTCATGGCTCGCACGCCACTAGCTGGTGAGTTACAAACGGGATTCCAAGTAGGAACACCTGGTGGTGACCGCTACGTTCATGGCTGGCTGGGGAACAAAGCCGATGGTTAACGAGACTTCGCGAGGTTGCCCGAAGAGAAGAGTGAGTTAGGAGGGTCACGATTCTACGAAGATGTGATTTTCGTGACGTCAGAAAACCTCGACACCTGTATTGTATTAAGGAAAGGAATTAAACATTAAGGCAAAACAGAGCATTCTACGCAGTATGGTTGGAGCTAAATAACACGTCAGAATACTGGAATGTGTAAACGTGCATTTAATGTATCATAAAAAAGCGTTTTGTATTGAGATTTGAATATAATGCACTATAGCGGATAGCAACGTCGAACTAAGATACTCCTGGGAGGGGATTGAGAATTCTGGTGCGCTATGTAATGAACGAGAAGTGGTCAGATTGTAAGTTGAGTTCGAGCCAGAACCAAATCTGGAATATGGGCGTGTGTTAAAGTAACATCGTGTTCCGGGCGGTTGTGTGAAACAGACTGTGGACGTTAATAACGGTGAACCCGTGAATAGACTGTACATTCTCAGTACCTCAATATGAAGTTTGAATATTGAAATATTGTCTGCAAAGCTCCATTTCATACATGAGCAAGCACACTTGATATTTTCTCAATACGCCACGTGATACTTCCAGCCGTAGTGAAGCTTCTACAAGGCAGCCATTATAAAAATTTTAATCTATGTGGGATTACTTTCTCGAGACACCTGGGCAGTGTAACTTTATATCAGGCTGGTATCATCGCACAGTTCTGATGGAAGAAATTGTATTTCTACCGTGCATTATGAAGAATCAGACGTCAAGGGGAATGGGTAAAGACTTGAATATGTTTTTAGTCATGAGTGGCTAGTACCCTGACGAAAGCCTACATTCGCAGCGGTGGAGAGATTCCATAATGTTACCATAATGTGAAAGTGGTCTGAGAACACGTCTTTATATTTCCAGACAGATAATATCGAAAATGTTTTACACACCTCTAGCCGAGTTGGGTCTAAAAAAATTGTTCCTAGCTATTGCTTTCTCACTGCTGTGAACTGTTAAACATCTACCGAGAGATGCGTGTTCGTGGTCGCGTGTCGAATCGCCATCGTACAACAGGGGCGTATGAACTATTGGATACGAGGGGGCTCGCTGCCGATCGTGTTCTTGGTTCGAGACCCAGCACCGTTGGAGAATGGAGATTATGCCTTGGAGGGGGGAGATATCTACCATGGCATACTACAATATCGTTTTAGGTAGATTTCATTAGAAAGCTAACTATTGCAATGGGTCCCATGTTTCGACTTCCGGAAAGTTTCGACATATCTTCGCGTTTCACATCCCCCAGACCCCAAAACCACTGACAGTTCAAAAGTTTATATATAATTTATGTATGTATATATATATGTATATCAGTTTCTTGTGGACACGATAACTGCCGTAATTTTGCACCAATCACTTTGAATTTTTTACATAATATGTATCCCCTTAAAATCTCGGTCGAGTTCGTTAATGGGCAAAATCGGTCAAAGGGGGTGAAAATGGGAGGCTTTTTTTTTTTTCGAAAAAGTGAAATATCGCTATAACTCTCTTAATATCTGAAATATTGAATCCATTCCAAGTTCATACTATGTGTCGGACAAGGCCCTAAAATTTATGTTTGAAAAGTTTTTTGATAGCACCAACCATTGACCAAAGGGGTGGGAAAAAGTGGGTTTTTCGGGAAACATTAATCGTATCTCTGTTAATAGGCACAATATCAAAACCGTACAAAATGGACAATATTCCTCCAATAATTACCTAAAACTTTTGTCTGATTTTTTTTTATATGACCCACCATTACGCCACGGGGTGAGCAAAATGATTTAAATTATAAGAAAATGCTAAGTGCCAAGAGAGGTTGCCATGACAACTTTACTTTAAATTGATAAGGGATGAGCCATCAGCAGTTGCTATGACAACGCCACTGCACGAGATAACATTCAGTTTTCCATCTGTCTGTGGGAAGCGACTTCGGTATCGGAACTGGTAGCATGCTGAACTTCTATGCCCAAGGTCGCGGGTTCAAACCCAGCTGAAGTCGTCGGATTTACTAAGAGCGCTAAAAAACCCTGAATTTGCTTTCCTTCGGAGGGGAAGTTCCAACGTTCGTTGCGAGTTGATGGTTCCGGTGGCATCTAGTAGCCAAGTTCACAGCTAGGTGTCGTTGATGGTAATATTTTAGGTAGATTTCATTAGAAAGCTAACTATTGCAATGGGTACCATGTTTCGATTTCCGGAAAATTTCGACATATCTTCGCGTTTCACATCCCCCAAACCCAAAAACCACCGTCAGTTCAAAAGTTTATATATAATTTATGTATGTATATATATATATATATATATATGTGTATATATATATGTATATTCTTCTTCTTAGCGTCATCCCGTAGGAACGGGGTCCGATTTTTGGATCAATGCATGCCATTTCTTGCGATCTAATGCTTCGCGTGATTTCAAGTTTCTTGATCGTAAATCGGCGTTAATGGTGTCGAGCCACCGCAATTTTGGTCTCCCACGCTGTCTCTGGCCGTCGACCGTTAGATGGTAGGCCGAGCCGTTGACTGAACTTCGTGGTGCACGGACAACGTGCCCATACCAACGGAGTCTCCATTCCTGCATTTTCTCATTGATTGGAGCCACGCCAGCTGTATGTCGAATCGTTGTGTTGGGGATATGGTCAAGCAGAGAAATGTCTAATGATCTTCGCAGCATCCGCATTTCCATGACATGAAGCGAGTGCTCAGCACTTCTAGGTGCTGGCCAACACTCGGTACCATATAATGCAACTGGTCTCACCATTGTGCGGTATATCTTTCATTTTAGGCGGATAGGCATCTTCTTATCACAAAGAACACCGGTGACATCTCTGAATCGCATCCAAGTCGCATTGATTCGTGCTCGCACATCTTCATTCACAGAGCTGTCGCCATTCAATCGTGAGCCTAGGTATCGGAATGTATTTACCATGGTAAGAGGAACTCCATTAATAATAATAATAATATCGTATGGCCTCGGGTGCCTGGTGCAAGCTTTGTTAATTGACACCCAGAGGGTAGCTTGCATGTCGAATTTCGTCGTTCCTTTGAACGCTATGAAAGTCAAGGAGGTTAGATATCTAAACTCCTTGACACTACAGCGCTTTCAAGTAGAGAATGGAGGAACTTTGTGTTGGCGGAAAATCCCGAGATTAATTTTGCCATTGAACACGGCCTACTGAATTCAAATGGGTTCTTTAACATGCCAACAACGTATGTCATGAGTATCGTGATTTTTGTCGCCTTCAAAAAATCACTTACCATGGCCAGGGGCGAACCTGCAATCTTGGGGTTGGTAGTCCGACACTATAACCACTCACCCACCGTGGCAAGCAGGAGCTCCATTAATACCTATAGTTCCAAGGGATGGAATCGTTTCGAGGTATTCAGTCTTGTGGATGTTCAAACGAAGACCAAATCCTTGCAGACGACAATGCCATGTCTGCACTTGGGTTTCAAGATCCTTCCTGGAGTCTGCTGCAAGCATCACATCATCAGCATATAGCAATGTCCATGGGACACACTTCTGCAGGTCTCGCGTTATGGAATTCATGACGATAACAATGAGCAGGGGAGACAGAGCTGAGCCTTGATGAACCCCAACTGTCACAGGGAAGCTGTCAGTGAGTCCTGCAGGGCATCGCACGTGGCTTTTGGTGTTGTTGTACAGCATTTTTATCCAGTTTATATACATTTCTGGAACTTGATCTCGGAGAGCGTACCAAATCATCTGGTGTGGTACTCGATCAAATGACTTCTCGAGGTCAAGGAAAGCAAGATGTAGTGGCCTCCTCTTCTCTCGGAATTTCTCCATCAGCTGGCGCACAGCAAAGATTGCGTCTATCGTGCCACATCCCTTGACAAGCCCACATTGATTTGCTGAGAGCTGTACGATGTTCCTCAGCCTATTGTCTAGGATACGTTCGAATATTTTCATAGTGTGGGAGAGAAGTCTAATTGGACGGTAATTGGTACATTCAGCTGGGTCACCCTTACCCTTAATGATAGGTACTGTGATACTAGTTGACCAATCTGTAGGTATTTGACCACAGAGAATAATTGAATTGAAGAACTCTGTCAGCCAGGTGGTCGCGTTGTCAGTAAGTTGCTCAATTTTCCAGATGTCTGCAGGAAGGTCATCTAGCCCTGGGGCCTTTCCATTTTTCATGCTACGAATGGCAACTTTGACTTCATCTTCAGTGATACAAGGTACTGGTCCAGCTGTAACATAGATGTCTGGTATTTGTGGGTGAGGGAATTCAGTGTTGAATACTTCACTAAAATACTCTCGCCAACGGTGCAGAATCATCTTGCTATCGTGAAGTCGTCGACCATTCTTATCCTTCACACACATACAGTGTTCTATATCCTGACCTGCTCTACACCGTGCTCGGGCTAGTCGGTAGATAATTGTGTCTCCGTCTTTAGTTGTCAGTTGATCATATAAATGTTTGTAGTGATCTACTTTAGCCTCAGCAACTGCTCTTTTTGCCTCCTTCTTGGTGGCTTTGTATTTCAGAAGATTCTCCTCAGTCGGTGATGTTCGCAACTGTTTAAAAGCGTGTTTTTTTTTCATGCACCATTTCCTGTACCTTGTCTGTCCACAACCACGTCTGTTTATCAATTCTACGTGTGCCGGGCTGTGTTACACCAAGCTCAGATTGAGCTATACTAGTTACGCAGTTGTTGAATGATGCCCAAGTATAATCCGTATTTACAGAATCAACTGGAGGGAACACAATATTCTCACTGAATGCCACTTTATGGTCTTGTAGCTTCCACGATTTGATTTTGGCATGACATTTCACATAGGGTTTTCTTATGTAACCTTTCATTCTAAGATCGGTAACTAGCAGTTTATGTTGAGGGGCTAAACATTCAGATGGTATGACCTTAGTATCTATGACAATTGGGAAATCTCTCCTACGAAGTAGTACATAGTCAATCTGAGTATTGTGCCCTCCGCTAGTGTAGGTGATCAAGTGTGATTTGCGTTTCTTAAAGAAGGTGTTAGTGATAATTAGATCATTTGCTTCAGCAAATTCAAGGATCCTGTTCCCGTCTTCATTTCTGAGATCATAGCCAAAATTTCCATGGCATTCATACCCCTCGCTGGTACTGCCAACATGTCCATTAAGATCTCCACAAAGTAGAAATAGGTCTTCTTCATTGCACGTTGTAACGGCATCTTGAAGTTCGTTCCAGAATGTGTCTTTAGCTGTCTCATCACAGCCTGTCTGTGGGGCATACGCTGAAAATATATGTATACGGCGAGTTGGGGTGTCGATAACTGCTGACATGAGACGATCGGAGTAGCTATGTACAGCTGATACTTGGTTGCGAAGTTTTTCATTCACTACAATAGCGACTCCCTGGCTATTAGTCGTACCATGATAGATCAACTTATACCCTTCTCCAATATCTCTAGATTTCTGCCCTTTCCACCGTGTCTCTTGTAGACAAGCCAGATCAACGCAACGAGATTTTAGGATTGCTGCCAATTCGCGACTGCGACCTGTCAATGTCCCAATGTTCCAGGAAGCAATATATATATACATGTATATCAGTTACTTGTGGACACGATAACTGCCGTAATTTTCCACCAATCACTTTGAATTTTTTACCGAATATGTATACCCATAAAATCTCGGTCGAGTTCGTTACTGGGCTAAATCAGTAGAAGGGGATGAAAATGGGGGACTTTTTTCGAAAAAATGAAATATTGCTATAACTCTCTTAATATGTGAAATATCGAATCCGTTCAAAGTTCATACTATGTGCCGGATAAAGCTCAAAAATTTATGTTTGAAACGTTTTTTGATAGCACCAGTCAGATTTACTAAGAGCGCTAAAAGTCCCTCAGTATGCTTTCCTTTGGAGGGGAAGGTCCAACGTTCGTTGCGAGTTGCTGATTGCGGTGGCTTCAAGTAGCCAAGTTCACAGCTAGGTGTCGTTGACGGTAGTATCTGGTAGCAACATTAGGAACTACTGCTTGAAATTGAGCGTCTGCATTCCTTACCTGAATTACAGACTAATACAGCCATCACAATTCACACCGTTTATCAGACAGATTCTACACTCACCCAAAGTACACGGGGTTACATGACCGCGTTGTCGCAGCCCCTAAACTGAGGAACCAACCAACATCTCTGCGCGAGATATAATTTTGCGTGAAGAAGTAACTGACCGTTACATAGTTACACATCAGTGTCGAAACCTTGCATAAGGACAGTGTGACCACAAGTATAAAAATGGACTCCAAATGACAAGAAGGTTACCGACATCATAAGACAATAGAATGTTTAAAATATGCATAAAATGACGAAAAACAAAGTTAATTACTCTCCAATTAGAAAATACTTTCACGCAGTAAATGAGGTCTGATCCTTCTACGAAAACCTGCATATTCTGCCTATTTTCGCCTATCACCAAGTTTGTCCGGTGAAATCTACCTCCGCCTTCCGGCGTGCCGAGAGGACTTTTTGATATCGATTTGGAACGTGACTGAAGGTAGAATAAATTCAGTTTATCAGTAGTGGCATAGCGGTATCATAAAATGTAACCAAGATTGTCTTAGATTATTTTGTTCTGTAGTATGGATGAACAGGGGCCTAGGTTCGATAACTTGTCGTTCCTGACCTTTTGCTCACTCGGATTTTGGTTTATAATAATGAACTCAGGAATAGATGAGAAAGGCATTCGGATCATCATTAATTTATACTGGGGTCAAAAGGTTAGTATCAGAATTGATGGACATATATCGAGATCAGTGGAAATAATGCGTGGTGTGAGACAAGGACGCATTCTTTCACCGCTTCTTTATAATATATATGCAGAACAGATTTTCTCTGAGGCACTTGATGGCATTCAACAAGGTATTAAGGTCAATGGTAATTATATTAATAATATACGGTACGCAGATGATACTGTATTGATTGCAAATCGTTTCGAAGGACTTAAAGAGATTGTTACTATGGTGTATCCAAAGAGTAAACAATATGGCCTTGACCTCAACATTAAGAAAACAAAATAAATGATAATATCGCGAAAACCAGCATTGTCACAAGTCCTTTTAGTCGATGGACATCAGATTGAGCGAGTCAAGAGTTTGGTTTATTTAGGACAGAATATTAATGAGAATTGGGATCCTTCGGTTGAAATAAGATGCCGTATAGAGAAGGCTAGATCCATCTTTATGACAATGAAACAACTACTATGCTGTCGAGATCTCAGTATGACGCTTAAGAAAAGAATTGTGAAGTGTTATGTTGTCTCCACCCTTCTTTATGGTGTTGAAGCTTGGACCTTGTCCATAGCTACAGAAAAGAAGATTCGAGCTTTTGAAATGTGGATATACCGGCGGATTCTTAAAATCACGTGGACAGAACATGTGAGTAATGCCGAGGTTCTTCAGCGTGTGAGCAGCCAACCTGAGCTGTTAAACACAATTAAGAAGAGGAAATTGGAATACTTGGGGCACATGATGAGGAATCCAAAATACCGTCTGCTCCAAGTTTTACTTCAGGATAAAATTGAAGGTCAGCGTGGACCGGGAAGGAGACGAATAACTTGGATGGATAATTTAAGAACGTGGTTTGGGCTGTCTTCCACAGAACTCTTCAGGATTGCACAGGATAAGAAGGTGTTAGCCATGGTGGTAGCCAACGTCCGTATCGGATAAGGTAGACGAAGAAGAAGAAGAAGAAGAAATAAAACCATCCATTAGTTTAACTAGATGACAATTATTTTGGCATATTTTAGTAGTTTCATGGTAATATTTCGCATGTTTTCATTGTAGAGCAGAATTATGATAGGAGAAGTCCAAGTGAATGTGGAACTATTTTGTGTGTTTTTCACACGTGTTAGTGATCATAGACTGGACTATATAATTCGCACAGCTGATGAGAGTGGGTTCCTATACACTCGACGTGCGTTAATATGTATACAATTAGGCATCCAAATGAGCTTATTATAATTTCATCATTAATAGAATTTTACTCATGTCATTTGACACAGGGTGTTTCTAAAGTCATGTCTTTTGGACTTTTTTCTTCAGTTACCATTGTGGGGACTTCATTTTATTTCCGAGGGGCGAATTATGTTCACAGTGTATCCTAATGAATCAATTAGACCTTAACTTAATTGTGTTAACTAAGATTCATGGTGTAGGAGGCATTGTTGGATATTTTGAGTCCAGCTGAATAAGTGTTGACCTCTAGCTTGGATCTTGATCAATTTTCACTTTGTTTGAACCACTTCTTTTTCGGCGTGCACTTAGTAATTTTGAGATTTAATGACATTATTATTAATGTCGAATTCTATTTTTGATTAAAGATATTTTGACGAGCAGCAAATATCTCTTATACGCAATTTCTTAGAATATACTTCAAGAAAAGACTATACATTATTAATATTGGAACACAATTTGTAATGTAATGTTGTGAATGAATCAAACATTGATTACGGTATTGTACCCGATATGAGCTGGGGACTATCGGCTACGCTGACGTATTAATGCAGATGTTTGGAGAAAAGGCGATAGCAATGGAAATTTTGGTTTCTTTGGAAATTTTGAGAGAGAGAGCAACACTGCAGATCGTGTCAAGCAAGGAAGTCATTTAGTTACTTTATTCCATTATTCCGTGCCGACAGTATAGCAGAAGAGAAAGAGAGAAGACCATTTAATATTGCTTTCAATACTGCGGAACCCATTGAGTTACGTATTTTGGTGCGCCAGTCTAGATGTGTAACGTCAGTCAGGACGCGACGTAACACACCACGGCAGGGATGGTTAATCACGTGCTGTGCAAGCAGGAGGGGTGAGGGCGGCTTTGAGCAGCTGGCAGCAGTCTGGGACTTGTGACTTGTCTTTCGTTGTGTGCGAGTGAATGAACTCATGTACAAGCCAGTTCACAGTTCGTAATTCTGCAGTGTCCGTGTGGTAATGAACTTGAGTACGCGAAGTTCCAACGTTGGCTTTTCAACCGAGTCAGCGGCAGCATGTATGCTGGACTTTGTGACTTGCATAGCAGCAAGTGTCACAGCATTGAGTTCATTAAATCTAGTTCGTTTCACGGCCATCTACAGTCGATTTCACAAAATGCATTTGTACTATAACATAACGTGTAATGTCACATGCATTTACAGGATTATAACCTGGCGAGTTTTAGACATTATTCTTATGTTAGCCAAATGAAAAAAAGATACCACGAGTTGTCGGAACTTGACATTTATTCTTTTTTTTTTTCAGTGAAATTAACGCAAGATACCACGAGTTGTCGGAACTTAACAGCGAATTATAATTTGTCAAGTGGCTATAGAATATTACTTCAGACTTCGATTTTTTTTACAAGCCTACAACGTGAACATTTACACGAACACAGGGTGTTCAAAATACATTGCATTTTTTGGGCAGAAATTTCTTTCGGCACTTTAACATAAAGTTTCAGAGCATAAATACACGGATTTCGATGTACGCTTATGGAGCAGTGGCGAACATTGTGGACACTATAATGGGGCAACCATTTATGATGAACGATCAAGTGCTTTTCCGGAACATTATGGAGATTTGTTACAACATGAACACTTCCAACATTAATATGGGACATTAAACAGAGAAGAGGCATTATGGCTGAGTGGAGTGGCGGTCCTTAAATCAACCACGAGTAAGGGGCGTACCCATTCGAGGTGAGACATCCGATGTCGACGATCTTCGTGAATTATTAGGGAATGCGTCGATCTTCCGAGAAGTCTTTGCGAATGTTAGGGTATTCGCCGATCTTTGGAAATTGGATATTTGGCAGCTGTTTCAACAATAAGGTATTGTAAGCGTACATGAGTATGTTTCCTTGATGTGAAGTAGACATGAGCACACACGTGTAATGGGGCAAGTGTTACCATAATTTTGTTCAGATGTGATTGAAACAGATTTTTCTTTGTGGACATGAAGGCATGTAGCCGACTTCATGCAGTGTCAGATTATATCCATTTTTCTGATCTTTTACAATGAGTTAATTGGAATTAGATAGATTTTTATTTGGCGATATCAATGCATGGCACACTTTGGTGTCGATTTTCTGATCTAGTGTCATTTTTCATTCGTTGCTGGTAAGCAGATGTTAGTTTTTCGTCCTCGCTTTTGTCTTGATCCTGATTTATTCATTTTGAGTATGGTAATTATTAAATTAATTATGTAATATTTCAGCAGTTCTTTTGAACTTTGTTTGTTTGAAGCGATCTGAATTTTTTTCAAGTGATAATTAATGTTTCTAATATGATATTTGAATCAGACATAAATTTCAGACAGTGAATATGCCATGTGGCATACGAGACTTTGTCCTGTTTTTTGAAAGTATTTTACAGACAGGCAAATATTTTCCTGGAGAATTTTATTCAGACTTATTTCAGCGATTGATATGTCGTATATTTTGTTTTTCTTCAGAGATATTTAGCACAGTTTCACCATAGGCTCGGGAGGTCGTGAGCATTTATAATTAGAACCAGTTCATAGATTGAGATAGTTATTTGAGTGTTCGGATGTATGTGGATTTGCCAGTTTGTTACGAGAGTATTGCCACTATTTATGTGATGTGACTCATAGGTTCGAGCGAACCCAGTTTATGATATTTGTAGGTCTAGCCAAGGGCTGATTGATATTTTGTGAAGCATCGTGATGTGTTGAATTTGAGTGATTTAATGAATTTATGAGATGTCTGTGGAGTATTGGATAATGCCAGTTAATTTGCTCTTGAGTACAAGATAATTCCAATCCATTGAGAGACTTTGATCACATATATTCGTGCACTCTGGTAAACGTCAGAATCTTATGACACTTCCGAATGCTGACTTGTTGATGGTTCTGGAGATCCTGAAACAACTTAGGCTGATTTAATAATAATATGTATTGCACATTAATAATCTGATCTGGAGATTTAATAAAATTATTTATAATCTGATCTGAATAAAATTAATCTTAGATAATCCACTCTGATTAAAAATGAATATAAAATTAATGGGTGTTGAGGTCTGATTAATACTTGCTTGCCGAGTCTGAATAAAAATAATGATGATGATTATGAACAAATTGTAATAATGATGATACTAAAAGTGAAATATATGGTGATGATTTAAATGATTTAAGAACGATGGTGAAATTAGTGATTATGATTTTCTAGATGATTTTAAGAACGATGATAGAAATAACTTGATTACCATTGACATCTGAACATTATCAAGTTTGATTAAATATGTTGTAGATAATTTTTGTAAATATAGTGATGAGGGCAAACAGACTCTAGTACAACCTCACACTTACATGGTTTATGTATGGTATATATGTGTATATTTATATAATTTCCAGTTCACATGTAACACATGTTAACGATTTAACCTTGATAGGGCTCAGAGGTCACGAGTGTTGTGTTCTCCAGTGTTAGTGCTTCGGTGACCCTGAGCGCCCAAGAAGAACTTTTAGAAATTTTTCTTTCATGTGAACACGGTTTTGAGGGGAAATGGTCGGAGTTACGAACTTTTCATCCTAACTATCTTTATCCACCATATTCCATAGGCAGGTTTCTCCTTGGATATATTTTCTTTTTCGTTTCATTGGCCAGACCAAGGATCAATAAATTTCTAGTTTGTTTTAAGATGTTGTCACGATGCTATCTTTCCTCATATTGAGCCCGAATTCGGCTTATTTCAGGTCATATTTGTGGTCATTTTTAATTCCCAATGGTATTGGTGTTGTATGGAGGAAATGATATTGGATTCACTCTAAGGATTGAGTTTGTGCTAAGTTGAGTAATTTCAATTGTATCTTGGGACGGCATGAGAAGGTCATGTTCTTATGGTAATGAACTGGACTGCGCCTATATTGGGATTATTGTGGTATCTACGAGTTCTGTGAAGGTAACGCGATAACCAATCAGGAAGTTTGGTTCTACTCGGGAGATTCTGAAACGTCATCATATTATATGTATTTCCAGTAATTAGCATTATTAAGAAGTTTATATCATTCGAGAAGACGTCTATATTAATTAGGAAGCTTCATTTATGATTATAAGGACGTAGATAATCGCTGTACTATGTTTAATTGCCTGGCACATGTACGCGAAATCTACCCCCTCCCCTAGCAAGTCGGCGGGTATGGAGAAGGCCAGGCAGGAGCCGGGAGAAGGGGAGGTGCATTCTGTCTAATGAAATCGAGACGTGAGGTAAGAGAAGGGCCGTTCCCAATGTAGCACTCAAAGTTAACACGGAAGTAGCGGGCATTGTCTGCCCTACCGAGCCGACCGCCGAGCTGAGGGCTAGAAGGCGGGACTAGCTGGCAGTATATTGAAACTATGCGATGTTGAATCAAAGCTCATAACAGTGAAAGTACAGACAATGAAACAATTCCACGACTACATGCGTGTGTGTAATGAAGTTACAGATAGTCAGCAGTGTATTTCAGCGAGTTTAGTAAGAAGATATTGGTATACAACTCAGAAACAGTGGGTGTTTGAAAAACGTCACGCTAGTAACATCGTATATGCATTGCAAGCAAGCGGGAGTCTGTAAAATAGGGACCTGCAGTACAGCTGCCAGAACGTGCCTTGCTACACGGCAGTGTGAAGAAACATTGAGTCAGCATAGTAAACTGATAGCCGCATTGAACAATTATACACGATGTGTTCTTAAATAGAACGATTTCGAGTGATATTTGACTTCGACATGAAGATGGATGGGAAGGATGGTTTGAACTAATTACGTGCGCCTGGAATACAGATAGCAGAGAGCAGATGCCATTACGAGTGAATAGTAGTTCGGCATGGAACAATTTCAACGTAGTACCGAGCCTAGTTGAAAGTTCATTGAAATAATATGACTTCACACTTTAAAACTCGTCGGAGATTCGTCATGATTCTGCCAGAATTGTCAAGATCGGAAGGGTTATCCCACTGAGTCCGGAAGAGACTGCCAGAGCCGAGCAGGTAGCAGTTCGATTTCCAGAACGAGCAGGTCCACCCCAGGCGAGTGAAGTTCGAGCCCCAGAGATGCAGCGGAACGCAGTTCGAGTTCCCACTCGTGCTGTTATACCAGTCCATCAGGATATATTTTCAGTTCCTCTGAACCTGCCAGATTCAACACCAGGTAGAATCGACGATTTTTATTACTTGTAGTTTGAGAATTTGTCAATTCTATTGAGCAGCAAATCTTTCATTATTTTGTGTGTCATTGATTCTTCGAGATTTTTATAGCTCGATGCATAGTTGGATGTTTAGAATTACATGCCAACTTTGACGTCGATTGTTCTGTGGTGGAACATGAAGATTATCTATTTAAAATTTTATTTTCTCCTTGGAGATCATTTGGATATTTTCATAATTCAACCCAGTTGATTTCTTTTTCGGAATTTAAGAGCATTAAATTTTTCTTCTCGACGATTGTCGGTGACAATTCTTAAATTTTGCCATATGCTTGGAATAATGCGATCTTGGGTATTTTTCTTGTAAGAAGACTGAATTATATTAGGGGAAGAACACGTCGATCTTATCAACATTTTCAATGATTTCAACTCCGGATATAGTTACGACTTTGTGAAAGAAATTGTATTTTCTTGTGAAGCCATGTTGATTTTGAAAGACTCGACATTGAACACTTAATGATATTCGTCTTGTCAGTTAACAATTTTATTCTGGACAGATAGTATCGCTCTATCTTTAACAAATAGTTGGATTAAATCAAATCTTTCCAGGATTTGTTTTTTCCAGAGATTTTTGAATATTAGGATCATCTGAATCCAGTTGATACTTGGAGGAGTCGTTTTCAAAAAGTATTCATGTCATTATTATTTCTTTTACGTTGCAACGTTAACGATAGTTGTTTTAATAACTTTGCAATGATATTAGAATCGGAAGTATAGACCAGTACGTCGGTACAATTGTATTACTATTAAATATTGGGAACATTTGTTCACACTACTAAGATCGTTACTAAGTAACCTTGCTACCAACAAGATGTCAGTACAAGTATTAAAAGGATGTTAACCTGTTTAAGCATTATAATCAACAAATACCGTGGTGATAACGAGTGAGAATGCAAATACTAATTTTTACAATACGGAAAAGAAAATACGAGGATATATTAAGATGATTTATTATGGTAATGTCCGTATTATGCGTGAAACTATTAAAGAAAGGAAGGAAGTAGCTAATGTGAGCTTATTGAAGTATGAAATACGATGGGTATTTTTGTTGTCGTTATGAGGTAATGCATTGAAACTGCTGTAAAGGGAAACATGCTATTTGGAGCATTGCAGTTATGGAATTCGAGTTAGTTGGAACTCATTCATGTTGTTGGAACCGGACAAAGTACTGATAGTTGGGAGCAGCCTGTGAAAAAGTAAGATGAAGTTTTGTTGACCATGTTGTCCTAATTCTTATTAAACTATTAACTCGAATAATTGACATAATAAGCATATGCGTTTTACTTAATTGTACGACATTATTAGACTGATATAAACATTTAAGCAGATCTAAACTTGCAGTATAAAGACAAATGTTGAGTGATCTTAATAATTAACGAAGGTGGATTAAATATAATTCCTATAAACTATTTTATGAAACGGTTAGACATAATGATTAACCTACTCTCATAAACATTGTTGGATGTTTATTTAAATTAATATAATGAATATATTATTAACAAATATTAACGCAATCGGATAGTTTATCTAAACTTGTGGAATGTAATTAACATAAATATTTAAATTTTTGTTTAAAATGTACATGTATTTAAATTTAATTTGCGAATCGCAACGTCATGAGTAAGTTTGAATTTGCATGAGAATTGACAAAAGAGTTTGAGAATTATTCTTGATGAATAATACTGTTTGAAAAATGCTGGAGGGGTTTGAACACTCCAAGATATGTGAAGGAATGTCTAGGACAGGCATTCAGTGCAAATCTATCTAAATAAATAGATTGTGGAGAAGTATATTGTTCTCCTCTGTTGCTTCAGAACTTGGGAAGTGTTATAGTTATCTAAGAGTTCGTGGATTTGCGGACCGTAAGAATCTGTGATTATGGGTTCAGTCACAAGTATGAATGGAGCCCTTGTATGAGAACCAGCTGATCGCTGATACGTAGACTTGCATTTATAAGCAGCTGATCGTTTGGGGACTGAAGTCCAGCCAAGGTTTAATTCGTCTTTATTGTACTGAAGTTCTGCAGTGTCTAGATTTCTCGATAGCAATGTTATGAATTAATTTATTTATTTTTGAATAGTTTTTTTACAGGAAAAATTAACAGTAATAATTTTTATTTTATTTTAAGAACTTCGTAGATAGAAATCAGCGATCTGAACACTATGACCATGAAGGCATTTGAGTCTCTTGTATATTCTACTTTCTTATTTGTTTCATTTATTTTGTTTCATTGTTGTTTTTGACAATAAACTTTATTTCATCCTTTTATACGTCAGTTTTCCGTGGTTTAATTTAATTATAGTTAGCATTGTGTTAGGGGATGGGGTTTTCGTTGGTTGTGGCGCTTTCCTTTACCCTTAACTACCTGAGATTATGGTAAGGATCTCGAGCTATTAGTGTAGTATGCTCCTAACACAACATTCCGCTGTGTATTTATCATTGAGGTGCCTGTCGGAAGATCTTCTAGGTTTTGAGCAGGGGCCTTCGAGAATCTTCGATTCTTTCATCATCTTGGGATTTCGACAAGCGGGCCTCATGATAGATACGGGCACAATATCCTTTCCTTTCAACTTAAGGCTTCTCCTTGAAGGTTGTGAATGATAGGAATCCATGCGGATGGCGCCCTTTGTATCCATAATTGATGTTGCTTTCACCCGTAAACGACCCGGAGACACTTCATCTCGTGCTACCCATAGCTGATTGTTTTTGTTAGTTTTTTCATCCTGGATTCCGATACAAGCCTTATTTCATTTATCATATTTTCAGTGTGTGTGTGCGTGTGCCGTAACGTTTGGTGTGCGATGCTATGTCAGCTGGGTCGTCGCATACCATAACGGAACGGGTACATAGCCACACCGCAGTTGGCTTTTTCCATTCGTGGGGCTCGAGTTGTTAGTTTTTGTTTTGTGAGGACACTCGATGTCTTATGAGAAAGATTCATCAGTGAGGACATGTTGAGATTGATCTCAATTTCAGTTAGATTTATTTTTCTGAAATTTATTAAACTTGGCAGGTCAACTATACGTGCGTGCTCAAAAGTATTCTGGTATAGCCATGTTCTACTCACATCAATACTCATGTTTTTTTGGTATGCTCATACTTGTGTGATTACTCAAGATCTACTTGGGACGTCACAATGCTCTTCCATTAATGTCTCTGTATTTAACCCATTTATAGGTTTGAATATGTCGATGGAAGAGATGAGGAAGATGTTTAAAACATTGCAGGGCAGCATGTCAGCTGTTGAGGAGAATATTAAAAAAATGAAAACTGAAGTTAAGGAAAATATTTCAGCTACAGAAAATAGAATTCAGGCTAAGTGTGAAGCTAACAGTAAAACTTTAGAAAATACGATGCAAGCTAACAATAAAACTTAAGAAAATACGATGCAAGCTAACAATAGAACTTTAGATGATAGGATGTAAGCTAATTGTGAGGAAAGTAAAAATAATTTAAAAGAATTAGAGGATAGTTTAAAAACTAAGAATGATGATTTGTTAAAGGATTTGTGGTCAGATACTAAGTCAGTCGAGTGTAAGGGTGAGGACAATATGAACATTTTAAGAAAAGAAATCCTCGCTCTTGAAAATACTTGCTAAGAGAACAATTTAAACTTAAGGAAAGATGTGATTTATATCCAAAAGGATATTAAGTCTGGCATAGCCTATCTAATTTGAAATCTGATATTGATGGTTTGAAGGCGGGCATAGCTAAGATAGAAACTAATGCTAGTGGTACGGAAAAACATTTCGATTTAAGAATCGATGAGTTAGGGAGAAATCTAAATGATAATATCAGTAGATTAGAATCAGAAATTAAAGGTTTAGAAAAAGTTAAAGATACAATTAAGGCTGATATATTAGAAGAAATTAATATTGATTTGAAAACCCTAGAAACCCGTTTGCGAGTAAAAATTGACACTACAGACTCAGGTATTGATGAGAAAGTGAATCAACATTTAGAATTGTTCAAAGGCAGATTAGGGGCCATTGTAAAAGACAGGTATCAGGAAACTCATGTGGAAACAAAGAAGAAATATGAGGGAATGGAAGTGAAACTTCTTGCTGGCATGGCAAATTTAGAAACTCGATTCAATGAAAGCAAGGAAGAGGTAAAGAGTCTACTCAAATCAAAGCGAATGTAGAAGAAATAAAGCAGCAGGTTAATTCGATGCGGACATCAAGCGAAGAGAAGTTAAACAAATTAAAAGGGGATATTGAAGAAAGCACTAGGCGGAACACCATAGTCTCAATCGACAATTTGGAACAGAAACACAATGATAGGATGGCCAGAATAGAATCTGAGATAGGAAATTTTAGTTGTCAAGAAATAACTTCGAGGGAGGTTTCACGAGATCCCACATCGAATATAATACGTTCAAGTAGTCATGAATTAACTCCAGGGAGCATTACTGTTACTCAGATACCTACTACTTCAGGGATTGCGAGTTCGACTCCAATGGAAACTAGGTCGAATGAACGTTACACAGGTCCAGTCACTATAATTAGGAGTTATGATGATAAACCAAGAAAATTCTCCGGGAACTCAGGATTTACACCTGTGGAGTTTATGCGGGACATCCGTAATTACATATCGGAACATAGGGTTACAAAGACAGAGGACTCAGGGTGGTTGAACGTGCCTTGGAAGGTCCGGCATTGACTTGGTTTCGCGCATTCAGGACGAATTTTACAACCCTAGAGCAATTCTCAGTTGCATTCTCGAGAAGATTTTGGAGCGCGGAGGATCAGATGAGCATCAGGGCAGAGATGTACTCTAAAAAGTATTCGACATCACATCCTACACACTATGCTAATTACTTTACGTCACAATTAGCCAGATAACAGTTTCTTACTCCACCACTGTTAGAAGAGGATTTATTAAAGGCGATAGCACGACAAATGCCATTTGATGTGCAACGTTCGTTAATAGCGTCCGGTGCCACCAGCCTTGAACACTACGACGACATCCTAAGACGTTTAGATCACACTAGTGCACAGACGACACCTAGAAACGCTAGATCAGAAAAAAGGGCAGTAGAGAAATAAACGACGTTGTAGTGGACAACGCGGTTCAAACTGAAAGAAATTCGTCGAGAGAACAGAGGGGAAACGAAGGCAACGGAGGAAATGTCCAGAATTATCGAGGAAATGATAGGTTCCAAAGGCTTTATGATAGACCCTATAATAGGTATCAACAGCAAGGAAATCGATATAAAAAACTACAGAGGATACCGATACTATATCAGGAATAGATACAACAATCGTTATGGAGGGAGATATAACGAGAACACAGAGGATCAGCAATCAGGCCAGAATTACCAACGGGACAACCGTAACCAAAACGATCGCGATGCTAGGTATAGGGAGAACCAGAACGATGGTCAAGAAAGGAGGAAGGAACACCAACCTAGCGCCCCACCTGAAGAGTTAGTTAACCAAGAATCTAACGGGGCAGGAACAAGCGGTCAGAGGGAGAAAAAAACTTCAAATTAATCGGAAATCGTTCAGATAACCATCTAGAATCCATCATTATTTTGGAGATGTATCAAGTTCAGGATTCAGATCTACTCGAAGAAGAGGACACAATCCACCGTAGGATCAGGCACGAATTACCCGTTATCAGCGTAGAAGTCTTGGGGAAGCAGATAAAGAATCTGATCGACACAGGGGCCATGGTGAGTGTCATTTCCATGGGCTGCCTAAACGATTTACAGTTAATCGAAGATATTGCCATGTTGCCAGCAGCAACTAGTAAAATTCAAGGGGTAATTCAGGACAAAGGTATCAAATGCAGAAGTCAGGTACTCCTAGAAATTCGAGTTGGAGCCAGACACTTCACACAGATGTTCTTAGTCATCAACAACCTTCATTTTGAGATAATATTGGGAGTAGACTTCATCGGAGAGAGTGGTCTAATAATCGACATGCAGAGCAGACGCATGCATTTCTCCAAGGAAGAAACTAAGCAAGAGGAATTAGACAAGACATGCTTCCGTGAGGACGTTTTAGACGTGATGGTATCCGGTACTGAAGAACTAGTAGAGAATAAGGAGGATATTAAAGATGGATAGACCCAGAAGTTCGAGAGAAATTTGATCGAATCATAGCAGAATATGGGGATATCATTGGTGATAAGCCAGGACGCATTGCTTATTTCTCGTATAACATCAAGCTCACAGATGACAAACCTTACCGCAAGAATTTGTATCCCATCCCGGATAAGTGGAAGGAAGAAGTAGGAAAAATGATTAGTGAAAAGGAGCAAGACGGTATAGTCAAGAAGATGCCGACAGCATACTTGAACCCGCTAGCAGTAGTGAAGAAACCCAATGGCAAGTTAAGGATATGTTTGGACGCCAGGGCACTTAATGAGAAGATTCTTCCAGAGCATGATAGGCCTCCAGTAATTAGAGAACTCCTTAGGAAATTTAGAGGAAAGAGGTATTTTTCAACAATAGATCTGACTAGTTCCTATTACCACATCGAGCTAGCAGAAGAGTGTAAGCAGTTTACAGGATTCCTTTTCGACCATAAGACCTATGTCTTCAATAGGCTACAATTTGGTGTAAAGAACAGTGGTCCAGTGAAGATCAGGGCACTAGATTCCAATCTCTCAGATCTGGTCAAAAAAATGTAGTTAGCTACATTGACGACTTAATCATTGCGTCAGAGACAGCTGAAGAACACATGAACCATCTGGAAATGTTATTTGAGGATCTGAGAAGGACAGATTTCAAAGTGAATTATGACTAGTGTCGGTTCTTCCGCACAGAAATTGAGTTTCATGGACATCGGATTGAAGGAGTGGGTTACAGGACAAATCCGAAGAAAATTGTGGCCATAGCGAATTTCCCACCACCTAGAAGGGTCAAGGAAGTAAGGCAATTTTTGGGAATGTGCCAATTCTTCTCAGTACACCGTCCAGCATATACTGAAGTCATGGCTCCTTTACAGGATATACTTTGGAAGGGAAACAGATGGAAATGGGACAGCAAATGTGAAAAGGCTTTTCAGGATGCAAAGGACATGTTAGTTCGAAATGTGAAACTTGAATATCCGGATTTTTCAAGACGATTCTTCGTGGAGAAGGATGCGTCTTAAGTTGGCATCAGTGGCATACTTTATCAGGTCGACGATGATGGTAAACATCGATATCTAGCTTTCTCTAGACGCAAGCTCCGCAAAAGTGAGAGAAATTATTACGCCACGGAATTAGAGGCATTGGCTATGTTACATGCACTTCAGACATGGAAAAAGCTTTTATTTGGACACGATTTGACTGCGATCACCGATCACAAAGCTCTGGAATTCATCATGAAAACAGATTTAGCCAGCGATCGCATAACCAGATGGGCACTTTTCCTGCAGCAATTTAATCCCGAAATCGTCCACCGACCTGGAAAATTGGACCTTTTGGCAGATATCCTGAGTAGGAACCCTAGTGAAGAAGTGATAGTTAATCACGTGAATTTAATCCAAGACGACCAGGGGGCGTTGGATATGTTGACGAGACTCGCTCTAACTCATAAGAGATACGCGCCGTTGCGCAAGATTTACCGTTTTCTCACAAATAGGATGGACAACGCCGATCCAGACTTAATAAACACAGAGCGTCAAGTCAGAGATTACAACATCGTGGGAGGGTTGGTCCACCAATACATAGACAGAGATCACACATAGCTAAGAGTCGGTATTCCACCTAAGGTAGTTGAGAAGGTTATTTGGTTAACGCACCGATCAGCAGCGCCTGTGGGAGTAGATAAAACTTGGGCCATCGCGAAGGAGACGTTCGTTTGGAATCGAATGGGACTAACCATTCGTGAAGTTCTCAAGACTTGTGGTAGATGCCAACGCAGTAAATACTCTTCAAAGTTAAGGAAGGAGTTTCCCAGAGCGATTTTGCCATCAAAGCCTGGAGAATTATTCGCCACGGATATTTTCGGCCCAATTCCCCGTTCAACAAGAGTAAACCAATTTATCTTGGTAACAGTTGATGCCTTTTCAAAATTTGTATCATTATGCCCAATTCAGAAGGCAACATCCAGATATGTCTTAAGGAGGTTCGAAAACACTGTCTTTCCAACTATGGGTAAACCTGCGAGTTTATTGAGTGATCATGGTCCACAGTTCACCAGCATGGAATTTAAAACAGCCATGGAACGTTTAGGTATACACCATCTCTTCAACTCAGTCCGTTATCCTGAAGGAAACTCGGCAGAGAGGATAATGCCCGAAATTAGCAACATTTGTAGGCTATATGTATGGGAAAACCATAACGGGTGAATGGAGGTGATTCCCGTCATCACCGAATGTCTTAATTCAACAGTACACGAGAGCACAGGACAGACTCCTTCTATTTTGCATCAGGGCATCAAACCCTGGCGACCATGGGATGGCATAGTGAAAGATCCAGTAGACGCTGAACCAACCCAAGAGAGGAGGATTGAAATAGCGGGGGAACGCTGATAAACGATCCAGAAGACACGCTGGAAGGAGATTCCAAGAACCATTTCCTGAAGAAGAAGATGAGATTTTAATCAGGAAGCCGATTTCATCAAACCTACCGATGAAGGTGTATCATAAGCTGCTCCCCTGTTTACTGGGCCTTTTCGCATTGGCGAGGTGTATGGGAACAATAGCCACAGGATCGTCAAGATGAACGATGATGAGAACGTGGGAACTTTCAACGCTGCGAGTATAAGGAAATACTACTCTGTCTAAAGGATTGATTGCAAGAACCTAGAGGATGAACATTTAGAATATCGTGTACATGAAATGTGTAATGCTGTTCTATGATTGTTTTTTATGATCTTTAATTCGTGGGATCACAAAAAAATCCTTGGCAGGGGAGAGATGTACCCGATATGAGCTGGGGACTATCGGCTACGCTGACGTATTAAATGCAGATGTTTGGAGAAAAGGCGATAGCAATGGAAATTTTGGTTTCTTTGGAAATTTTGCGAGAGAGAGAGCAACACTGCAGATCGTGTCAAGCAAGAAGTCATTTAGTTACTTTGTTCCATTATTTCCGTGCCGACAATATAGCAGAAGTGAAAGGGAGAAGACAATTTAATATTGCTTGCAATACTGCGGAACCCATTGAGTTACGTATTTTGGTGCACCAGTCTAGATGCGTAACGTCAGTCAGGACGTGACGTAATACACCGCGGCAGGGATGGTTGATCACGTGCTGTGCAAGCAGGAGGGGTGAGGACGGCTTTGAGCAGCTGGCAGCAATCTGGGACTTGTACTTGGCTTTCCTTGTGTGCGAGTGAATGAACTCATGTACAAGCCAGTTCACAGTTCGTAATCTTACAGTGACCATGTGGTACATGAACTTGAGTACGCGAAGTTCCAACGTAGGCTTTTCAACCGAGTCAGCAGCAGCATGTATGCTGGACTTTGTGACTTGCATAGCAGCAAGTGTCAAAGCATTGAGTTCATTAAATCTAGTTCGTTTCACGGACATGTACAGTCGATTTCACAGAATGCATTTGTACTATAACATAACGTGTAATGTCACATGCATTTACAGGATTATAACCTGGCGAGTTTTAGACATTATTCTTCTGTTAGTTAAATGAACAAAAGATACCATGAGTTGTCGGAACTTGACATTTATTCTTTCTTCAGTCAAATGAACGCAAGATACCACGAGTTGTCGGAACTTAACAGCGAATTATAATTAGTCAAGTGGTTACAGAATATTACTTCAGACTTCGAATTTTTTAATGTGCCTACAACGTGAACATTTACACGAACACAGGTGTGTTCAAAATTATTTGCATTTTTTGGGCAGAAATTTCTTTCGGCACATGAACATAATGTTTCAGGGCATAAATACACTGATTTCGATGTACGCTTATGAAGTAGTGGCGAACATTGTGGACACTAATGGGGCAACCATTTATGAGGAACAATCAAGTGCTTTTGCGGAACATTATGGAGATTTGTTACAACATGAACACTTCCAACATTAATATGAGGCATTAAACAGAGAAGAGGCATTATGGCTGAGTGGAGTGGCGGTCCTTAAATCAACCACGAGTAAGGGGCGTACCCATTTGAGGTGACACATCCGATGTCGACGATCTTCGTGAATTATTAGTCAATGCGTCGATCTTCCGAGAAGTCATTGCGAATGTTAGGGTATTCGCCGATCTTAGGAAATTGGATATTTGGCAGCTGTTTCAACAATAAGGTATTGCAAGCGTACATGAGTATTTTTCCTTGATGTGAAGAAGACATGAGCACACGCGTGTAATGGGGCAAGTGTTACCATAATTTTGTTCAGATGTGATTGAAACAGATTTTTCTTCGTGGATATGAAGGCATGTAGCTGACTTCATGCAGTGTCAGATTATATCCATTTTTCTGATGTTTTACAATGAGTTAATTGGAATTAGATAGATTTTTATTTGGTGATATCAATTCATGGCACACTTTGGTGTCGATTTTCTGATCTAGTGTCATTTTTCATTCGTTGCTGGTAAGCAGATGTTAGTTTTTCGTCCACGCGTTTGTCTTGATCCTGATTTATTTATTTTGAGTATGGTAATTATTAAATTAATTATTTAATATTTCAGCAGTTATTTTGAACTTCGTTTGTTTGAAGCGATCTGAATTTTTTTCAAGTGATAATTAATTCTTCTAATATGATATTTGAATCAGAAATAAATTTCAGACAGTGAATATGCCATGTGGCATATGAGACTTTGTCCTGTTCTTTGAAAGTATTTTACAGACAGGCAAATCTTTTCCTGGAGAATTTTATTCAGACTTCTTTCAGCGATTGATATGTCGTTTATTTTGTTTTTCTTCTGAGATATTTAGCACAGTTTGACCATAGGCTTGGGAGGTCGTGAACATTTATAAATTAAACCAGTTCATAGATTGAGATGGTTATTTGAGTGTTCGGATTTATGTGGATTTGCCAGTTTGTTATGAGAGTATTGCCACTATTTATGTGATGTGACTCATAGGTTCGAGCGAACCCAGTTTATGATATTTGTAGGTCCAGCCGAGGGCTGATTGATAATTTGTGAAGCATCGTGATGATGTGTTGAATTTAATTGAGTGATTCAATGAATTTATGAGATAATGTCAGTGGAGTTTTGGCAAATTTTTGATAATGGCAGTTAATTTGTTCTTGAGTACAAGATAATTCCAATCCATTGAGGGATTTTGATCACATATATTCGTGCACTCTGGTAAACGTCAGAATCGTATGACACTTCCGAAAGCTGACTTGTTGAGGGTTCTGGAGATCCTGAAACAACTTAGGCTGGTTTAATAATAATTATTGATCTGATCTTCATAAAATTCACCTTAATAATCTGATCTGGAGATTTAATAAAATTATTTATAATCTGATCTGAATAAAATTCATCTTAGATAATCCACTCTGATTAAAATGAATATAAAATTAATTGGTGTTGAGGTCTGATTAAAATAAATAAGTAATTACTTCCTTGCCGAGTCTGAATAAAAATAATGATGATGATTATGAACAAATTGTAATAATGATAATAATAAGTGAAATATGTGGTGATGATTTAAATGATTTAAGAACGATGGTGAAATTAGTGATTATGATTTTCCAGATGATTTTAAGAACGATGATAGAAATAACTTGATTACCATTGACATCTGAACATTATCAAGTTTGATTAAATATGTTGTAGATATTTTTTGTAAATATAGTGATGACGGCAAACAGACTTTAGTACAACCTCACACTTACATGGTTTATATGGTATATATGTGTATATTTAAATAATTTCCAGTTCACATGCAACACATGTTAACGACTTAACCTTGATAGGGCTCAGAGGTCACGAGTGTTGTGTTCTCCAGTGTTAGTGCTTCTGTGACCCTGAGCGCCCAAGAAAAACTTTTAGAAATTTTTCTTTCATGTGAACACAGTTTTGAGGGGAAATTGTCAGAGTTACGAACTTTTCATCCTAACTTTCTTTATCCACCATATTCCATAGGCAGGTTTCTCCTTGGATATATTTTCCTTTTCGTTGCATTGACCAGACCAAAGATCAATATATTTCTAGTTTGTTTTAAAATGTTGTCACGATGCTATCTTTCCTCATATCTTTTCCTTTTAACTTAAGGCTTTGCCTTGAAGGTTGTGAATGATAGGAATCCAGGCGGATGGTGCCCTTTGTATTCATAATTGATGTTGCTTTCACCCGTAAACGACCCGGAGACACTTCGTCTGGTGCTACCCATAGCTGATTGTTTTTTTTGTTAGTTTTTTCTTCCTGGATTCCGACACAAGCCTTGTTTCATTTATCATATTTTCAGTGTGTGTGTGTGTGTGTGTGTGTGTGTGAGTGTGCGTCCCGTAACGTTTGGTGTGCGATGCTATGTCAGCTGGGTCGTCGCATACCATAACGGAACGGGTACAGTATATTATATGAAGTGTCAAAGTATAAGTATACATTGTTATTCAGCATACCACTGGATAATGCTATGATTATTATTATAGTAAACAGTAATGAGACTGTAAAATAGAAAGTAGTATGTTGGATTTGAGCCATTGAGAGCCACGTATTACAGATTTTTATGAGAATTTGCGACGTCGCATAGTTATTTAATTAATCCTTGTGGAAGGATTTGGGACCAGCTGTTTAATCACAGATATTTTTATGCCTCATTGCTACAATCACTCTGATTAGAATACTGCATCAGAATCATTCTAGATGGTTGGATTATCTCTGACGAAGTTAAATAAAAGCCAATATTATTAATTTATTAATTGTTCTATAAAATAAATTACTCGAATTGGACACTTAAATACTTTCAATTAGCTTGACTGCTTGTTGAATTCAAATATGCTTACGACAAATTCAGCCTGAACATAAGGAGATAAATTTAATTGTTAGGTTGCTACTAGCCAAGTTCATTGACAAGCCAAGTCAAATAATACGTCATATTAATGATGAAATTAAGTTGTTTTGGAGATAAATAACTCTTCGAATATTAACTAAGGGTTAATAAATTAGTAATGCATACGAGATGCATGAACTTCAATTATCGTCTGTGTATATAAATAATTCTTTGATTTTATTTTTTTATAATTTGATGTGTTAAATATTTGATAAATTTGCGCTTTAAAATGTGATTACATTAGGGTGTGCAACAAATTTAAATAAATGTAATTTAGGGTTGTACATAATAATGAATAACGTTGTATAGATTTCTCAGTGTCGTGTCGAGTTAGACACAAGGTGATTTTGTTGCTAATTGGATAGATATTCCGATTACTTTCACCCTGTTGGAAGGGTATTTTAGTATTCTTTTGGATGCTAAGTTTCTTGTTTGTTTGTTTGTTTGTTTGTTTGTTCACTTTAATGAATAAATTCAGTTTTACCTAAAGATTTTGATGGCGTGATACTTCAAAGAGGTGGTGGAGGGTGTTATTAGGAAGGCCATTGCTGGGTATTTCGGGGTAGTCCACGCTTCCGATATGATTCATTATTGGAATTTCATGTGCTCTGAGCTTCTTTCGCTTTTGTGGCCATGGTCCTTCATAATACTACCTTGTTAGATGTATCTGTGCCCTATTATCCCATTCTCTTGTGAGTAGGACCTGGGGGTTTTTAAGCCGGGGATTTTCAGGTTCGACGATCCGGCTGTCTTCGTGGGATGGAGCAGGTGATAGTAGGTAATTACGAGTACAGTACTCACTGAATAGACGTTAAATTAAATGACGGATACTATAAGAGACATCTGACATTAAAAACTAAGCTTATTCATGCCAAAAAGTTTTAGTTTTGCATTCATAAATGCGAATGAATATTACTTACTTATTTAAATGGTTTCCACTTGCAGTACTTTCTATGTCCAGGGTTTCATCTTTCACATCCTGGGGATAAGAAGTCACAGTAAATGTTTTCGCTATCACAAATAATACACCATGTATTTGTACACAACAGCCCAAATGATGTAAAGATAAAGACAGCAAACGATTACCTGACTCTACTGTCATAATGTCCATCATATGTTACTAATAGAGATGTATATTATACTGATAAATGTCCAAGTGTTCCTTGGTACTGAAATATAACACACCATCAAACCGTCACTTCTTTTGGGACCACAAAGAAGCACTGTGCGAGAGAACACTCTAAAACAGTGCCTTAAAGGAAGTTTTAGCTTTAGGGATTGACGAAATTGAACGAACATATTTTTAACATTTTGCTGTAAGAAAACAATACGTCATAGTATCTTACATATCCACTCATCATACACTAAGAAGGGTCTAGGTCCTAAATATTTGTACCAACACTGTTTCTGAGAATGTATAAATCATTACGATGTGCCACTTATTTACCATTATACAAGAGTTTACCCCCAACTGTAATTTATTCTTTTAAATTATCCTAATAATTGAGAATAAGCCATGGAGAGTTTTGTAGAGTCTATAACACCAATACTGTTGCTGCATAATGCTACTAACTACTCGCATTATATGACTACTGGTATATGGTATATGGAAGCACTTAGTTGGCAATGGAGATACAGACCGACGTTAAGATTGAAGTGCTAAGAGAAGTCTGTTAAAATTATTTCATGAATGTAGTAATTTGCCACTTGCATTGCTTTCAAGGTGGGATTTTATGTCATTACTATTAATCGATAATTACTAGATTGTAATTCGTATATTGATACCAACCTTTATAATTCCTGCATTAGAAAAGCATAAGAGACATGCACAATTCAAATATTATTCATGTGAAATGCACCAGACCATGTGGTGAGCCTCTCTGCAGAATCAGAAGATGAGTGGGTATGATCTCCATCCTTGGCCACCTTTGAAATTGTTTTTTTCTAACTACAAGAATTAAGAATAGGGTAAGAGATATATTTTTTTCACTACATACTCACAAGTTTATGTATGTGGATTTATGTATCATCAAGTAGTTTCTCCATAATGTTTTATAAATTTCTCTTACAATTGTGTTCTATAAGTATGCGTTTCCTTTACGCTGAAGACCAAGTGCATGTTCTTGCAATGCTCTGATTAGGAAATGAGCCGATCCCTCTAATAAGTTAGAACCTTCCCAATTGATGCTTCGAGTTTAAGAAACAAACGACAGAATAACTCTACAAGAATTGCTCAGGTACTGAATCCCCCCTCCTTTCTGTAGCCCTCATGAGTAGATGTATGTATGTCTACCCCTCATTATTCCCGTTTTCCAACGGGGTCGGGGATGAGATGCGATGGAAGTCTTTGTGGCGATGATTTTTACGGCCGGATGCCCTTCCTGACGTCAACCTCATGAGAGGTGTTAATGAGAGATGAAATGAATGATGGTGAATGAAACTGGGCAAGGATGTGGAAGGAAGCGGCCGTGGCCTGTCAGAAGGTACCGTCCCAGCATTTGCCTGGTGTTGAAAATGGGAAACCACGGAAAACCATTTCAAGGACGGCCGACGGTGGGGCTCGAACCCACGCGTCTACCGAGTCAGCAGAGAGCTTGGCCCCATGACCTAATGCTGCACGTTAGCCAGCGTAGCCACTACTGTCGGTCATGAGTAGATATATGGCCATAAAACAGCTTCTTGGTCAAACAAAACCAATTTGCACAACTTCATCTTTGAAATTCTCCAAGTTCATGTTAGAATTAAAAGTCCACAGTGAGCAACTAATAAGCTACAATGTGATTGAGCCAATCACAAACGGTAATACAGGTTTAGGCAATGAGGATTCAGGTTCATTCCCCTATAGATCAGTGGCCCTAGCATCAGTGTACACAGTGAAGGTCGCTGATTCAAGTTTCCCATTGGTAAGATATTTTCATTCTCCAACTTCCGACAAACAGGCTTGCGCTCTCTGTGCAACACTAGATCTAACTGCCGAATGCTTCCACTAGCAATTTATAAAGTTGTGACAGTTTTGGAATACCCAAACACCATTCGATGCTAGGAAGATGAAGAACAAGTCAAGTAGTAATCTAATAAGGTACTTACCTCGTTGAGATCTTCAGATTGTGTTTCTCTTTTGACGCATGGAAGGATCACTGGCGTTGGACATTCTTCAAGCTTAATATCCACTGTATCATCAGTTTCAACCTGCAGATAAATTATGTGTCTCACAAATATATTCTTTGCATAGCGAGAATTTCATCACACACTTTACCAATAAACTTCTGCTGCAGGAATCAAGAAATAAAGTATTTTAGGAAAACCTGTGGGGAAATTTGTGGAATTTTACAATTCGGTCGGCATTCCTGACGGGCTATTTATGGCCGAGAAGAAGTCATTCCATTCTTCGCTTATCTCCATCTGAAGGAAATTATTGGTGAAGTCTGGGAGAAATCGTCACTGCTATGCCCCTTTGCCCCTTGATGGCACCACTTTTTCACCGCTTTCTTGATGACGTAAACATGTACCCTTAGGGCCCAATGAATTTGAGGCATCCTCTCATGAAGCCAAGTGACCCTGAGAAACCCCTCGTCCTCCAATGACCTTGACGTCATATACCTATCTGAATATTATTATTACGGTGGTGGGTGGTGGATGGGGTTGGATGGAGCATGAGGGAAGAGTGGGGTGGGTCTATGAGAAGCCCTGCTGCCATCTTCATGACGTCATCACTGCCCCCCAGAACCCTATTTTCTTTCTTGCGAGGGGTAGTCAGCTTTTTGGCTTGAAATAGCTTGTCCAATGGAAATGGGATGTGGAGCTTTCTCTTTGGAGTTATCAAATGTTTCTTTCAGGATCCAAGTTAAGGGGTTATTGCCAAGTCAATCCTGGGACCCACTGCGCGACTATTGTGAACCTCACATGAAACATCTAATAGATCTAATTGTCGAAGAATTTGATGAAATAATGTTGGTCAGATTAAGGTCCCTACAGGGAATGAGCCCTTAAAGGAGGAGACCAACTAAAGGAGAAAATGAGAGGGCGAAATAGCCACAAACCACTAAGGGTGTAGACCGCTTTAAGTGTTATACAAGAGAGGCCACTCAAGCGTCAGGTGCCTAACCCTTGTGAGGTTTAGGCCCCACCACGGGGACGAGGGTAGGGCCCTATAGCCACAAACCACTCAGGAGAAGGCCTCATAAAGTGTCATAAAGGGGCCACCTTATGACAGTTGCATAAGTGCTTGATGTTTTGGCTCCAACATGGTAAAGAGGAGAGGCCCTGTAGCCATACACCAATCAGGAGAAGGCCCCTTGAAGTGATATACGAGAGGGGCCAACCTTACATCAGTTGCCTAAGCCCGTAAGGTAAAGGCCCCACCATGGCAAGGAGAGGGCCCTATATCCATAAACCACTAAGGAGAAAGCCCCTTAAAAAGTCATATGAGAGGGGCTAACCATATGTCAGTTCCCTAAGCCCATGACGTTTAGTCCCCACCATGGTAAAGAGGGGAGGGCCCTCTAGACGCAAACCAGTAGAGAAAGGAGAAGGCCCCCTAAAGTCACTCCTATAAGGTGATAAAATACAAAACAACATTGAGATGTTAAAATTTTAAAATCCAATTAAATGTATAAATATTTCCTATTATTATAAGAGAGTAAACCTATAATCACCTGTATGTGATGTTCTTCTTTAAATATCCAGTCTCCATCTTCAAATGTATCCGCAGACTCAACCTTAAGGTTATCACTGGATATCAGCTCATTTGTTTCCTAGGAAGTATTACACAAGTATGACACAATATAAAATAAATTGATACAATATCAGTACTGAGTAACACATAAAGAACCGAATCTCATCATCCTACAATTTGTTCGTAAGTATTAAGGCTCTAAACGTCGCTTGTTTGCACATCACTAAGATAGCACTATTACTTACCATGTTAGGGAATCCATATGTTTCAGACAACGATTCATGCTCACTCTTGATTAATGGTAATTCCTCCATATGTTCAGGAAACTAGAACACACGAAGTGCGCTTGAGAATTAATCAAAAAATGTACTTATACGGTTCCTAAATGCCAAATTAGTCTCATAAACAAATGAGGTATGGTAATTTCAGAACTCCCAATAGGCTATAACTTAAGCCGATACTCGTAAACCAATTATAACCAGTGAGGTGCATTTTGATAATGAGGGGATTTTCTTTTTCAATAAATGCCAAACGTATTCGACCGTGACGCTTGCCTAAACAAAATGTGATGATAAGGTATAATATCGAGTGCATTTTAATGCCTATAAGATAGAATTGATAAAATGAAAAGTTATTCACTAATTCTGCAGACTGTGAGAACATGCCTTTTCGTAACTTTTAACAAGGTATATTATTGAAAATGTAGTATTTATGATTGACAAACCTTTCTGGCCTGGATAAAGATTATTGATGCGTGACTTCCCCACTGTGCGTGACAAAAACCAGGGGTGTCCACCATTGGTCTGGACGAAAATATTGGTCTAGGCAAACCCATTGGTTTGCCACATGCGATCTAGTTCCGAATGCGTGGGGTTGGCATTATGGACTCCTTCACACAGATGGCAGTCAGGGCAGCAATTTCAGCTATATAAGTCTTGCTCCTATTAGGGCGGGATGGCGGGTCTACGGCAGCGGACGAGTGAACATCTATTACTATATCATCTCAAGATAACATCACTGCAGTTATTTTGGCCAATTTCATTAGTTACAATGTTTTAAACACATGTTCTCATACTATGCAGCGCCACCTAACATTCATTACTTGCCCACAATAAGCACTTCCAAAACATACGCCACTGGAAAATATTAGAAGTTCACCAATAATTTACAAACATCTGACAAGTTCAATCGATAGAAACATTATGCATAATATGAGTATTACACATAATTTTTTTACAAAAGGAAATACTGCACCTTACTTACGTTATAAATATGGTATTTTCCAATGATACGGCAGGTTTACGGCCAACTCAATATTCGAATAAAGATTTGTAATTACGTATTCTGCGTTTGTGTATACGTCTTACATCAAATGGCGACATAATGGGCCAAAATAGTAAGTTATATGACAAATACACGTAGGTCCTATTATTAATTTAGGCCTACCTGAGTGTGATGTTGCCAGTGTTCCTTATTGCCAGAGCTACAGTTATGCAATATTACGGTACATGCAATTTTCTTAGAATTATTTGGAGTTCAACTTGAGACTAAAATATCCAGGGAGAAAAAGACTGTTCGTTCTCTATGAAGGACCCGGCGTAACCAGTTCCACCAAAAAACGCACTTTACTCCTATACAGGCGGCATTCCATTATTAATATACATAGAGTTCAATTATTTTAGCTAAAATCCGTCCTTCTTGTGTTACAATGCGACCACTTCACAACAAAACTCACATCCTTGTCTCGGAGGACTAGCGTTACCAACTGAAAATTTCCAAATGGAGGACATTGCTCAGAAAAGAAATGTCTGACAAGTTCAATCGATAGCAATGTTATGCATAATATGTATATTACACATAACTTTTAACAAAAGGAAATACGGTAAGTTAACTTACGGTACTTAATGATCAGTCCTTGCTGCTGAAGCAGTATTTTTCAACAGAACCTACGAAAGAAGACGCGAATTATTTTCGTGAAGCACATATTTATAGACTTCTTCACACTACGTATCTTTGAAATTAATCGTCACAAGTAACATTCAACCAACAAACGGTTCCCCCATTGAGCGTATACGGTACGGTATGAATAAACATATCTTGCTGCCTGGTCTGGCAAACTGGCAAAAGTTCAGAAACAAAACTCAATGTTCTGGTGCTTATTAAAGAAAACAGACGATTGTTGGTCTACTCTAGTGTTGTGTCGTAATCAAAATTGTACTTTTAGAATGAGCCCTTACGTTGCAGAACTGGTCCAATAATATTGAATCATCTAGGCCTATTTCTACAACTATTGACTGTAAGTTATATATTGAATAAATGGTACAATATCCTCAAAACTGTGGCCCCTTAATGTTTTGAAGTTTTAACCATTTGAAACACTTGAATTCCTCCATAGGTTGCATCCATTTATCCAAGTAGGCTACTCATTGTAGGTTTCATAGAAACATTAACACCTTGCGTTCTTTATCCAAATTCCAAACCATCCTCTGAAAATGTATTTAACATCTGTCTGACTATAGGTGGAAAACCTAAATGAGCAATCAAGAAAAATGCCTAACATTTTCGATAAATTAGAAATGCCGGCCGGACATAACCGAAATTAATGAATAGCAGGACGGTTGTTAACCCTCCGTAGGACGAATCCACTTAAAAGGAAGATTCTTATACAGACCCTGTAAAATGAGACAATCTGTCGTGGTAAATCTGTTTCAAGATACATAACTCACTTCTGTACCCTCAAAACATGAATATTGAAAACGCAGTGTGTTGAGCTGTAGCCTACTGGTCACTGGTCATAAGCACGTCTTCACACTGCTTCTCTAAGTAGACTCACAGGCTCAAGTTTAGTAAACTGGACTATAAGGTAGGCTACTCCGGTGCCTCTCGCTCCCATTGGCTGCTACACCTTAACGCAGCTAGGCTACGCCAACACCACCTAGAGAGAAAGCCTTGAAATACGGTTGATGACGTCATAGCCTTCCGGCCGTCAGCGAGCGCGCTACCAAGCGCTGCTGCTATGAACAAGCTATGAGGAAACGCGACTGAGTGTTTGTATCAAATTACGTTCGCGGCTTCGGTGACGTAGTCGGTAGCATGCTGAGCTTCTATGCCCAAGATAGCGGGTTCAAACCCGGCCGAAGCCGTCGGATTTTTTAAGAGCGTTAAAAAATCCCTAAGTATGCCTTCCTTCGGAGGGGAAGTAAAGCCGGCGGTCCCATGTCATAGATTTATGGCATGTTAAAGATCCTTCCACTAATTGCACCTGTGTGAAGCTAAATTGGATAGGTTAAGAATGTAAACAACGCTCTTAGGTTTCTATGATCGTTGCCAAGAGCCGACTGCGGCGGCGTCTAGTAGCTCAGTTCTGAATTTGGCCTAGTAGTCGTTGACGGTGTCGCTTGGCGGCAAAAGTAGGAACTTTCTGAAAAATTCTTAGTTGCAGTACTTGAATTAACAAACAGATACACTAATACAGTCATCACAATTAACACCGGTTATCAGACAGATTCTACACACACCCAAAGTACACGGGGCTACATGACCGCGTTGTCGCAGCCCCTAAACTTAAGAACCAACCAACCAAATTACGTTCAACAGACGCAAATAAATAAATAACGTAACTACAAATGAAACATATAGTCACAAGTTGATGCGATCGATACATTACACAAGCTAATAAATCGACATTTTCGATCGTAATCGATAAGTATGCATCTCGAACCTTGCGAGTGTGAACTTGACCGAAAACACTGATGTCTCAATAAATGCGATATATTATAGAAGAATTCAATTGAAAACTTGAAAAATATTCACCCCATTTTAACGTGAGATGTCGACTACACAACGAGAAGAAAATACACATACACAAATAATCAATTAATCTGTAACAGTTAAAACAGAAATTAATATCTACAGTATAGTCAATCATATCTGTCCAAAGGTCCAGATTTGATTCCCATCTCTGCCGAGAAATATAACTCTAGTTAGTTATTGTTGATTATTGTTGTTTTAAGGGGCGCAATTACAAGGAGTAGAAAGTTTTTGGCCGGTTCTGGCCCCTCCACCTCCACACAAGATGGCGGCCGTAGCTTAACTTAATCTAGCCTAACCTAACAAGATGGCGGCTGTAGGTTAACTTAACCTAGTCTAACCTAATAAGATGGTGGCAATAGGTTAACTTAACCTAGTCTGACCTAATCAAATGGTAGCCGTAGCTTAACTTAAGGGCCTAACTACACTTATGTTCATATTTCCTGAACCCATGGTCGGATTTTGACAAATGAGGTGTCGTAGGGCTCGATCTAACGCCCTTTATCCTCTGGATAACTTATTTTCATTCCAAAAATAAAACCTACTCATACTAGGGGGTGAAATAGTATTTTTAGGTAATGTGGCTTTCCATGTGCAACGTGCATGAGGTCCAATACCAGTATAAATGTAAACTTGATCCACCTGAAAAAAACATGTATGGTCCTGCATACCGCTATGATTTAACATTTTTGTTTTTACGCATGCGCACTAGGGGTTTTTGTAAGAAAGCGGGCTTTTCAAATAAAGCTGGTGAGCATGGCTTAACCTAGCCTATCCTAGTCAAGCTAGCCTAGTCTGGTCTACCTAACAGGAACCGAACCGGAACCGAACCAAACCGAAACCGAACTAAACCAGAACCAAACGGGTGAGTAAATGTGTTCTAGAGCAGGGTCTAATGTATACACCAAAGTGCACGGGGTACATGCAATATTCCATGCAGTTTTTTAATGGAGGATGAGACAAGCCTGTGATATATGATATAAAACAAGCCAACTCCTGCAGTGTGTGACGTCACGTAAAGCAGGTGTTACAACCGGATGCAAATTAAGCGTTAGGTTAAGAAAGTGTGTGAAACATAATTCTTGCCGACGTAGAATTTAAGCAAAAAAAAGAACTCGCCACCGGATGCAAGGTTTAGTGTTACAAAATAGCAAGTTTGCGAAACATGATTCTTGCAGACGTTTGATGTCAGCAAATCATGAACTTGCCACCGGATGTAAGGTGCTGTTTTACAGGATACAGGTGTGTGGAACATGGATCTTGCAGACGTATGGTGTCACGCGATGTAGGTGTTTATTATCGACCATATGAAACGTTACATTGACAGATATTTGAGACGACAAAGGTGCACACATGTCATAGGTGTGTTTGTGGTATAAAAAGCTAGGGAGGGGGAAGACCTTTCTCACTTTATACTTTAATCTCGTGAACGACAGTTGACAACGTGTTATCTCTACAGCTTACCTATGTGTTGGAAGTGGACTTGAAAATACATTATTGCTTTGGTAAGTGTTCTCTTATAAAATCATATTTTGTTGGTTATAAGCGCATTAAGTTCGAACGTTTACCACTAGGTGGCAGTGACAGTGCCATTTAGTAGATTAAGTTGGAACTACTTGACATTGTGTAAAGCTAAATTTGTATGTTAGATTTGATTAATGCTCTATTATGTTCCAACGTTCACCGCTCGGTGGCAGTGACAGTGGATATCTGGTAACCAAAGTTTGGAACTACTCGACAATTGTGTGAAGCTAAATTTGTAGGTTAGATTTGATAAACGCTCTATCAAGTTCCAATGTTCACAGCTAGGTGTCAGTGACAGTGGTATATAGTAACCCCAGTTAGTACTACATTAAATTAGACTTTCTAGGAGTCCACAGATAATCGATTTAAATACCATGCTATGACCATTGACTGGAATGTAATTAAACTATTAATATTATACTTTGTTTTATCTTTTATTAACATTTATGATTTCTATTATAGGTAATTTGGAAAGTGATCATCATGTTCAAGTGTGATGACTGTAAGAAACAGTTCTCAAAACCTGACAACCTTCAACGCCATGAAAATGCTAAGCATAACATTAAAATGATTGTGTGCAGTCATTGTACTACGACATTTAACAGACCGGATAGTCTTACACGACATGTAAAATTAAAGTATGTCAGTTCATCACCTTTCTCGTGTTCAGTTTGTGATCTTGTATTTTCTGCTGTAAAGCGATATCAATCTCACATGGTTGAAGTGCATGGAGAACAACAGGAATTAAAAACTGCAGAACCATCAACTAGCACGGAACCTTTAAACAAATGTAATGCTCAAAAGCGTAAACGTTCTCAAGATTGTGAAAATAGTTGTACAACAAAAAACAAAAGAATAAAGAATGGAGAACCTTCGATAACACATTGTGATCTATGTAATATTGATATTCCTTCTTTAATCATTCATGGACATTTACGCAGTATTCATAAAAATAACGCTTGCCAAGAAAGAAATTCTGCGGATATTCAGCAAATTGGTAGTGCGTTTAAAGTCGAATTGCTAGTAACAGACTTTATAGTAAAGAAAAAACTCAAAGTATTGAATCATTTTTACAGGTTGTTCAACCCAGTGTGTTTGACTTGGTAGATAATGTTTTAGTGGATCATAAAACATTTAAAATTAATTTCGAACTCTTTGGGTTATATGTAAAAACTGGGAGTGAAGGTGAAATTACAGATATCAAATCCTTTAATACAAAAAAGGTAATTGTTAGTAAATCAACTAATATCAGTGATATGTACCAAGATATTTCAAGTGCTATCATTGTGAAGAGTGAAGAGTTTCAGGAAAGGAAGTCAGGCTGGGTGTTGGTTGAGGTACTTTACTTAGAAACCAACCATTGATTTACCAGAATGGATCAAATGGAAGAAAGCGTGTGTAAACGTTATGAATAGTGACCATGCATGTTTTGCATGGGCTGTAACCTCAGCTCTCCATCCAGCAGTGGGGCATGTGGAGAGAACATCATCTTATCCTCACTATCCCTTTGTGTTAGATTTAAAAGAAATATAATTTCCTATGGCGATACAAGACATTAAACGTTTTGAAGAGCTTAAAATTGTATGTATTAATGTGTATGAAATTGAAATTGAAGGGATTTGGGTTTCACTCTTAGGGATTTTAATCTCTTATGTAAATAGGAAACATAGTTACGGAAATAAGGGTCGAGGCTAAGTATTGTAGGATAGATGAAGGTTTGTATAAGCTAAGCAGATTATCTTATCTTATATATATATAAAGGAATGTCTGTCTGTTTGTCTTTTATGCGTCCATAAACCATTCATCCGATTGCGATCAAATTTTGGTGAGCTGTTGTAAACACTTCCGGGAGGTTTATAGGCATAGTTAATCCATTTCAAAATAGATAGCGCGCGAGTAGTTTAAACAAATGAGTAATGGCGATGCGTTCATATAGAATTCATCCGATTGCGATCAAATGTTGATGAGTTGTTGTGCACAGTTCCGGAAAAGTTATAGGCGTAGTAAATCCAATTTAAAATAGATGTCGCGCGAGTAGCTTCAACAAAATGGCGTGCGTTTGTTTCAAGAAAGTCCCACATGCGTTCATAAGGCATTCATCCCATTGCGGTGAAACTTGGGTGAGATGTTCTGTACACTTCAGGTAAGGGTTCTGGCTTAGTAAATCCACTTAACAATAGGTAGCGCACGAGAAGATTCAACAAATGAGCGACGACGGGCGAAGCGTTTCAACAAAGTCCTGTATGCGTTCACATACCATTCGTCCGATATCGATGAAACTTGCGAGAGAGGTTGTATACACTACAGGCAAGGTTTCTGGCTTAGGAAATCCATTTTATAATAGGTAGCGCACGAGTAGATTCAACAAATGAGCGACGACTCGCGAAGCGTTTCAACAAAGTCCTGTATGCGTTCACATACCATTCGTGCGATAGCGATGAAACTTCGGTGAGTGGTTGTGTACACATCAGGCAAGGTTTCTGGCTTAGTAAATCCACTTAACGATAGGTAGGGCACGAGTAGATTCAACAAATGAGCAACGACGCGCGAAGCGTTTCAACGAAGTCCCATTGACGTTATTCGTCTGATAGCGATAAAACTTGGGTGAGATGTTGTGTACACTTCAGGGAAGCTTTCTGGGTTAGTAATTCCACTTAAAAATAGTTCTCGCCCAAGTACATTAAACAAATGAGCGACGACGCGTGAAGTGTTTCAACATAGTCCCGTATGCGTTCATATACCATTCGTCCGATAGCGATGAAACTTCGGTGAGTTGTTGTGTACACTTCAGGCAAGGTTTCTGGCTTAGTAAATCCACTTTACGATAGGTAGGGCACGAGTAGATTCAACTAATGAGCGACGACGAGCGAAGCGTTTCAACAAAGTCCCGTATGCGTTCGTATACTATTCCTTTGATAGCGATGAAACTGGGGTGAGATGTTGTGCACACTTCAGGGAAGCTTTCTGGGTTAGTAAATCCACTTAACAGTAGTTATCGCAAAAGTAGATTAAACAAATGAGCGACGATGCGCGAAGTGTTTCAACACAGTCCCGTATGCGTTCACATACCGTTCGTCCGATAGCGACTAAACTTAGGTGAGTTGTTGTGTACACATCAGGGAAGGTTTCTGGCTTTGTAAATCCACTTAACAACAGGTAGCGCACGAGTAGATTCAACAAATGGGCGACGACGGGCGAAGCGATTCAACAATGTCCTGTATGCGTTCACATACCATTCGTTCGATAGCGATAAAACTTGGGTGAGAGGTTGTGTACACTTCAGGGAAGGTTTCTGGGTTAGTACATCCACTTTACAATAGGTATCCCACAATTAGATTCAACAAATGAGCGATGACGCGCGAAGCGTTTCAACAAAGTCCCGTATGCGTTCATATACTATTCGTCTGATAGCGATGAAACTTGGGTGAAATGTTGTGTACACTTCAGGGAATGTTTCTCGGTTAGTAACTGCCCTTTGCAATAGGTGTCGCACAAGTAGATTAAACGAATGAGCGAGGACGCGCGAAGCGTTTCAACAAAGTCCTGTATGCGTTCACATGCCATTCGTGCGATAGCGATGAAACTTCGGTGAGTGGTTGTGTACACATCAGGCAAGGTTTCTGGCTTAGTAAATCCACTTTACGATAGGTAGGGCACGAGTAGATTCAACAAATGAGCAACGACGCGCGAAGCGTTTCAACAAAGTCCCATTGACGTTATTCGTCTGATAGCGATAAAACTTGGGTGAGATGTTGTGTACACTTCAGGGAAGCTTTCTGGGTTAGTAATTCCACTTAAAAATAGTTTTCGCACAAGTACATTAAACAAATGTGCGACGACGCGTGAAGTGTTTCAACATAGTCCCGTATGCGTTCATATACTATTCGTCTGATAGCGATGAAACTTGGGTGAAATGTTGTGTACACTTCAGGGAATGTTTCTGGGTTAGTAACTGCCCTTTGCAATAGGTGTCGCACAAGTAGATTAAACGAATGAGCGAGGACGCGCGAAGTGTTTCAATATAGTCCCGTATGCGTTCATATACCATTCGTCCGATAGCGATAAAACTTAGGTGAGATGTTGTGTACAGTTCAGGGAAGGTTTCTGCCTTAGTACGTCCACTTAATAGGTATCGCACAAGTATATTCAACAAATGATCGACGGCACGCGAATCGCTTAAACAAAGTCACGTAGCGTTCAAATACCATTCATCCGATTGCTAAGAATCTTTGGTTGGATTGTTGTGCACACTCCAGGAAAGGTTTCTGACTTAGTAAATCCTTTTTACAATAGGTAGTGCACGAGTAGATTCAACAAATGTGTAACGGCGCGCGTATCGTTTAAAAAAAATCGTATGTATTCATATACCATTCATGCGATTACAATGAAATTTTGAGAAATGTTGTTTCCACTCCCGCAAGGATTTCTGATTTAGTAAATCCATTTTAGAATGTGTAGCGCCCGAGTACATTCAACTAATGAACGACAGCGCGTGAATCGTTTCAACCAAGTCCCGTATGCGTTCATATACCATTCATCTGATTGTGATAAAACGTTGGTGAGTTGAATACAGTTCTGCGAATGTGAATGAATTAGTAAATCCGTTTTTCAATGGGTGGCGCACAAGAAGATTCAACAAATGAGTGAAGGCGCGTGAATCGTTTAAACAAAATGCCGTATGCGTTCATATGACATTCAACCGATTGCGATGAAACGTTCATGAGCTGTTGTGTACACGCCAGGGAAGGTTTTCGACTTTGTAAATCCATTTTAAATAGGTAGCGTACGAGTATATTCAACAAATGGGTGACGGCGCTCGAATCGTTTCAACAAAGTCCAGTATGCGTTCACATACCATTCGTCCGATAGCGATGAAACTTGGGTGAGAGGTTGCGTACACTACAGGCAAGGTTTCTGGCTTAGTAAATCCATGTTATAATATGTAGCGCACGAGTAGATTCAACAAATGAGCGATGACGCGCAAAGCGTTTCAACAAAGTCCCGTATGCGATCATAAACTATTCGTCTGATAGCGATGAAACTTGGCTGAGATGTTGTGTACACTTCAGGGAAGGATTCTGGCTTAGTAAATTCACTTAACAATAGGTAGCGCACGAGTAGATTCAACAAATGAGCGACGACGCGCGAAGCGTTTCAACAAAGTCCCGTATGCGTTCATATACTATTCGTCTGATAGCGATGAAACTTGGCTGAGATGTTGTGTACACTTCAGAGAAGGTTTCTGGCTTAGTAAATTCACTTAGCAATAGGTAGCGCACGAGTAGATTCAACAAATGAGCGACGACGGGTGAAGCGTTTCAAAAAAGTCCTGTATGCGTTCACATACCATTCATCCGATAGCGATGAAACTTGGGTGTGAGGTTGTGTACACTACAGGCATGGTTTCTGGCTTAGTAAATCCATGTTATAATAGGTAGTGAACGAGTATATTCAACAAATGAGCGACGACGCGCGAAGCGTTTCAACAAAGTCCCGTATTCGTTCATATACTATTCGTCTCATAGCGATTAAACTTGTGTGAGATGTTGTGTAGACTTCAGGGAAGGTTTCTGGGTTAGTAAATCCACTTTACAATAGGTATCGCACAAGTAGATTAAACAAATGAGCGACGTCGCGCGAAGTGTTTCAGAATAGTCCCGTATGCGTTTATATACCATTCGTCCGATAGCTACTAAACTTGGGTGAGTTATTGTGTACACTCCAGGGAAAGTTTCAGGCTAAGTAAATCCATTTTACAATAGGTAGCGCACAAGTGGATTCAACAAATGAGCGAAGGCGCGCTAAGCGTTTCAACACAGTCCCGTATGCGTTCATATACCATTCAACCGATTGCTATGAAACTTTGGTTGAATTGTTGTGCACACTCCAGGAAAGGTTCCTGACTTAGTAAATAATTTTACAATAGGTAGCGCACAAGTAGATTCAACAAATGAGTAACGGCGCGCGTATAGTTTAAAAAAATCAGTATGCGTTCATATACAATTCATGCGATTGCAATGAAATTTGGAGAAATGTTGTTTCCACTCCCGCAAAGATTTCTGATTTAGTAAATCCATTTTACAATTGGTTGCGCACCAGTAGATTCAATTAATGAGCATCAGCGCGTGAATCGTTTCAACCAAGTATGCGTTCATATGCCATTCATCCGATTATGATGAAACTTTGGTGAGTTGAGTACAGTCCTGCGAAGGTGTATGAATTAGTAAATCCGTTTTTCAATAGGTGGTGCACAATTAGATTCAACAAATGAGTGACGGCGCGCAAATCGTTTAAACAAAATCCCGTATGCGTTCATATGCCATTCATCCGTCTGCAATGAAACTCTCATGAGTTGTTGTGTACATTCCAGGGAAGGTTTTTGACTTAGTAAGCCCATTTTACAATAGGTAGCGTACGAGTATATTTAACAAATGGGTGACGGCCCTCGAATCGTTTCAAGAAAGTCCCGTATGTGTTCATATACCATTCATTTCATTGCAATGAAACTTTGATGAGTTGTTGAGCACGCTCCCATGATTTTTTTGAGATAGTAATTCAATTTTACAATAGTTTAGTGATGGTTAACGAAAAAAGAAAAAATATTGGGAATCCAAAAGCTCTTCAACAAACAAAGTTACAACGCCAACACTTTCTTTGATTGGCATTGCAACGCATGCCGGATACAGCTAGTTTATATATAAAAAGGAATGCCAGTGTGTTCGTCTTTTATGCGTTCATAAACCATTCATCCGATTGCGATCAAATTTTGGTGAGTTGTTGTAAACACTTTCGGGATGATCATAGACATAGTTTATCCATTTCACAATAGATAGCGCGCGAGTAGATTAAACAAATGCGTAATGGCTATGCGTTCATATACAATTCATCCGATTGCAATCAAATTTTGATGAGTTGTTGTGCACAGTTCCGGAAAAGTAATAGGCGTAGTAAATCCAATTCAAAATAGATGGCGCGCGAGTAGCTTCAACAAAATGGCATGCGTTTGTTTCAAGAAAGTCCCACATGTGTTCATATACCATTCATCCCATTGCGTTGAAACTTGGGTGAGAAGTTCTGTACACTTCAAGTAAGGTTTCTGGCTTAGTGAAAACACTTAGCAATAGGTAGCGCACGAGTAGAGTCAACAAATGAGCGACGACGGGCGAAGCGATTCAACAAAGTCCTGTATGCGTTCACATACCATTCGTCCGATAGCGATGAAACTAGGGTGAGAGGTTGAGTACACTACAGACAAGATTTCTGGCTTAGTAAATCCATGTTATAATAGGTAGCGCATGAGTAGATTTAACAAATGAGCGACGACGCGCGAAGATTTCAACAAAGTCCCGTATGCGTTCATATACCATTCGTGTGATAGCGATGAAACTTGGGTGAGATGTTGTGTACACTACAGGGAAGGTTTTTGGCTTAGTAAATTCACTTAACAATAGGTATCGCACAAGTAGATTCAACAAATGGGCGACGATGGGCGAAGCGTATCAACGAAGACCAGTATGCGTTCACATACCATTCGTCCGATAGCGATGAAACTTGGGTGAGAGGTTGTGTACACTACAGGCAAGGTTTATGACTTAGTAAATCCATGATATAATAGGTAGCGCAAGATGAGATTCAACAAATGAGCGACGACGCGCGATGCGTTTCATCAAAGTCCCGTATGCGTTCATATACTATTCGTCCGATAGCGATGAAACTTGGATGAGATGTTGTGTACTCATCAGGGAAGGTTTCTGGCTTAGTACATCCACTTTACAATTGGTATCGCACAAGTAGATTAAACAAATGGGCGACGGCACGCGAATCGTTTCAACCAAGTCCCATATGCGTTCATATACCATTCATCCGATTGCTATGAAACTTTGGTTAGCTGTTGTGAACACTTCCGAAATCATTATAGGCATAGTCAATCCAATTTACAATGGACAGCGCGCGAGAATTTTAAACAAATGAGTGTTGGCGATGCTTTCAGTTAACCTACAATTCATCCGATTGCGACCAAATTTTAGTGGGTTGTTTGGTACACATCCGGGATGGTTATAGGCATATTTAATCCAATTAACACTAAATAGGCACCATTAGTTTAAACAAATGTGTGTTGGTGATGCGTTCATATACAATTCATCCGATTGCAATCAAATTTTGGAGAGTTGTTGTGCATACGCCAGGAAAAGTTATAGGCATAGTTGATGCAATTCATAATAGATGGCGCGCGAGTAACTTCAACAAAATGGCGTGCGTTTGTTTCAACAAAGTCCCACATGCGTTCATATACCAATCACTCCAATACGATGAAACTTGGGTGAGATATTGTATACACTCAGGGAAGGTATCTGGCTTAGTAAATCCACATAACAAAAGGTAGCGCACGAGTGGATTCAACAAATGAGCGAAGACACGCAATGCGCTTCAAAAATGTCCCGTATGCGTTCGTATACTATTCGTCCGATAGCGATGAAACTTGGATGAGATGTTGTGTAAACTCCAGGGAAGAATTCTGGCTTAGTAAATCCATGTTAAATAGGTAGCGCACAAGTACATTAAATAAATGAGCGACGACGCGCGAAGTGTTTCAACAAAGTCCCGTATGCGTTCATATACCATTTGTCCCATAGCGATGAAACGTGGGTGAGATGTTGTGTACACTTCAGGGAAGATTTCTAGCTTAGTAAACCCATGTTTCAATAGGTAGCGCATGAATGGATTCAACAAATGAGCGACGACGCGCGAAGTGTTTCGACAAAGACCCGTATGCGTTCATATACAATCGTCCGATAGAGATGAAACTTCGGTGAGTTTTTGTGTACACTCCAAAGGAAGGTTTCAGGCTTAGTAAATCAATTTTACAATAGGCAGCGCACGAGTAGATTCAACAAATGAGCAAAGATGCGCGAAGCGTTTCAAAAAAGTCCCGTATACGTTCATATACCATTTGTCCGATAGCGATGAAACCTGGGTGTGATGTTGTGTACACTTCCGGGAAGGTTTCTGGCTTAGTAAATCCACTTAACAATAGGTAGCGCATGAGTAGATTCAACACACGAGTGACGGCACGTGAATCGTTTCATCAAAGTTCCGTATGCTGTCATATGCCATTCATCCGATTGCGATGAAACTTTGGTGAGTTGTTGTGTACACGCCAGGAAAGTTTTTCGAGTTAGTAAATCCATTTTACAATAGGTAGCGTACGAGTATATTCAACAAATGGGTGACGGCGCTCTAATCGTTTCAGCAGTCCCGTATGCGTTCATATACCATTCATTTAATTGCGATGTAACATTCGTGAGTTGTTAATCACGCTCCCGTGAATGTTTCTGAGATAGTAAATATTTTTAGCCTACTTTTCACATTTTGCAAAAATGAGGAAAAAGTAGACTTATGAGATCGGGAAAATGTGTGTCTGTCTGTCTGTCTGTCTGTCTGTCCTTCTGTCTGTCTGGCTGTGTGTGTGTCCCCCTCTATCAACTCCTAAACGGCTGCAGCAATCAAAACCAAATTTAGTATGAGTAAAGATGTGCACCGGAATAGCTCACGTCCATATTTGAAAATGATGTCAGTGCTACCAACTGCTGAAAAAACGCACTAGAAATTTGAGCTCCATGTTGGATATCTTGCAAGGTATGCATGGGAGCTATTCCAAAATTGGCACACATGCAGATAATACTATTTCAGTTCAATTTCCAGGAGGCCAACAATGACAGTGTTGCCAAAATAATTTTAAGCCTTCTGATAGGTCCAATGTTTAAATGCATATAACTTCTACACTATCAATTGGATTTCAACCAAATTTTGTATGTAACATCTGTACATAAACATATATGAATGAGCATATTCTTAAGAGCCAACAGGGCTACCAACTGTTAATAATTGCTCTCTCTATTTATTTATTTTATCCAAATACCAATATATCAGAAAGTATGCAAGCCAACAGCTTTACACTATGCACACGTATATTCTGACATTTTTGAATAATTTGGAGTAACTTATATACGTCAGTTCTACCAACATGATTATAAGCCTGCTGATAGTACCAATTTTTAAATACATGTAACTTCTATACTATCAGTTGGATTTCAACCAAATTTCGTATGTGCTATGTGTACCATAACAGATATGACTATAAGTATTGTTGAGAGCAATCAGGGCTGCCAACTGTTAATAAATGCTGTCTATATTGTTTTTACCCTAATATCAATATACCAGAAAGTATGCAAGCCAACAGCTCTATACTTTGCACACGTATAGCACCTGGCATTCTAGATTAATTTGGAGTAATTAATACAAGGCAGTGCCGCCAACATGATTCTATGCCTGCTGATATGTCCAATTTTAAAATACATGTAATTTCTATACTAACAAATGGATTTCATCCATAATTGGCACAACAAGATATCATAATATTTCAGATTATTTCTGACCAGCACACGCATGGTATTGTTGGCAACATGCTTTTACGCGTGCTGATAGATCCAGTGTCTAACTGCATGTAACGTCCATTGGACTTCAACCAAATTTTGTATTCTGTACCTTAAGAGATTGAACTAAGAATATATTCAGTCACCAGGGCTGCCAACTGTAGTGCTCTATTAGGCTACATCATACCAGGTATGTTTTGAACTAATTAGATATTTCGATATTACCAACTTAATTTTGTCATTATTCTAGATAGGTTCATATACTGTAGAATAATCATTGGCATGAAAAGTAGGCTGTATAGTTCTTCACGGAACTTCTTGTTTTTATAATAGTTTAGAGGTGGTTAACGGAAAAGGAAGAAAATATTGGGATTCAAAAGCACTGCAACTAATAAAGTCAAAACCTCAACACTTTCTTTGATTGGCATTGCAACGCATGCCGGGTACAGCTGGTCTTAAATAAAGCTTAAATTAGCTTGAGCAGGGAGTAACAGCCATCCCTGTAAGGTAAAACTGGGACGTAAAAGTTAGTTTATTAATAATTCAATTATCACGAGTGTATGCATTTCCTAAGTTTTAGAAATAAGGGAATTACACAGCTCCCCCCCCCCCCCCCTAGCAGAGTGATATGTTATCTTAAGTACTGCTCGGGTCTAAGCTCTGTGTAGAATTGCGGGTTGAAGGGTAAGAGCGTTAAAATCCCTCAGTATGCCTTACTTTAGAGGGATAGTAAAGCCGACAGGCACATGTTATAGATTTATGGTATAATAAAGAACCTTTCACTACACTTGTGTAAAGCTAAATTATAGGTTAGATTTGACTAACGCTCTTATGTTTGTAACCCATGGCTAATTGGTTTGCATGGTAGACTTTAACATTAAGGGATTTGAGTTTCACTCTTAGGGATTTTAATCTCTTATGTAAATAGGAAACATAGTTATGGAAAGAAGGGTCGAGGATAAGTATTGTAGGATAGATCAAGGTTTGAATAAGCTAAGCAGATTATCTTAAATAAAGCTTAAATTAGCTTGAGCAGGGAGTAACTGTCAACCTTGTAAGGTAATACTGGGACGTAAAGGTTAGTTTATTAATAATTCAATTATCATGTGTGTATGCATTTCCTAAGTTTTTGAAATAAGTGAATTACAACCCCCCCCCCCCCCCCTCTAGCAGAGCGATATGTTATCTTAAGTACTGCTCGGGTCTAAGCTCTGTAGACTTGCGGGGTGTAGGGTAAGAGCATTAAAATCCCTCAGTATGCCTTACTTTAGAGGGAAAGTAAAGCCGACAGGCACATGTTATAGATTTATGGTATAATAAAGAACCTTTCACTACACTTGTGTAAAGCTAAATTATAGGTTAGATTTGACTAACGCTCTTAGGTTTGTAACCCATGGCTAATTGGTTTGCATGGTAGACCTTGCATGGTAGACCTTAAGGGATTGGGGTTTCACTCTTAGGGATTTTAATCTCTTATGTAAATAGGAAACATAGTTATGGAAAGAAGGGTCGAGGCTAAGTGCTGTAGGATAGATCAAGGTTTGAATAGGCTAAACAGATTATCTTAAATATAGCTTAAATTAGCTTGAGCAGGGAGTAACCGCCAACCTTGTAAGGTAAAACTGGGATGTAAAGGTTAGTTTATTGATAATTCAATTTTGATGAGTGTATGCATTTCCTAAGTTTTAGAAATTAGTGAATTACACCCCGGCCCCTAGCAGAGTGATATGTTATCTTAAGTACTGCTCGGGTCTAAGCTCTGTAGACTTGCGGGATGAAGGGCAGAGGCAGGATAGGCGAGAATTGACATAACCTGTCGACAGCCCGCCGTGTTACCTGACATTCTCGTCCATTCCAATAATGCTAACATAGGGTATTTTCTGAAACCAGTGTGGCGTTGGGAATAAGTGAGTGAGTCACCGACGAATTTATTTGCTTTTGTTACTACGCAAGGACCAAGAAACCTCATTACTCGTCACTACCACTACTCATAGTCTGCAATGCACATTCCTCTCAGGTCCACGCAGCTTAGATCCAAGCAGTAGTCTACATGTTGACATACAAAGTGAATCACACCATAGCCTCTGACAGAGCAACATGTTATCTGAAGTAAATGCTGACATGCAAGTATGAATTACAGCTGATAAACACTCAGTGGCCTTTCGTCTGTGAAAAATGTTAGTATAGTTAGTTCAATGACTGAGAAAGGAACATATAAATTATTTAATCACGTGTATTTCAGTGCTTTGCAATTTTATTACTATATAGGTAATATGTACATGTTATCAAGCCCATTGACACAGTGTAATATGTATAGATCCTTATAAACAAGTAATTAGACATGCTTATCTTATATAATTAAGTTAGGTACACTAATCTTATACTTTTTTATTAGTTTTTACAACAAAACTGTATATAATAATACAAAACTTACCTTAAAGCTACTAACAATCGCACCAAGTTTAAAACAAAGATACTGCCACAAGATATTCGTTATCTTTAAAGTAGTGTAATTTGGTAAGTCAATGGGTTATTTCCATTTTATAGTTCGTGAAACATATGTTTACAACAACAATACATATTTAGATAAATAACTGTCATCCTTTGTTGAAAGAAAACTAGAACTGATCAAGGGAGGACAACCGATATTTATGAACTGTTATATCAACTAAAATGTAAACAAAAGGTATTATTATGTTGAAAAAAGTAAAACGTATCAGTTTACATTACATTGCTCATCAAATTACATAAATTATAACTTTGAAACATGGATACTACACACAAGCTATTCATTATCTTTAAATATGTTTAAACACTTACGCACTTCCACACGCTATTGCAAAGCTTTCAGTTGTTGATAGAATAGTTCTGCAAATGAATGTAAAAGATCACCATCATCATAGTGGCTATGTATAGGTGAAATTTTCTGCTGTTGACGGAATAGTCCTGCAGATGAATGTAAAAATGAAGAATACTGATGACAATCATTGACTCTCACTGAATCACCACGGTGACTACAATCCACTAAAATAAGCTAATATTTGGGATAATTTTGCTGGTGGCAACCCAAATATCAGCCATGATGATAATGTTCTGTGATTGTTTATAGAACCCATAATAAAATATTAGATTAAAACCTGTATACTAACACACAAGCTATTCATTATCTTTAAATATGTTTAAACACTTTTACGCACTTCCACACGCTATTGCAAAACTTCCAGTTGTTGACAGAATAGTTCTGCAGATGAATGTAAAAGATCACCATCATCATAGTGGCTATGTATAGGTGAAGTTTCGTGCTGTTGACGGAATAGTCTTGTAGATGATTGTTAAACATCATCACCATCATCATAGTGGCTATTTATAGGTAAATCTTCCTGCTGTTTACGGAATAGTCCAGCAGATGATTGCAAAACATCATCACCATCATCATAGTGGCTATGTATAGGTGAAGCTTCCTGCTGTTGACAGAATAGTCCTGCAGATGGATGTAAAAATGAAGAATACTGATAACTAGGGCTCGGATTCGAGCATGTTTGCATATTTTTTCCTGAATAGTACACATTGAAAGAAGACTTTCGGTGTTATTTTCGCCTCTCTGGGACCTACAGAATTGAAATTTATCGAGCATGTAAATGCATAAAATCGCAGTTTTCAGAATAGAAGCATATTAATGCATATTCTTGTGGATTTTGTCTAAATAGTTTGTTTTTCTTCGAATTCCTCCCTCCTCCTCCTCCCCCCCCCCCCCTCCACTCTCTCTCAATTCGGGCCCTGACCATCCTCAAGGTTCGAAAACAGAAATAATTATTGAAAGCCTATCTGGTGCGAATAATAGAACCGCAGGTTTTTAACCTTTAGTGAGGTCGTTCTCGTCATTGAAACTTGTATTGAATGATTTAAGATAATCATTCAAAACTGAAAACATAGAAAAAATTCTTGTTGTACAGACCAATGCAGATCTACTTCAATGACTCGCCTAATTCTGAACATTTTGTAAATGAACTTTTAAACTGTAACTTTTATAAGTAAACTTCTCTTATATATACTTGAAACTTGAATGCGAGTATATCGCAGTGTATCATACTTACAATTAGAAAATATAGCTGGTATATAAAGATATGTTATTGGTTTTTTCGTTTCACTTTCATTTCTATAGTTTTTAACGGTGTTTTTCGAGCATATTCTGTATATTTAACCGCATATAATGTTTTTTCGAGCATATATATCGAGCATATAATGGGTTTTTGAGCATAAATATCGAGCATAAAACACATGGTTTTCAAGCATATCTGGAGATTTTATCGAGCATATCGATCCGAGCCCTACTGATAACAATCATTGATTCCCACTGAATCACCACGTTGACTATAATCCACTAAAAAGCTAATATTTAGGATAATTTTGCTGATGGCAACCCAAATATCAGCCATGATGATAAAGTTCTGTGATTGTTTATAGAACCCATAGTAAATATAACTTGATGAAAAAGTTGATGGCAGTCGTATTCCATGGTATTAAAAAAATTCGTTAACTCTTCGTTAAAGCCATTTAAAGTGCAAAGAAAGCCATAGCGCATGGCATCATGCACTAATTGACTTAAAACAATTAAACGTTCAACATGTTTAATTGTTTTACGAACTGTCGTCAAACTAAATGTATTCATGTTGAGATATTGTATAAACTGTTCAGAAATCAAACGTGAACAGTTTATTTATACTCCTTTTAATGCTACGTCATGCAATTGTAACAAAATATGAATAAAAATCATTAGATTTCAGGTTTACACAAGCGATATTTAACACTTAAACACAACCAAGTTAGCATATTGTAACAAATGCATGCGTTTGAAAATACTTCATCATTTTGCTAATATAATTTTCCAAGAAACCTGCGTGGTTTCATTCCGGAAATATAGCTTTCTCATACAAGTCTCAGCAAAATTCATTTAGATGACTGGTGGGAAATAAGCTATCATAGCTACGTAATGCCAAACGGATGTAAAAGAACATAACTTTTTTATTGCTAAGGTCTCAGCTTTTCACCTGGAATCAAGTGACGTGGGAAGTATAAAGATATGAAAGTTACATGTGTTTAAGAATACGTCATCATTTAGCTAATATAAGATTTCTCAGAAACCTGTGCAGTTCATTCCGGAAATATAGTCTTCTCATACAAGTCTCAGCAAAATTCATTTAGATGACTGGTGGGAAATAAGCTATCATAGCTACGTAATGCCAAACGGACGTAAAAAATCATAACTTTTTTTTATTGCTAAGGTCTCAGCTTTTCACCTGGAATCAAGTGATGTGGGAATTATAAAAATATGAAAGTTACTTGTGTTTAAGAATACGTCATCATTTTGCTAAGATAAGTTTTCCCGGAAACCTGTGCAGTTTCATTCCAAAAATATAGTTTTCTCATACAAGTTTCAACAAAATTCATTTTGATGACTGGTGGTAGAGCCTACTCACCTCTTCATTAGAAGGCGCTAAAACACCCTGTCATTCCTCTTTATTTGTTATTCTAATTACCCTTTAAATCTTTATCGTTTTTGAGCCGTGCAAGCTGTCTCAAACATTTTCCTGCATCGTTCGACATGTAATCTCTACCCTCCCCTACCATTTAAAGTGCCCGCTAAGATGCCTTGGTTTGGCTAATGAACTCGAGATGGCAGCGCCTATCGGCACTACAAGCTGTGGGTTGTGTCTTCAACCGCTAGAGCGAGACATAGGTTTCTTCCGGAACCGCCTCTAATCGAGACATATTTGAAAAAGTATATTAATCTACGTCATTAAACAAAAGACTATATATGCATCATGCTGCCAAATTACTGTAATTGTGTCGTGTGAATATTATTTTGATATGCGCATTGTCACAGTATGTGGCTCATTTGGATTGGTCAAATTTAAATAAACTTGGTGCATGATGGGAGAGCTTGTCTGCTCTTGTCCTCCATCTTGTGAATTGGGACTTGTAACTGATTGCTGATTTGAGAAAGACGCAAATTTTTGGTTCTCGTCTGGGACGAGGGCTTTGGCCCTCGTCTCCGCTAACATGGGGATATATCCCATTATTTTGATGAATATGAAGAATATGGTGTACAACTATCATCTGTGATATTCGTGAACGTGTTTTTCTGCCTAAATAAGGAGATATGATATTATTTGTTTGCATCTCAACGTGTTCCGCTGGCAGCCATCTTCATGTTTTTTTTGGTGATATAAATCCTTTAAGGATATCTCATTAGTGTTTTAAATATTAGTGTCTCCCCAAAAGGCTTTATTAAGGTATGTTTTGATGTTTTTTTTATTTTAAACTGTTGGAGCTCCATATTTTTCACTGGGCACTTGTGTTTAATTTTTTTTTGTCTGAAGGTTGGCTAGGCCTAAAAATGTCACCACTGAATATGCACAATTTTGTTAAATAATATTAGTCCGGGGAACAGTTCTATGCTTTTCTTCTAATTTTATTATTTGGTGTCTTGCTAAGGCGTTTTCTTCTTGTTATATTCTGGTACTGACCAGACTAGTCAATTGAGTAGTAGGCCTAATTTTGATTATTAGTCGATCGGTTTTTATTTTGATCCGTAGCCTTTTAAAATACTATTTGTTCTCGTCACGTCTAGAGTCTTTTATATCTTCCTGTTTTCTCACTGGAGAAGGATTTTTTTAAATGTAAAATTCTTCATTTGATGTAAATTCGTACTGATATACTTTCAACTGTTCTGCTCGCCATGGTAACTTTTTGACAGTAGTGCATTGTGGGTTTTTGTTTCTGGCGTGTGTTTGAAGTGCACGTTCGTGGGTTATTGTGATGTTGTTTAACTTGTTTTGGTTTTAAATTATCCTTTGGTTTTCTTTATTTGGAGTTTTCTATTTTAGTACTCCTGCGTGTATCTTTAGGTACCTTGTTTATGGTAAAGTTTGCATTATTTACTTCCTTTTGATTCTCCGTGGACCTCATGATTCTGTTGAAAGTATGTCAGGTACATGTTAAGTGTTTAAGTTTTTTTTATTTCAAGGCTTTTCCTTCTCTTCCTTCAGGTAATACCTTATGGTAGTTTTTATGTTACCTTTTATGTATCAAACTACCTACCAAAATAATTATAGTTGTTGTAAATTTTGTTTGGGTCTCTCAACTAAATGTTTCGTTAGTATCCCCTCAGGTAATTGTTAATTGGTATCGACCTTAAGCCTTGTTTTTATCTCCAGTGAGAATTTTAGGTGGGGTTTGTTTAAGTTTTTGTATTTTTATGCTGGCTGATGAATTTGCTGTTCTCTTGTGGAGCTGTAAATTTTAAAATTAAATTTTATTTAAATTGAGCTAGCTGTTTTTGCATCATTTCTTCAGTGGCAGTCATGTTGGTTATCGGAGGATTTTTTTCTGTAGACGAGCCTGTGGGGTTTCTTCTTCTCCTCCTTCCTCCGTCTTTAGGTGTTCTTCTGTTGGGGCATGTCATCTGGCGGTGAGTTGCAGTTTGCGAGTGGACCTCTGTAAACATGGTAAGTAGGCCCATCCCCTTCCGGGAGGTAATGGCCCAATTTTCAAACTCAAATCCCTTAAGGTTAAAGTTTACCATGCTAAGCAATTAGCCATGGGTCACAATCTAGGGTCTTATGCAATATCATGACCCTTTGAACCCATGTACGTAATGTTTCAGGGATAATACTTCCACTCAGCTACCCTGACTGCTTTTCCATCCCAAGCTAATTATTGATATCTACATAGCTGGCGCACATTACATTTGAGGTAATTTGTTTAACTTATTTCCTATCTGTTGAAGTGCTTTTGTTTTGTTGATTCTTCCACACTACTCAACTACCTATAACAACATGTAATATGAATTTTATTGTTTTAAATGATATAGCAAACTCGCTACCTGTATGCCCATAGAGTTTGTTTACGTATAGCATTTTGAGAGAACAGAAAAACTTTTTACCTTTTTTTAAACTTAACTATAATGTATGGTACCTTTTAAGGAGTATTTGTCATTCAGGTTTGCAAAGCTTGTTAATACACCTGCAATACGAGTTTATGTATATTATTTATATTTAAATTACAGGTGATTTATAATTCTAAGCTTGTTGCGCGTAGTGGTCATTTAGCGCAAGATAATCCGCTTTGCTACTCTCTACCGCCCTTTTCTAACCATATTTGCTCACCAATTAAAAATACTCCCTGCTCAGTCACCTGTGAAATAAAAGAATTAGGTTTCACACTCTTTCTTAACCTAACGCTGAATTTGCATCCGGTTGTAACACCTGCTTCACGTGACGTCATACACTGCAGGAGTTGGCTTGTTTTATATCATATATCACAGGCTTATCTCATCCTCCATAAAAAACTGCATGGGATATTGCATGTACCCCATGTACTTTGGTGTATGCATTAGCCCCTGCTCTAGAACACATTTACTAACCCGTTTGGTTCTAGTTTAGTTCGGTTCCGGTTCGGTTTAGTTCGGTTCGGTTACGATTCGGTTCCAGTTAGGTAGACCAGACTAGGCTAGCTTGACTAGGATAGGCTAGGTTAAGCCATGCTCACCAGCTTTATTTGAAAAGTCCGTCCTCTTACAAAACTCCAAGTGCGCATGCGTAAAAACAAAAATGAAACATGTCAAATCATAGCGGCAAGCAGGACCATACATGTTTTTTCATGTGGAACAAGTTTAATTTCATACTGGTATCGGACCTCATGCACGTTGCACATGGAAAGCCACATTTACCTAAAAAATTACTATTTCACCCCCTAGTAGGGGTAGGTTTTATTTTAGAGTGTAGATAAGTTGTCCGGAGGAAAAAGGGCGTTAGATCGAGTCTAACGACACCTCATTTCCCAACATCCGACCATGGGTTCAGGAAATATCAACAAAAGTGTAGTTAGGCCCTTGAGGTAAGCTACGGCCGCCGTCTTGTTAGGTTAGACTAGGTTAAGCTAACCTACTGCCGCCATCTTGTTAGGTTAGGCTAGGTTTATTTATCCTACAGCCGCCATCTTGTTAGGCTAGGTTAAGTTAAGCTACGGCTGCCATCTTGTGTGGGAGAATGTGGAGGTGGAGGCTGTAGAACCTCCCCCCCCCCCCAAATCATCTACTCGTTGGATCCCGTTGGCACTGCCCAATCTATTGATGGTACGAAGAGAGCGCTGGGCAGCCTGCTTAACATCTTCAATGGTACGGAAGCGCTCCCCGCGCATTGTCATCTTCATCTTCGAGATGAGATCATAGTCGCAAGGACTGATGTCGGGAGAATATGGGGGGTGATAGAGGATCTCCCAGCTCCAGCAATCCAACAATGCCGACACAACGCCTGCTGTGTGTGCCCTAGCATTGTCATGCAGAACGATGGGCGGTGTAACCATGTGGTGGCGCCGTTTCCTTCTCAGAGCTCCTCGGAGATGGTCTTGCAGATACGAACAATAGTACGCCGCATTAACGGTTTGCCCTCGGGGAACAGTATGGTGAATGATCACACCATCCCAATCATAGGCAAGAATCGACATTACCTTCACATTGGTGGGGGTTGGTCGAACTGTTTGTTTCCGTGGTGGTCCGTGGTGCCGCCACTCGTTCGATTGGCGTTTTAACTGTGGCTCATAAGATCTGGCCCACGTCTCGTCAATGGTAATGATACGCCGTAAGAAGGCCTCTCCTTCGCGCTCATAACGCTGCAAGTGCATATGACAAGCGTCATATCGCAGCCATTTGTGCATGTCGGTTAAGTCATGCGGAACCCTTTTGGACGCAATCTTCCTCATTTTCAGTAAGTCCTTCAGGATGTGGGGGGCAGTTGAATGCGCCAGTCCGGTATCTTGCTCTAATTGACGAATCGTTACGTTCCGATCCACCTCTACTAACGCGGACACCATCTGTACATTGTCATCACTTACTGCTGGGTGACCAGATCGAGGCATGTGCTCCACACGTTCGCGCCCATCTCAAATGGCTGCAACCCATCTTGCTACCGTTCAGAATAACGCAGCTGCACCGCACGCTTCCTGCAATCCTCGATGACACTGTTTAGCACTGCGACCCCTAGCACACAGAAATTTTATCCAAGATCTCTGCTCCTGCTCGGAAAACATTGCGACTGTCTTTCGCGAGCGCTGGTCTCACACTACTCATCGAACAAGCGTGGCTGCGCACGAGCGGTGGTGAGGACGGGTGAGGTCATGTGCTCTGAGGGAGGGGATGCAGGGCAGCAACCGTCGGTAAAAGTGGCAGCGCCCAACATTGTTGCAACTTGACACTGAAGCATAGGTGCCAAAACTAAAAAAATATTGCATTTAAGATAAATCATGCCCTAAAAATTAGGAAATAGTTTTAACCGACTAGGTCTAAATAAGAACACATAATTCAAGTAAGATTCACACGGTCAAATTGTGTTAAAAATTGACAAATGAAACCTACCTTTCAGGATGTAATTTTGCTCACCTTCTTTAACTTATTTCGTGTAGCGTCAGCATCCGCACCCGTGGTCCGACTCGATCTCTTAAGAACTCTCTTCTTATTCAGTTCTTTCATTCTAATAAAGAACGCGTTCTCACAAAGCATGCAACTGCAAACTCATTGACCTCACTATATTTATGTCTGACGATATCTATTAGTTGCTTCATCACGGTTGGACACTTCTTTAGATCATTTCCGTGAAACCTTTGAAATTCTTTTTCTAATTCACACACGATATTGAACCACTCGGGAGATGGGTTCATTAGGCCTCCCCTAGACAAAGCCGAGATCCAGTCTTAATTCCTAACACTAATGCACTTTCCAGTTTTTCCACCGTAGTTAAAGTCAGAGACGATTCCCCTTTTTGCAACTCGGTATGCGATATACCCGGCCAACATTTTCAACAAGTCCTTGTCCTCATTATGGAAACTCTGTTCGAGATCTTCCTTGTCAGTAAACTGCTCTATTAATGATTCTACTACAGAGTTAAAATTTTCATACTCTGGGTCAGAAATTTCCAAGTTAGTTTCAAGTAGCTCTGCAGAGTCATTAGGAATAGCACAGTCTACTTGGCCGAGAAATTCTACAGTCAATGTTTCAAACTCTTCCCTGGGACAGTTTCCAGTTTTTATTATATCGTGTGCACTTTTGCTAAATAACAGGGATTTAATTCTCTGTGATACTGTTGTGGGAAGAGGATGATCGTAAAACCGCCATAATCCTCTGAGAGCAGAGAAATATGATTCTAAAACATCTTGATTACATTTTGATGCTGTCAAATACTTATATCCTTCAGATTTCAGCTTACGGAATAATCCCTGCAAACTGCGGATTGAAATCATGCAACCTCTTTGGAAAGGCAGCATGCCAGATTTCCCAATAACTCTTACTGATAAGAACAACTCGAATATATTATTCGGTTTGACATCCTGTTCCTCTAAATTTGTCCCGTAAGCACTCTTGAGTATGTTTGTTGGATGATGTGGGATTTTGCTATTCAAAACATCACATGCATCATTAACATTTTCAACAAATTCAACGACATGTTCATTCCCAGGGAAAATATATGATACAGCCTTAGCCACAGTGCCAGAGAGAAGTTCAGCAGCTTTCCTTACAATTTGTCGTCCACTACCAGTAACTAGCAAATGGTGTTCAGTCATTTTGTGAGTAAATTTTAAGTCCTCACTATTTTGGTATTGCACTAACTCAACGAAGATATCTTTGGTAACTGTCTCACCGGACGTAAGCCTGTATCCATGGTCTAACAGATGGTTTCTTATTGACATAAGGATGTGAGGAACGTCACAAAATGCCCAATTTACACGGTCATCAGCACATGGGTGTAGTTATAAAGGATTTCTCTGGACTTTATATAATTTTCGGTTGGAACCACCCATATCACTAACAAGAGCTCTTAAGCGAAAAGTCGTTTCCTCAACAAGTCTAACTGTCTCATAAAATAAATCAGTACTGACCGCCTGGTCGAATTGATAATAAATCGGCTGTTTCCATTTACCAGTTAAGCTTCTTATCATAATAACTTGTACATTTACATGTGGCCCTCTAAACACAATTTCGACACTGTCACAACAAATATCAGATATAACTTTCATTTCGTCAAAGCTCATCACTACATCCTTTTGAAAGTTATCACTCATAATAATTGCTTGGCCCTTAAGTAGGTTAAAAGTGACATCCAGAAACCCAGGAGGAGTAGAAAATTGTGACAACCGTCGTGCAATTGTTGTTTCACTTGGGAGGGGGTATTTTAGAGTTTCCCTAACATATGATAAAGCTTTCTTGGAGATACACTGTATTGTAACAGCATTCGCCATACCTTCTGCAGACCAGTTTGTACACTTTCTTTTCAATAAATATTGCTTCTGACAGGTAGAAAATATTTCATCATAGTTTTTTAAATTTTGCTCCATTTTTCTTATTTTTTCTTAGGATATCTTCAGATCCTCAAAAAGTACTCTAATCCTGTCTTTTAATTTTTCATTTTCGGCCAAAGCACTATGTAGTTCACACATCAAGGGCAAGTTGTCTTCAATTTGGCGAAACTCATCATTAATCTGACCTCCCTGAGGACGCTCAAGATGTTGACTTGATTCTTCTACCGAGTTATTTATTAGGGACTGTAAATCTTTCCTACTATCACGCCTCTCGACTCGCGTATTTCTGTCGCAATTTTCTGTTGAAGCAGGAATGGTGGGATTTTTTTGGGAACGATCTGACCCTGTTTTTAGCAATCCCTTTGGGGGAAGACCTAACAGTTCAGATTGTAAATCTCTTTCAAAATCACTAGGCAGAAAATATTCAGAACAAATGCGAGCTGTATTCGAGTTGAACACATCTTTCCTTTTACAAAAATGTACCCATTGTTTGTGCAGAGACGGGTCTTTTGGGAATCTGTAAAGTGACAACTTACATTTGTTTGCGTCCCGGGGATGATTTGTACAGCCTGCTACTGCACAGATCGGCATTCTAGCACCTTTTAACACCACTCACAGAAGCTAGGCCTAAACACAAGAATACACTTCACTCACGCACGAGTTCACAGGTTGTAAAACATTCTGATAACATAAAAATAAACAATCACCTGAACTACAGACCGATAATAATACACCGAACTTCACTACTCTTGACTGATTACCGTGGGAAACAGTACGTACGAGACCCAGCGTTGGAGCCCAATGACGTCATCTACGCGGCAAACTACTGCGCATCTCGCTCGTGACACCTGCCGTCTCTTCTAGTTACCGTAATTAATACCACTTTGTGTCTGAATTCTTGGTGACTTGAGTTAAGGTCGATTTACCCTCTCTTTCCTTTCTAACGGGACCCGGTGTCTCCATGTGGCAGTGCTAGTAGTCAGGTCCTGAAGTAATGAGCTGTTTCTCGTACAGAGGCAGAACCTGTATATTATTTGAACTTTTTTTTAAAGATGCTAATTCATGATGTAATTGACATAAGGGTACAGCAATACACTAACCTTTTGTGTCTCAGCTCTGTTATAGAGACATTTATGGGATGGAATAATAATAATAATAGTAATAATAACAATAATAATAACAATAATAATAATTATTATTATTTGTCAATTTGACGTGAGATTTACATAAGGGTGAGGTACTACACTAACATTTCGTCTTCCAGCTCTGTTATAGAGACATTTATTGGATGGAATAATAATAATAATAATAATAATAATAACAATAATCTCTAATATTATTTTTGAATTTGATCTATTGATTCTTTTTAGGAAACAAATTCTCTCTCAGGTATTAGTAACGTTTGTGGACGTGCCAAGTTCTGATAAGGTAGTTTGAAGTCCTTGCTTCGAAGCCTAGTAGTGTATATATTTTGGTTACTGGTTTTTGTAAATACTTGTGTCATGTTATTTCTTACAGGGTCGGAGAAACACCGTTGTTAATTACACACACCGTTGTTTCAAATATATTTGTTGGTGTAAAAAATGTGAACAGAGAATATTTTCAGTACACATTGTCAAGTGTATAAGAGCTCAAAGATACAGTGTGCCAGTTTTATATCCACTAAAAGGGCAAAGTTTGTGTTTAAGAATATGGATGCATAAGTTTTGTGATTTGATGACAGATTCTTAACCCATAGAAGGAAGTCATATACGTGATGTTGCCAGATCATGTTATGATATAATTTGTCTTATAAATATTATAATTAAAGAAGCCCTATTTATGTATGGATACACAAATGATTTAATTGTTGTAACGGTAGCCAAATGGTACACTATGACAAGATGCCATGCTATTTGAAACATTGAGCTCAAAATGTGGAATTTTCAGTGAATATTAATTATAGTCGGATCAGATCGAGTTTCATTTAGGCATCTGATCAATGATTGATAATTGGGTGATTAAATGATTGATAATGATTTTAAATGAATGATTGATTGATGACTGTAATGTGATTATTTTTATTCAATCACAGTCTAGTTAATTTAATTTATGCATATCGGTTCGCTGATTGATTTAATTGATGTTTGATTGATTGTTTAATTAAGTTAATTGAGGTTTCATTAATTCATTTTATAATTTTAGTCAATTTTTAGTTTGTTTTCAAATCTTTTGAGTTTTATGGATTGATTTTGACAGTTTTCGAGTTTGAGTAAATTATTTTTGATTTTAAGTTGATTTTTGATTTATTTTCGGATTTATTCCAAAATTCTGTGATTTATCAATGTACTGTATTTGGTGTTGGTGCAATTTTGAATATTTTCTTTTTTATTTGATTTTCTAAAGTTAAAATTGGGTTTTTATTTGCATATTTCTCATCCTTTTGTATTTAATCAGTGTTAATAAAGTTGATTTTCTCTGATTTTGAATTCTGTGTGTGATGATTTATTAGTCAGCCCCATTGATCTTCCAAATAATGAATACCAGGACAGTTTTTAGCTTGAAGTAGTAACGCTTCAACCCCGAGGAGAAAGTCCTGTCCTGAAGGTCGTATGTTCAGAAGGGTACAATATATATTGAAGAGAATAGGTCCGATCACAGAACCCTGAATCACTCCAGAAGTAACTTGAACAGCCTATGATCGAGCTCCTCCGTACACCACACACTGCGTTCGACCCTCTAGGAATGACCTCACCCATACCAGTAAGCTACCCCGTATGTTAATCTGCTGCAGCTTTAACAAAAGTCTTTCATGAGGCACTTGATCGAAGACCTTAGCCCAATCCAATGCAATACAGTCTACTTGTTTCACTTCTGGCTGATAAAAGTAGAACTGAAACTCATCAATGAATTTTGTCAATAGCGTAGTGCAAGAACGACCCGGAAGAAAACCGTGCTGATTTGGGTCGAGCAGATTGTTCTCCCGCAGGAATTCCAGCACACTGTCTGCTACAAGCCGCTCCATACATTTACAGATTATAGATGTTAGACACACTGGTCTGTAATTTGCAACATCTTCTCTGTCACCTTGCTTAAAGATTGGCACCAAGTTAGCACATTTCCACCCACACGGCACAGAACCTTGGTTGATAGACAGGTTGAATAAAGCACACAGGGAGGGCGCTAATGCTACCACACACTGCAACAGAATCCGCCCGGGAACATCATCTGGGCCGATCGCCGCATGTGGTCAAATTTTCCACAGGCTCTGAATCACCACAGTTGGTGTGATGTACAGGTTGGAGAGTGGGAGGGGTGGAAGTGATAACCTTGGCAGGTGCAGGTTCATGGTCAGATCCGGCTTAGAAAAGTTCTGCTTGTAACTGTCACTGAAGGCTGTTTCAATGTCTTGGGGTGCACTGAGGAATGTACCGTTACAGTGAATGGAGGCTGGCGCTGCGGTGACACGTCTTCTGGACAAGAATTTTCACATTTCACTGACGCTGCTTATTTTGTGAATATAATTGTCGTATGTTTCACGAATTAATTTCCTTGTTTGGTTCCTCATAGTTTTGTATTTTACCCACATGATGTCAGTTGAGCAACTTTTCCATTTCCTGAATAAAATGTTCCTTTTCCTAATAATTTTAATGACTTCCTTCGTCACCCAAGGAGATTTTTTCTTCCCACTGATGGTTACTTTCGGTATAACTATATCCACATATTCAAAGAAGGAATTTCGCCAGGCGTGCCACACTGAGTTGATGCCACTGGTGTCCAGAATACATGGTGGGAAGGTGTTTGAAGAATAAAGATGATAACAGTTTCCAGTCTGCCTTTTTGTTATTGTATACTGTCCTCACTGTGCTCTTGCTGCGTGGTTTATTGTAATGCAAAGTGGTAAAGATGGCTGAATGATCACTGAAACCGGGGAGGACTTCAGCTTTCTGTACGGAGGAAGGGAGGCTTGTGAGGAATAGGTCGATTGTAGAGCGTGTAGTTTGTGTGATACGAGTTGCTTCGGTTATTAATTGGTCAAGGAATAAGTCGTAGAATGCGGTAAGGAACTCATTAGCTATGGGATCCTTGGTAGTGGGAGAAGAATTTTGCCAGTCTATTTCTAAATTAAAATCACCTGTTATGTAAATGGCCTTGTATTTGTGCTGGATGTATTGTACACGACGGAGGGACTCCAAAAGTTCATCAATGATGTGCCGAGTTGAATTTGGAGCACATAATATAGAGCCTATTAGAAATGTATTGTTCGCACACGTGAATTCCACCCACACAGCCTCAGCATCAGTTTCAAGCTCCCGTTGGCGAACAGGCCTTAATGCAGGTTTCATGGCTATCAGTACCCCCTGATGTCCAGGTCTTGTCTTTGCGGAAAATAGTGTATGTTTCCAGAAATATTTCTGGGTGGTTAGTGGATTCTTTCAGCCATGTCTCCCCTGAGCACACAATTGATGGATTAAGTGCTGTGAGACAAGAACGCAGGAACGGTTGTTTGGAGGGACACGTTACATTTCGGGCATTGAAGGAAAAAATGGGCAATCCCTTGCTGTCCTTGGGGGTTACGTCACTATTTACATTTTGTGACGACGTATTAAAAATGAGTTAGAGAACAGGGGTAAAGAACAGTTCGAACACAGCCACGATTGTTTCCCAGAGATGATTATTTTGTGTTTTGAAGCACAAGTTTGCACAAGTTCTGTGCGCTTGAGAGAGGCAAGATATGCATATCACAAATAAACTGATTCACACGACCATTCGAATCACAAATTATAAACACCTGATTCAGTCCTGGGTTCATCTCCACATCTCCACTGAGAGCCACAGACAGCACCACGAGATGTAATAATGTAGCGGGCGGTTTGGCAACCCCGCACAACACTGAGCGCCCTCTGCCTGCTGCCGTGACTATCAGCCCCTCGCTTCCACACCATGTGAAAGATGTTATATTGAGTTTGAAAACTACCATGAGGTGTTCCTTCAGGTCCGAATTCACACACGAGTCGTCAATTGTTATAGAATGATCGAGGATCTTTTTCGGGGCATACACTGAGTTTCTTACTAAATAGAACACGAGGAAAAGTTGGAGCACTCTAACTGCTACACACCTGCTGACCGCCATCCTTACCAGGCATTGTATGTTGCCGACACAAGGCGTGCTCATTCAGCAAGCCAGGCCAGGGGCAACTATCATTCATACCAGACCGCCCGCCACATAGTCACAAGCCGACTTCCGGTAGCCATTGCAAAGTCGGAGCGATCTTCATGGGTCCCCGCAGAAGCCGCCATTTTATAATTCTTCCCACCTTACCGCAACTAGCCACCTACGTCACATTACCCCGCTCCCCGCCTCGTGCACCCACAAGCTCGGACAACACATGCTACCACGCACGTGCAAGTAATGTCCACACGCCCAAGCAATTACGGCAGACCCAGGCGTGACGTCATTTCACGCGCGCCATCCAGATACGTAAATACAACAAGCCCTTTAGCAATCAGCCCCTACACTACCACCTTATCAATGAACTAACAAACCAATGAACTAACGAACAAATAAACTAATAAACTAACGAACCAACTAACCAACTAATGAATTAACCAACCAACTAACGAACAAACCAGCTAACAAAATAATCAAATAACACGGCAACTAACTAACATACCATTCACCCAACCAAATGCAACCCCCTATTGCCCTACCCAAACCCTTATCACAAATATTGTACATGTAGGGTCGACTAATGTCCTGCGTCGGTGTCTATGGCCTCCTCCTCCTGGAAAGTAAAAATAAAATTAATGGCTCTTTTTCGAGAAATCGTTCGAATGATTACAATGACAGAAATATGTATTAAAAATCATTGTATCTGATGTATGATAAGTAAAAGACGCAGACATATAGAAGGAAAACAAGAATATGAAAAATTCAAGAGGAAAATATATCGGAGGAATCTGGATCCTGATCTGTCTCATAGTAGCTCATTGCACTGCAGCAGTTTTTTCCGTGGCATTGGGAGCACATTTCTGAGCACAACTGCCCTGACCGCTTTCATCCGCAGCGTGCTCCACAACAAGCTTTACAATCGCACGCGATAAGGAGCAATAGGGAGTCAGGAGCTGGTGGTAAGGTTGTAGGAACTGGGCGTAATGTATTATTAGTAGCCTCTCCGTAGGATCGAGGTTTCTGCATAGCCATTCTTGAACCTAAAATCAAACAAAATGCTTTACCCGCTTTGTTGTTAATAGTCACCAGGTGCATTAACACATTACGCTTATCGGAAATTTTCAGACTTCACCTGCAAATATGTTCGCATTGAGTGCTGTTGAATAGCCGCTCCTGTCAGCGGAAAACTTTCCAACTCAATATGTGCGGTTACTGCCTGACGCGCGATCGTAAATTTGTAGAGGCGATGCCGAAGGTCATCAATGCTTTCAACTGCTTCTCCACCGGGATACAGGGCTCTCACGAACGCTTCACCCACAGAGCACACTTCTTCGCGCGTAGCGGATGGCTTGGAGAAAACGTCGACCACATTTCTCCGGAGATTCCGTTTTTCTTTTCAAGCAGCTTATAGGGTCTTCTTTTCCCTTTGCCGTAAATATCTTAAGTCTTGTCACAACCTGATATGGCTCGGCACTTTTCAATTCACCAATTTCTGCTTGAATACTTCCTACTTCAAACATCTTTCCTGGACTTTTGGAGGTACCTGGTGCAGCATGAAAACCTTCCCTGTTTGGCGTCTCGCTAGAAGCACAGAGAAGGTCTATGTCGTTGCCAACCACAACAAAAGTTTTCTCTTCGGTTTCGTATGAAAGGGCAGTCTCAACAATGAGAACGTCAGCATCATCAGGTGCCTGGCGCACAAGGACACCTCTTTCTTGGAACCTTGATTTATGTACTTCAATCAATCTGGATTTGTTCTTCGGTTTGGCCAGAAAATCCTCCAGTAAAGCAGCCGAAGTCGTGTGTTCTGTGAACTCCACGTTGTGACAGGTTCTCCTTGCCGCACGTCGTCCTTGCTCTTCGCCTTTGGTGGTGTGCCGTCCTTCATATCCATCAAAAACGACAACTGCAGGGTAATACCGCGTGGAAAAGGTGTACCTTAATGGATGTGGTACATCTTAGGGGATTTCGATAGAATGAGGTTTCAGGCACAAGAGGTGATAACGAAGGACAGTGCGGGAAGAGGCCAAAATGTTAAAACTTAGATTTTAATGATATTTATTTATTATAAAGCAAATATTGCAAGGAATGGATACTTTCAAAGAAATTGCCTTAAAATGACAATAAGAAACAGTAACAATTAAAAATTACTCGTTTCTCCAGGAAACGTAAATTGCTTGCAAGCTGTAGCTCCCTATAAAGGATTAAATACAAAATTACTGAATAAAAAGAGCATAAAAATAACCTACAATAATAATTTAAATTCATCCCAGAGTAGAATTAAAACAAAGTACTCTTATTACGGAAAGAATCCGGGCAGAGTGTATGAAGTGAAAGGGTTACCACCTCTTCTGATGTGTGATACAGGAAGTATCAGATCTCCTTAAACATCTTCCGAAGGTAGGCCGGCTGCCGGAGGACATCAGTAGCTGGCGGTAATTTAGTGCGCCCGCTCGGGGTTTGTGCGAGGTCAGTCAGGCATACTCCAGGGTTCCGGGTTCGGAACTAGAGTTGATGATGGTAGATTCTCCTTATAAAAAGCGACCAGCATAGAGAGTCTCTTGGTAGTAACTCCCTCGGCTGGTGAAGTTATGTCCTTATAATCAAGACTTGCAGAGTAGATCCGTGTTGAAGATTTGGCCGAAGTGAAGGCCGATGAGTTTAGACTGCCCGGGCAGGCAGCCAGGTCCAGAAGAGAGATTTTGACGGCGGAGAAGGGCCTCCGGCTGCAAGAGGTACCCCGAGAGGGCAATAACCCCAGCAGGTACGTAGCGAGCAGTGGTGATCAGTGGAGAAGAGTGGACACTGTAGGCCGGTAGACCTAAGGTTATATAGCGGTAGTGACGTCAGCGCGCCGAACCTTCCAGTATGAAGGAGGGGTGAAAGAGCAGCCAATCAAAGCACAGCCCCATGCACATTGCGAGCGTTACCGCTGGGGAGAGCTCAGTACCTCGTGAGAAAATGTGACGGTATGGTGCGTCTAGAAAGACACTACAGAAAAAAGGTGAGTTGACATGAATATTACAGAAAAGCAATTAAACTGAAACACCAATACTAAACAAATCAGAACACCGCGTTCAGACTGCAATTAACGAAAATAAAAATAATGGGGCAGAAAAATTGAACGTGTGTTTCACACCGTAAGGGAAACATAGCCAACAAAAAACATTCGCAGAAGCGAACATGCTGGGAGGGGCGAGAGAAAATTGCAGTAAGAAAGCGCAGAAGTTAGGCCTCGCGTGGCAAAGGAGCAATCATGGTGATTGGCCTAAGAAAGAGATCCGCAGAAGTCTGCAGTTTTACCACGCGAACCCTACCATCTTTGCCAGGAAAGCACTCAACAACCCTACCCAAATTCCAAACAAGAGGAGGACTAGGGTCTTTCAAAAGCACCAAGTCCCCCACCTGAAGGTTAGAGCAGGAAACAAGCCATTTACCACGCTGCTGAAGCAAACTGAGGTATTCCAACCTCCAGCGGCGCCAAAAATTATTGCGCAAACTTTCAATTTTGCGCCAAGAAATGGCTAAAGAAGATTGAGAATTAGAATATAACAAAGGTGGAGAGGCAGTCAACGGACCACCGATAAGAAAATGGCCTGGCGTTAATGGTAGAAGATCTGAAGGATCATTAGATAAGGGTGATAAAGGACGAGAATTAATTATGCCCTCAATAAAAATAATTAAGGAATTAAACTCTTCATGAGAAAGGGGGGTGTGGCCACAAACACGTCTAAGGTGCTTCTTGGTGAGTTTCACACAAGACTCCCACCGCCCACCTTGATGAGGTGCATAAGGGGGGATGAAGTGCCACTTGAAATTTCTCTGGTGAGCATAATCAGTAATCCTTTCCAGCGCTGAATTTTGAGTAAGAGCTCTCTTAATTTGCTCAGAAGCTCCGATAAAATTTTTAGCATTGTCTGAGAATACTTCTGAAGGAAGACCTCGGCGGGCAGAAAATCTGGCAAAAGCTGCCAAAAAATAAGCAGTAGAGGCGTTGGTAACTAGTTCTAAGTGAACTGCTCCGGTGACCATACATACAAACAGCGAAATATAGAGTTTTCCAAAAACACATTTTTTGGCCTCAGGAGAATTTCTTCTGTAAACAAAAGGCCCGGAATAATCCACCCCCGTAAAGGCAAAGGGTCTAGCAGGCGCAGATCTAAAGTTGGGAAGATCACCCATGAGCTGAGTGGTAATTTTAGGGTTGGATTTAAAACATGGAATGCACTTCCGGATAACAGAGGTAACTTCATGGACTCCGTTTATGGGCCAATACCTTTCACGAATGACAGAAAGTAATGTACGAGTTCCAGCATGAAGATGCTGGTAATGATACTGACGAATGATTAGGGAAGTGACATGATGCTTTGAAGGAAGAATAATTGGGTGTTTTTTATCCTCGGAAAGATCAGCCAAAGATAAACGTCCTCCTACTCTTAGTAAACCATCAGTATCCAAAAAAGGGGCGAGTGAGGAAAGCCTACTCGATTTCTTAAGGGATTGACCTTGGGACAACACCTGGCATTCTTCAGAGAATATTTCTTGTTGAGTAAGCCATAAGATTTTTGTAGTGGCTAAACCTAATTCAGAAAGGGTTAAATATGGCTTAGAAAAAAGGGGTTGTTCTACCACAAAATATTTCCATCGAAGGAGATAAGCCATAACCCTCACCAATTTATGGAAAGAGGAATATCGCTGCAAGAGAAGGGGAGAGTCAGAAACGAGAAGAGAAGATCCAGTAATCTTACCAGCATCCGGTAAGTCTGATAACTCCGGAAGAGGAAAATTTGGCCAAGCGGAAGGTTCTTGCAGAAGCCAAGGGGGACCGTGCCAGTATAATGTCAGGTTAGCCAACATAAGAGGGGAACATCCCCGAGAAATGACATCTGCAGGGTTCTCCTTGCCAGATACATGATGCCATTGTTCAAAGTTAGACAATTGTTGAATTTTGGACACTCTATTAGCTACAAACACCTGCCAATGCGAGGGAGGTTTGGCAATCCATGCCAACGTGATGGCTGAGTCACTCCAAAAGTAAGTTTTAATAAATCGGATTTTCAAAGATTGGCGGATTTTGACCGATAATTCAACCGCCAGAAGAGCAGCACAAAGTTCCAGTCGTGGCAAGGATAAAGATTTAAGAGGGGCCACCTTTGACTTAGCGCAAATTAAATTGGAAAAGAAATATGACTGGACAAAATTACGGCAAACAATATACGCACAACACCCATAAGCTTTCAATGAGCTATCGGCAAAGATGTGAAGTTCATATCCTCCACAGGAGGGAAAGGGAATAATCATTCGCGGGATAATAACATTGGAGAGATCTTCCAAACAATTTCTATAAGAAATCCAATTTTTTTGCAACTCTGAAGGAACTGGTTCATCCCAACCAGTTTTCAAGGACCAAAGGTCCTGCATGAAAAGCTTTGCTGTGACAATAATTGGCGCCAAAAATTGGAGAGGATCAAATATCTTTGTAATCTCAGACAAAATTTGCCGCTTAGTTTGCGGTTTGATGTCACTGAGATTAATTTTGAAAAAGAAAAAATCCTTTTGAGGACTCCAATAGATGCCTAGAGTTTTGATAGAATTACTTTCTTGAAGAAGCTCTACTGAGTCGTTATAGACTGAAGTTAATGGAAATTTAGAAAGAAATTCTTCCGAATTAGAGTTCCACTTGCACAAGGAAAATCCGCCTCCCAAAAGCAAAGCCGTCAAATCTTTAGAGACTTGCAGTGCTTCAGATACTGACTCAAACGAATGAAGAAAATCGTCAACGTAAAATGATGATTTTAACACTTCAGAAGCCTTAGGAGAATACAACGGGCCATCCTGTTCAGCAAGTAATTTCAACGTACGTATGGCTAAAAAAGCAGAGGGCTTTAGTCCATAGGTTAATGTTTTTAGCCGAAAAATCTTGACAGGTTTAGTAGGCTCGTCGCGCCAAAGAATTCTCTGAAGGTCGCGCTGTTGTTGATCGACCAAAATCTGCCTATACATCTGCTTGATATCAGATATCACTGCGATAGGGAACAAGCGAAAATTCATCAAAACAGGAGAAATGTCAGATTGAATTGGAGGGCCTGATAATAATGTGTCATTCAGAGAAGTTCCATTGGCATCCAATGCAGAGCCATTAAAGACCACTCTTATGTTTTCCTTTAAAATCTCATTCTTCCAAACTGGATGATGATTGAGGTAAATGACTTCAGATGGGGTATAAGAAGCATCATCTTTCTTGGTAACAACCTCCATGTGATCAAGTGCCTCATATTCCTCCATAAATGTGGAGTATTGAGTTTTAACAACAGGGTCACGTTTAAATTTGCTTTCCACAGCATAGAGTGCTCTAAGAGCCCTAGGGTGTGTTTCAAATAAAAGAGGTGGATTATCCACTCGGGGCATTGTTACGACAAATCTACCCTCTGAATTGCGTTTGGTCGTTTCGCGAAACAGTTTTTCACACATTTCATTTTCAACCGAGGAAGGTGAAACTGAATCTATAGTTTCGATTTTCCAAAATCTTTCTAAGTTGTAATCGACACTTGTATTAACAAAATGACATTGAGAGAAATTTTGAAATGACTTACGAGGGACTTGACCCGTTACTAACCAACCTAGCTTGGTATGATGAGCAAACACTCCTGGTGATATTTTAACCTTAGAGCTAAGGAGAGATTGCCAAAATACTTGGGCACTGAGAAGTATGTCTACCGGAGCGCTCGTATTAAATGTTGGATCTGCCAACTGAATGTTATGAGGAAATTGCCAATTTCTAATTTCAAAAGAATTACTAGGGGTATTACTGCCAATAGTATCAATGGCAAGACAATTCAACTGAAATGTTGTGTTACAATTCACAGCATCTTTGATGTGAACACGAACAAAATGCAAAGATTTAACATTGCTATTGTTAATACCGGTAACCTGAATTAATGTAGGTTGCTTGGGAAGATCAAGTTTCTTAATGAGACGCTCACTTATGAAGTCATGGGTGGCGGCATTATCCAATAAGGCACGTGCTTCAAGCCATCTACCAGAGGAATCTTGAACTTTTAATAACACGGTTGATAGTAGCACCTGGGAACTACGAATTGAGCTAGAGCTCTGAGTATAAGATTGCGCATTGGCTCCTGGGGATGTATCTTTAGAACATCCAGGGGAAGGAGCCTGACGTGGCTTTTCAAACCTATGAAGCAAGGTATGATGTTGAGCCTTGCAATGGGAGCAAGTATTTTTAGATAAGCAATCAGGCACCATATGCCTAGTTGACAGACAGTTGTAGCAATATCTTTTTTGAGCTATTAATTTGCGTCTTTCGTCGGTAGAAAGGGCTTTAAAGGCAACGCAGGAATATAACCTGTGAGGTGCTTTACAGAGAATACAATCTGTTGAATTATGTTGAACAGTAAAGACAGCAGATTTGTTTATTTTAGCACCGACTGGCTTCACAACATTAGATTTGTTATCTGCACTTCCTGACATATGACAGGCTACAGCTGACAAAACCTGACATCTATTATTTATAAACGTAAGCAACGAATCATAGGTATATGAAGTGTCATTTGTTAGTTCCCTCTCCCATGCCTTTAAGGTTGATGAATCAAATTTAGAAGTAACCAAGTGAATTAAGAATAGATCCCAATGCTCGACCGGTTGATTCAACCGTGCCAATGCTCTGACATGTAGTTGGACCATGTCACTTAAGGCTCGCAGTGTTGACAAGCTGTCAGCTCGCAAGGTGGGCAGGCTAAATAAGGCTTGAATATGCCTTTGTAAACATAATTTTTCATTGCCATAACGGCCTTTAAGAAGCTCTATAGCAATGTTATAGTTTTCTCCTGTTAAGGGGAGTTCTCTTATAAGTTGAAGGGGTGGTCCCTGCAAAATGGATTTTAAGTAATGAAATTTCTGAATTTCTGGAAGTGTGGCATTATCATGTACTAATGAACTCAACAATTCAAAGAATGATTGCCACATCTCTTCCTTTCCTGAAAAATGCGGAATTTCAATTTTAGGTAGCAATGGTTTGATACCATTCCCATGGTCGCTAATTCTTCCTTGAGTTTCCTCTACCTTCAACGCCAGGGTCAAAGTTCTAACTAATGCCACAGCCTGAGCGTGTGTATCAAAGTAATTACTCTCTACTTCTTCCCTATCTGATTGATGTTCTGGATTTTTGATTTCAATTTCAAGTTGCACGAGATCATATTTCTCGTACGCCTGTTCAAAAGCGTTTAAACGCTGAGATATAATATCAAGGTTTTGTTCCTCTTTCGGTAGAGTAGCTAAATATTTTTGAAAACGGGTGAGTTGACCTTTGTAGGCCGCCCGAGAGTTTAACAGTTTATCATCTATTATTGCTGGCATGGCTGGAAAGTTGGAACAACTCACTCACCAAAGCTGCTTGTGGCACCAGACAGACCTGCTCTCCGGAAAGAAACCAGTTGTGTAATATACTGGGATTGTTTCCGCCTTCCCGCAGATCTCCCGCGCTAGCCACGATATACTGAAATGTATAAGACAAATATTAGATTGCACCAGTTTTTTTTTTAGAATATAATTTGTGGTCTCAGAATGAAGGTTCTGGGTTCGATCCCGGGTTTCGGCACCATGGAAAAGGTGTACCTTAATGTATGTGCACAAAAATTCATGTCTGATCCGGTTTCAGTCAACATACAGCTTGATGGAGAGTAGAAGTGCTACTGATATTCACTTCGACTCTCTATTAACTGTTATGAGAGATATCTCAAGTGGGCTGTAAAATAGTGTATTGCATATTGGGTTAATTTCTATTTGCGTTGATTGAATGAACATGAGGTCGAATGAATGGTTGATTGATTTTTTGATTGAATGTACGAGTGAATGAAGTAATGTATTTTTTGTTTGCTGTTATCTAGATCCTTGAATGTCGCTCTTGTATTACTTTCCCTAGTTTCTGAACTTTGTCTTCTTATCTTTTATTTTATGTTTTGCCTGTTTCTGTTTACTGTTGATAGTTTTTTTTTCTGTAATAATTATTGTAATGTTTCTTGTACAAAGGGATTGCATGAATGAATGCTTGATATAGGATGTTAGAGTGCGTGTCTGTATGGTTGTGGTTGCTGATTTATAATAGATTAGTGTATTGCTATTTTTGTACGTGTTTGCTGTTTTTGTTTTGTTTATAATTGTAAATTTTATTGTTAATTATTATATTGTCACTAGTGGAGTCTATCTGTCTGACAATAAAGAATACATACATACATACATACATACATCTTAGGGGATTTCGATAGAATGAGGTTTCAGGCACAAGATGTGATAACGAAGGACAGTGCGGGAAGAGACCAAAATGTTAAAACTTAGATTTTAATGATATTTAGTTATTATAAAGCAAATATTGCAAGGAATGGATACTTTCAAAGAAATTGCCTTAAAATGACAATAAGAAACAGTAACAATTAAAAATTACTCGTTTCTCCAGGAAACGTAAATTGCTTGCAAGCTGTAGCTCCCTATAAAGGATTAAATACAAAATTACTGAATAAAAAGAGCATAATAAAATAACCTACAATAATAATTTAAATTCATCCCAGAGTAGAATTAAAACAAAGTACTCTTATTACGGAAAGAATCCGGGCAGAGTGTATGAAGTGAAAGGGTTACCACCTCTTCTGATGTGTGATACAGGAAGTATCAGATCTCCTTAAACATCTTCCGAAGGTAGGCCGGCTGCCGGAGGACATCAGTAGCTGGCGGTAATTTAGTGCGCCCGCTCGGGGCTTGTGCGAGGTCAGTCAGGCATACTCCAGGGTTCCGGGTTCGGAACTAGAGTTGATGATGGTAGATTCTCCTTATAAAAAGCGACCAGCATAGAGAGTCTCTTGGTAGTAACTCCCTCGGCTGGTGAAGTTATGTCCTTATAATCAAGACTTGCAGAGTAGATCCGTGTTGAAGATTTGGCCGAAGTGAAGGCCGATGAGTTTAGACTGCCCGGGCAGGCAGCCAGGTCCAGAAGAGAGATTTTGACGGCGGAGAAGGGCCTCCGGCTGCAAGAGGTACCCCGAGAGGGCAATAACCCCAGCAGGTACGTAGCGAGCAGTGGTGATTAGTGGAGAAGAGTGGACACTGTAGGCCGGTAGACCTAAGGTTATATAGCGGTAGTGACGTCAGCGCGCCGAACCTTCCAGTATGAAGGAGGGGTGAAAGAGCAGCCAATCAAAGCACAGCCCCATGCACATTGCGAGCGTTACCGCTGGGGAGAGCTCAGTACCTCGTGAGAAAATGTGACGGTATGGTGCGTCTAGAAAGACACTACAGAAAAAAGGTGAGTTGACGTGAATATTACAGAAAAGCAATTAAACTGAAACACCAATACTAAACAAATCAGAACACCGCGTTCAGACTGCAATTAACGAAAATAAAAATAATGGGGCAGAAAAATTGAACGTGTGTTTCACACCGTAAGGGAAACATAGCCAACAAAAAACATTCGCAGAAGCGAACACCGCGTAAAGACAAACTTGACGTACAAGTCGCAAATTTGCCCGTATGTTGCTAGGCGAGGTCAGCACGCCGCGTGGAAGAAATAACCTCCGTCAACCACGTACAAAGGGTCCGGAGGAAAGTGGCAGACTTATGTGTGCTGGAAGAGCGTCGTGAACGCTGACTTGTTCGACTTGCGCATTAGACAGTCATCGAAGAGAGAAGTCGGGGTTGGAGCTAGCTCATACTGGAAGAATTCGGCCTTTTCCGTCTCGTGTTTCAAAACGCACACTATCCTCATAAATAACTGGATTGAGTTTACCGGTGTAACTTCTTCACTAATGTATACCGTCCCGTTCATGGCTGACAGTGGCATTACCTTGTTCTTCCTCAAAAGTTTCACGTCCGCGAAGGACTTGCCGACCATTCCACTAAATCCTCTTCTACCGATTTCAAGGTCCTGATCGCAATTAACTCTTCCGTCTGCCACGACTCCAGTTGCAAGAGAGTGGCGATTTTCTGATGAGAAAAACGGGGAATGCTTTTCTAGCCATTCTTGGAATACCTCGACATCCAGACAATCGTTTGAACGACGAGATTCTCGTAAGTTGACGTGCTGTAAACTAACAGGGAAACCAGTTTAATTTGCAATGTACTTTTTTACTTACAAGCCAAACAAAATATTAGTTGATTGCCTCCCTTTTACGGCAAGACTCACCTGTTCGGATGTGTTAGAAGCCATCCCGCAGAATTCCTCCACAGCATTACATAGTTTCATGCATTCTGGGAAAGCCTGAATGTAGTGTGCAATAGTGCTCTCCGTAATTCCACGACCACGGGTAAGTCCACCTTGACTCTTGAAAGGCCTCATGAGGTCCAGTTCAATTACTTGGTCCGACCACATGCCGCTCCACAACTCATGAGTGCGCCGAAACGTAAAATATCCCGATTCAGTGAATTTCAAAAACTCTTCAAGGCAAATTTTCTCTTCTAGGTCCTGCATTTCTTGCAAGTACAAATGTGACGCCATAGCATAATGCAATCTCCCACCTGCCTGAAAGTAGGGGATCATTTGTCTTACTACGTCGAGACGCATCGCTCAGTTGCCTGTGCGCTCAGCACGAATGAAGAAACGTAGGATTTCAACTTGCATGTACCAGAAGCAGCAACGAGCATTCAACCCAAGAATGTACACGACGCGACGGCGCACAGTGGGCCAGAATCTTGAAAACTCGGCCAAAAAGGAAAAAAAGAAAGTATCTAGATGGGAATTTTGGACTATCAGGTTGGCTACAGTAATGTTGGGACTAATGAATACCGGTTGTGCGGAAGAGCAGGTGTTCATTTCGTCCATTATATTTCAGGTCAATCACGGCAATTCATTGTTAGGGGTGCGTGTAGCCGGCCAGGCTACAAAATAGTCTTGTCGTTATAGATAAATATTTGTGTTCTGTGTAGTGAAGCGAACATTTTCAATATGGAAAGTGTTCCAGGAGGTATGTACTAATTTAAAAAAAATATATCATTATTAAATCATTAACTATACATGTTTTCTTTTAATTAACTTAATACCGGAAAATGCACGAGAAAATTGTAAAATGTGCTTGAAAAATAGAGATAAGTTACAAGTTCCACGACATTCCGCTTTCATGTGCACTGTGTCCGCAAGTGTATATTATTATCTTCGCAAATTGACTTTCAAATCCACCTACTAGTACCAACTCCGGCTTTGAGCCACGTTTTAAGCATTACTTGCAAAATGTCATTGTTGAAACATTTTGAAAAATGACAAAAAAATTAATTAATTATGAGCTACATTTGTACAATTTAAAATATAATCGATGCCTGGAAGCATTGTAAAGAATATAATAAGTAGAAAATGGACGGAAACACCGCTCGAAGTTTCTTTGAAAACACTCCAACTTCGGCGTTGATAACTGGAGTTTCCGAAGAACCAACCCACCGTTTTCACATTATTTTGCAGACGATTTCGAGCGGACGTCAAATCGACGTTGAAAAGTTTCAAGCTTACGCCATAGCAACTGCCAGACACTACGTCAAAGAATACCCTTGGTACAGCATTCCAACAGCAGTACATAGATTGTTGATCCACGGACCAGGAATTATTTCTTCGGCCGTTTTACCCATCGGTCAACTGTCTGAGGATGCTGAAGAATCTACCAATTAGTTGATAAAGCAATATCGCCTGAGTTTTTCTCGAACTTTTTCCAGAGTTAAGACTATGGAAGACGTGTTCAGAAGATCGTTGGCAACCACAGGCCCGTATATCTCTTCTCTACGAAAATCATCACCAAAGAGACAGAAGAGTTTGTCGACAGATGTCGTTGCCCTCTTAGTTCCTGTGGCGGAAATTTATGAAGATTCCGATGCAGATGACGAGGGAACAGTCTTTGAAGATGATAATGACGATTCGATTGAAGGAGCAGAAGAAGAAAAAGAAGATGATGAAAGATGAAAATAGAAGAAGAAAACGACAACTTCTAATTATAGTTACAATCAATTTACCAAATGAATAATTGTAATTGAATTAAAATTATTTTTTGTAATATTTTACACCATCTTCTTCTATCCACTATTTGGTACATTTTTCGAGCTTTTCATTTTTTGAGCTTATATTTTTAACCATTAACTACTACAACCCCTAAATATTGACTTTAATATATAAGGTGCGTTCAAAAAGTAATGAGCCGGAGGCATAATTACAGAAACCAGTATCTGTATGTTAGAATTATTGGTCCTGGCTGTTGAGGCACTTGTCCCACTGAGACACGAGGCGGTGAATGGCTGTCTAATAAAATTCCCTGGTCTGCGATGTGAACCAGTTCCACACGTACAGCTAGACATCGACGTCCGAGGTGAATCGTAGGCCCCGCAGAACCCTTTTCAGGGGACCAAACATGGCGTAATAACAGGGAGAGAGTTCTGGACTGTATGGAGGGTGGCCGAGAACCTCCCATTTGAATTTCTGCAGGAGTGCCGCGACTGTGTTGGCCGTATGAGGTCGTGCATTGTCGTGGAGCAGAATGACCCCTCGGGTGAGATTGCCTGGTCGTTTTGTTTTGATCGCTTGGCGAAGGGTGGTCAAGGCTTGCGAGTAACGCTGGGCATTCACTGTTGTCCCGTGCGGCATGAAGTGTATCAGAAGGGGGCCATCTTGGTCAAAGAAGAACGTCAGCATTACCTGTCCTGCACTCGTGTGGATGGCCTTGCCTTTTTTGAGTGGTGGTGACCCTGGATGCTTCCACTGGAGGCTTTGTCGTCTGGATTCTGGTTCGAAGTGATGACACTATTACTCATCTCCAGCCACCACTCGTTCCAAGAACACATTCCCTTCCCTCGCATAGCGCTGCAGATGACCAAGACAGTGGGCCATTCGACATGCTTCCCGGTGTGGTTGAAGACTGTGGGGCACCCATTGGGCACACACTTTGCGCAAGTGCAGTCGTTCCTTCATGATGATGTGCACACTTCCGACGCTCAATCCGAACACGGCGGCTATGGCATTCACTGTCACTCGGCGGTCCTGGGTAATGAGTGCATCAACCAGCTGGACGTTGTCATCGGTAATAGAGGGGGGTGCCCCAGACCGGGCATCATCGGCTAACGACACCCGTCCTTCCTTGAAGCGCTTGTGCCACGCCTTGACCCTTGCAAGGGACAAGCAGTGTTCGCCGTACACTTGTGACATTCGGCGATGAATGTCCGTTCCCCCTACTCCTTCCGCTGTCACAAAACGAACAACACCTCTTTGCTATTCGTTTGACGCCTCCATGTCACTGTCTGCAATGCGACTGGCAGCGTTGGACGATCGATGCATGCTGCTGCTCACATTTTATGGTCACGTGACGTGCACGCGTGCCCTCGAGCGACGGGCTGTGACCTTCCACGCTCTGGTCGGAACCACACCTCGTTACACACGCCACGATTAGCCGATGTCGTCACCGGTTTGCGCATTACAGCCTCCGGCTCGTTACTTTTTGAATGCACCTTATAAATAAAAAGACTTTTATCAATTTTTGTCCGCCATCTTGTATGCACCATTTGTTTTTTACATTTTTGAACTCATAATCTTCATTAGCAACCTCGATAATTCCCAAAAAAAAAATACTTTTATTTGAATAAAATTACTTTTATTAATATTTGGCCGCCATCTTGGATCCGCCATTTTGACTTTTTTGTATACATTCTTAATCAGCAACTTCGATGACCTTTACATACGAACTTTCGTACAAATTGAACTACTCTTTATATTTTGGCCAAGTTTTCAAGATTCTGGCCCACTGTGCGGCGCTAGCAACTTAATTTGGTGTTCAATTTATTCTGGCTGTATCTCGTACACTATTAGACGTACAAACAAACAAAAGACACCTCTGGAAAGCTAAAAACTTGCTTTCGTTCTATTTAGCTTATTTTCCTTTAACCCCATGTTTTGGTCTCTTAAAAGCGCGTTGATTGAAAAAAAATATTAAAAAATTTGAATTTTACGCGTTTTTTTTTTATTTGACAGGAAGTGACCGAATGTTGTTTTTCTTGCGTTTTTTAGAACCTGCATGTTTTCTTATTTTATTTGATACCATACTTTGTCAATTTTGGATAAATGATTCGGCTTTTGTGGCGCTCCTGGAATATCCTGGAATTCCCGGTTTCCAGGCCTGGAAAACAAGGAAGCCGGCATCGGATGCTTGGAGAATTTTAGTACGTTGTTCCCCAGGGTCAAATTATCAAATTCTGAGAAAATTAGCTTTACATTATTTCTTTTTAGGTTTTGACGATTTTTAGACTTAAATGCCTGCGCTATCATGTGATTATGTGAGAACCATACTGCTGTATTATATTCAAAATAAATTTGATCATGTTGGGCATTTGTAGACCCACGTGAATCCAAATTTTTCAGACAAGGAATTTGATGACAGTAAGGCCACTCAGACTCTTAGGTTCCAGTTTAGCAAAAAGATGGAATGATAGAAGACTCGGAAAGAATAAGAATGGTTCTTATGAAATGTTTGATTATATTTCATATTTCGCGGCTAGATCAGTGACAGTGGCATCTGGTATACAATGTTGGAATTACTTGAAATTGAACTTACTGATAGCCCACGGGCGTTCAATTTAAATGTCCTCCGATGGCCACTGTCTGCAATTCATACATAATAATGTTTTGAAAATTACTTCTGGCTTAAATGATATTCAAAACAATATGTTGAAATCGCTTTATTTTTAAAACAGAACTAGTTCCTCGGATTTAATTGAAATTTGAAATTGATTGTTAAAATCTATTTGTTGATTCATTATCTTCAATTTGTGGGAAGTATTTTTGTTAATTTCTCTAAAAGATTTAGAAATTGTAATTTCGATTTGGTATGGGTCGACACTGGCGCCGGTAGTGATAGATTTAGGACACAAAGAATGTGTTCTAAGTGTTGGCGTGCATGATTTGTCGGTAAAATCGGAAGTAGATAATTCGATTTTTAATTTACCATATATGATATATTTAGAAAACTACACATGAAAAAGGGTGCGGTCTAACGCTTGGTGTCCATAACTTGTCAGTTTGGTGTGTGTCAGCATACAGCAAACACGTAAGAGGCGTTTGGTGATTACATATAATATTCCAAGTTGGAACAATAATATAAAAGAGCAGAAAGTAGTAAGATTCAGGGACGAACCTGGAATGAGTCGGCAACACGATGAAGACGTTGTAATCTGTGATCGATCAACAACTACAAATGGAATTCCTGTAATGAAACGCGATCACGGATGACACTCGTATGGTTTCGTTCAAACAATTCACGGACACCAAGCGTTAGACCAGATCCTTTGTCGTAGGAAGATCTCTAAATCTATCACTACGAGCGTTAATGTTGGCCCGTATATGGTCAAATCAAAAATCTACTTCCGTTTTGATTGACAAGTCATGAACACCAATAGTTAGACCACATCCGTTACCGTATGTAGGTCACTAAATTGATGTAACATTTTTTATTTATTTTCTTTCTTGATATCCCAAAATCCTAATTCCCAAGTTGTACAATGAGTGATTTGGTAGAGCGTTTCAACGAAATCTAACCTGTAAATTTAGCTTCATTAATTTAATTTATTTTAATTAGTTTAATTTGCGGAAGGATCTTTTACATGCCATAAATCTATGACATGAGACCGGCGGCAAGTTGAGAAAGTTTTCGCAAAGATTTTCTCGGTGACCGTTATAATCGAGCAGTAATGTCCTCTTATTTCCCGTCTGTCAAAACGTGACGCCTCCATTTATTAGTCTACTTTTCACATACTGTAAAAATGAGGAAACAGAGATTTATGAATCGATCCGGGCAAATGTGTGTCAGTCTGTACTTCTGTATGTCTGTCTGTGTGTACCCCCTATCAGCTCCTAAACGGTTGCAGCTATCGAAACCAAATTTGATATTGGTAAAAACCTACACCTGAATACTTATAGGCCATTTTTAGGCTATTTTCATTTATGAAAAAATAGGCTTATGAGATCACCTTTTGTCCGTGTGTCTGTCTGTGTGTGCGTGTGTGATGGTGTGTGAAATGGAGTGTGCCCCCCCCCCCTAATAACATTTGAATGGCTGGAGCGATTTCAATGAAACTCGGTATGTTCATTGCACTATTCCGGACGACACCGACCGTGCCCTTCAAATTTTGTTACGTCTCACCAATCCAACATGGCGGCTGTGCGAAATATTTCACCAACATTCTATATCTCCGAAACTATTACCGATATCACCATGGAATAATTTTACGGTGATAAAGGGAACTACTAGAAGTTCACCTATGTGACTTTTGAAAACCTGGTGACTACAAAACCAACATGGCGGCCAAGCGAAGTTGCGACATTCAAATAGACGTTTCTCGCGATTTAACCAACCAAACGCAATAAAACTTGGTACAGTATATATTTATACACAATGCATTGCACCGACATTTAACTTCATTCAATTGTTTACATAACCACAAGATGGTGGATGTGCGAAATATTTCACCGGCATTCTATATCACTGAAACTATTAGCGGTATCACCCTGAAATTTTGTACGGAGATAAAGGGCACTACTGGAAGTTCATCTATAAGACTTACAAAAGCCGGTTAACTGCAACACGAATATGGCGGCTAAGCGAAGTTGAAAATTTTAAATAGACCTTTCTCGCGTTTAAATGATCCAAACGCAATAAAACTTGGTACAGGAAATGTTTATACACATTGTAATGCACTGGTATCTAATTTAGTTCAATTGTTTACATAACTTCAAGAAGGCGGCTGTGCGAATTTTAAAATTAAGTTCTTATTTCTTGTGTCGTAATCAGGCGATCGAAGTGAAAGTTTGAATAATGAACCTACGCAATAATTTTCCTGTAATGATACATGACTCTATGGCCTATACATTTAACAATCCAACATGGCGACCATCCGATATATTTAGATGGATCTCAATATCTAGGAATCTATTACAGCAATCAAACTGATTTTTTTAATGTTCATAGGGGCTGTGAACATAAGTTCACCTATATGACTTTCAATAACCTGGTGATCACAAATCCAAAATGGCGGCGACGCGAAGTATAAATATTCACATGGTCGTTTCTCACAATTTAACTATCCGAGTGCAGTGAAACTTGGTACAGTAAATCCTTATACAAATGTTAATCCACTCGCATCTAAGTTTTTAAATTGTTTCCATAACCACCAGATGGCAGCTGTGCGAAATTTTAAAATCTCGTTTTTACTTCTTGTGTCCGAATCATGCGATTTAAGTTTGAATACTACACGTACACATTAATATTCATCTAACAGTACGTAACTCTAAGACCTGCTTACATAAAAATCCAACATGGTGACCATCCGCAATATTTAGTCGGTCATCAATATCTACGAATCTATTAGAGCAATCAAACTGAAATTTTGTATGATGATAGAGGCAATTAACATAAGTAGGATAAATGAAAATAGGCTGTATAGTTCTTCACGGAACTACTTGTTGAAAATGATGTCGGTGCTACAAAATGATGAAAAATCTCAATTGAAATTTGAGCTCCATATTGGATATCGTGGAAGGTATGCATGCGACCTACTCCAAAATTGACACACATACAGATTATATCCCAGTATAATTTCCAAGAGGTTATACATGAAAGTGTTGCCAAAATGATTCCAAGCCTGCTGATAGGTGCAATATTTAAATGCATGTAACGTCTACACTATCAATTGGATTTCAAACAAATTTCGTATGTGCTATGTGTACCATAACAGATATGACTGTGCGTATTCTTAAAATCCACTAAAGCTGCCAACTGCTAATAAATGCTATTTCTATTTTTTAATCCTAATACCATATCAAAATTATGCAACCCAACAGTTCTAAATTTTGCACACGTATAGTACCTGACATTCTAGTATAATTTGGAGTAACTAATATACGTCAGTGTTACAAACATGATACTAAACCTGTAGATAGGTCCAATGTTTTAGGTAGATTTCATTAGAAAGCTAACTATTGCAATGGGTACAGAACACGAATTTTGTATCATTCAGGAAATACAAGAGGCGAGAATCGAACCTTCTAATGGGACAATTTTACATATGAAAATGAAATAACTATTTCAGTAATATTTTATGCACACAAGTATTCTGTGGTGTGAGAGAACGTTATAGATGAGTTGCATGAGAAATTTGAAGCATTTAATAGAAGTGAAAATGGAAATTATTATATGAATATTATTTTAACCAGGAGGGAATGCAATGTATTGAGTCAGAAATATGACCAATCTACAAGTTCGCAAGTCAAGAACCGGTTCCAGCTACCAAGGTCTCGACAAGAAAGAGTTTGCACGCGACACGCTTATGCATGAGAGAGAAAGGAAATATCGCCACACGACAACAATTTGGAAGGATAAAATCATTAAATCTGCAAGACAACTCCTCAGCCAATCAGAAATATTCTTTAATCTGAGAATTAAATATCACTATATTTTAAAATCGAATTTATAAGTCGTTTGACCGCATCAATATTATGAGAATGAGAAATGAAATGTTTCTTTCGAAACAGAATTCAACATTTATAATTACGAGAGGAGATATGCACAATTAAGTGTAATTAAATAAAGTGCGAGGCTAGTCCACCACCATTTTTGAACACAGGAGACTAGCAGCACGGAGCGACAACATTCATTCCATTACTTCGACATATTGAGTGAAGACCTGCTCTGCGATATATTTCTACGAGAAAGCAGCATAGTTACACAACGTCGGGGAAGATATACTTGACAGGTGGAGACACAGTAAACGCCGATAACGCGAGGAGACCATTGCCAGTGAATAATGATACGGCAGATTGAGGACGTGAAATTACACAACTGGATATTACGACGTTTAACTAGAAAATTCAACAGTACTTCTACAGAATAGTACACGCATATTAAGAAAGAATACTACTACATTCAACGAAAGAACAAGTATATTTCTACATTACTTAAAGAAATATTACGAGATGTTAAAGATTTCGAGTCAAGGGGGACATTGCTACATTGAAGCTACATTTGCAGAAGTAATGACGTACCAAAATACTATGGAGGGAAGTTAGTCTACATCGTTTGTTTGGAGTTCAGAGGAGACCATTACTACAATGAATTCGACGGATATCCATTGCTACAACAATAGCAGACATCTGAATGCACCAACAATGCAACTACTTGAGTTTCCGTTATTATCAACTTGGAAATCTCAATGTATGAACCCATTAGCTTCGATAATATTGCATTCCTAAGTAGGTTAGTAGTAGGAGTTTAAACGCACAGCCTACTTTCCTGGGAACATAGCCGATATCTCTCGAACCCGTGGTCAGAGATTCACGAATGAGGTGTCGTTGGACTCGAGCTGACACTCTCTTTTCTATGGACGACTTGTTATATTTAAAAAAAAATTGAAAATTGTTGTCTTAAAAACTAGGCGATAGTTTGAAAACTAAAGATGATAGAACGTTGTGCTATGGTGCAAACAAAAGGTCTTTATGTCCTTTATTTTGTATAATAAAACTATTTTATTTTTGAGATTCTTTTGGAAACAGTCCAATTTTGAAATTCCTATATTTTGGAAACTAGGAAGTTCACAAAAAAGTTTGTTTGACGTAACTGAATGGTCCCCACCCCCTCTACTCTTAAAATAAATTCCATGTCTCTAGGATAAAAACTTGAGTAGTAGTGTGGTACGGGCTGTTCTCCTCCCCAGCCTACTTTCCTAAGATCTTTGCCGATATCTCTCGAACGCATGATCGGATTTTAACGAACGAGGTATTGTCGGCGTTGGGGTGACGTCCTCTTTGCTAAGAATGTGTGTTGGTATTCTTTAAAAAAATTGGTCTTTTTGGATTGGCGCTATTTTGGAAACGGAGAATTTTGGAAAAAAGTTTGTTTGACGTGAATGAAAGGTGGCTATGCCCTCTAGGCGGACAGCAAGTTTCAAGTGTGTAGGAGGAAAAAAATGATAGCCTACTTTCTGACGAACATTGGCGATAATTGGCAAACGCCTGATGGATTTTAACATATGAGGTGTCGTTGGACTCGAGGTGACGGGCGCTTTGCTGTGGACCACATATTAAATTTTTTTTCTTTGAAAATTTTTGTTTTTGAAAGTAGGTGATAGTTTGAAAACCAAACTTGATGGAAAGTTGTGCCATGGTTCAAACGAATGGTCTCTATGTCCTTTATTTTTTTATAATAATACTATTTATTTATTGAGTTTTTTTTGAAAACATTGAAATTTTGAATGTTTTATATTTAGGAAACTGGGAATTGTAAAAAAAAAATTGTTTGACATAAATAAAAGGTCCCTACCCCCTTTACCCCCACAATAAATGTTAAGTCTCTAGGACAAAAAAATATGTATTTTAAAACTTTTTTCCCTCTTTTTTATTTTTTTTAAATAAAGAGTGTTTGTAGACAGAGAGCCGGTAGCGCTGAACATGTGTGTTACAACGAGGCTATGACTAGCCATGGTGAATACAGGAACTGGCTATTTCGAGGGTGCGACAGAACGATAGAACGAGGGATTGCTTTTCGATATTTTGCTATGACAGATGAATGAAGGGGAATATTTCAAAAAATCCCTCATGGCGATCTCGGTGACCGGGATGGCGGGGCAGCTTATGGTTTTGTGATATTTCCTATGACGGATGGAGGCGAATATTTGAAAATGCGTTAAGTGTGCTAGGATTTTTTACCCTGAAGGGGATCATTAACATGCTAGTAAACTGTAATGAGCGAGACCGCTCGCTGACACAGCAGACGGATGTAGGATATGACCAAGTGATTTTTGGACGTGGTAAAAGTATGTGTATTAAGGATGGCTGCTTGCTAATGATTATTGTTACAGTAAAATGTTTAAGACACACACGTTTGTTATTACTAACACACAGAGTTCTGCTTGCTGGAGACTGAATACGGTAGCTAGCCAGAGAGAGGCCTTGTGAGAGTTGCTGCTACTGCTGATAAGGCAGAAATGTCTACGTCAGCAGGTAGTGCGATATCAGCTTACTTGCCAGGTAGAGGCTAGCAGGTGTGACGTTTAAGCAGCCGCCATGTTGGTTCTTATGCAGTAGTAATACCAATGTATAAGAGGCAGCCATTTTGGTTCCTTATTAAAAATATGAAACTAGTATAAGTTACACGAATCTTATTGCGTTCGAGGAATGTGGGGAGGCGTGGGAACACGTGCGAGAGAGACAACATTTCAAGGTCAAAACGCTGAGAAAATGCAACTTTTTCTGTTGCTAGGCTAACTGAAAAGGTTTCTGTTAGTAATACACTGACAAGACCAGCAAACGGACGTATACAGTAGAGCTCTGAACTGAACTTTGGAATAAAATCCTTTTGTTTTTGGTAAGTACCTATGAATGATTATTTTAATGATGTCATGCTAAGAAACCTTAAATTTGTAGTTATTGATTAGGTAATTAATGACTTTTTTAAAATTTATTTGTTTGCAGATAATCGGTATACCTTACATGTCTGAGAGAGAAGAAACCATTGCACTTTTGAGCCCACTAGAAGGAAACAGCAACAAACCAGTACAAGTCAAGGTGAGATTATTTTTCTTAACTAACTTGTTTCAATTTTTGTTTGATATTTTATTTTATGAAATGCATGTATTAACCTGAATTTAGGTATTTATAACGGTTCATTTTATTTATTTTTAGAAACTTGGAAAAAGCTTTACCACCGTAGCAGTCGCTGAAAGCCCGAGACGCACTAGAGCGAAACCATTGCCAAGAGTGAACTATTTAAAACTCAGCTAGGCCTAACATAAAATGCTATTGCATTTTACCACTACCGAAAACCAATAGACAAAAAAATTCATTACCTGTACATGACTGGGATGATGATTGCTTTCTTGATTAATGGCTATGTTGTTGTTGACTGGGAAAAGTTCAAGGCCAAGTTGGATTTTCTAAAAACAAAATTTTAAATTTGATTTATGGGCGGTTCCCTATGGACTCAACGAATATCCACAGGTTTGAACATGCTAATCCGAACAAAATGACATGACATTTATTCATTTTTTGTTTATGTATTGGTTAAAGGGCGATGTAAATGACTGCAGCTTTATAAATAGAAAATAAGTGCATGGGTTACTGTTAGTGCCAACATACACTTTATTTTTAATGGTGTTTTGATATATTAATGCCTATTAACGTTAACGTTTTATTTACAAACATTGATTGATTGAGTGAGTGAATGGTTATTTTGTTTGTTTTTAAGTCTCGTCATGCGCCATTAACGTAGTGAACAGACAGTGAACAAGCATACATTATGCTTTAAAATAGTCTGTGCTCTTGTGCAACGTTAACAACTTGCAATAATTTATATTATTTATTATAACACTTGGCGTTAGTACCAAATACAACAAGTGAGCAAGTTGGTTTACCACGTGGGTTAAATTTAAAATCAGAAAATGATCGTTGGCTAACATTTGAATCCTGGCCTGTAGGCTTTTTGTCGGCACATAAACTTGCTGGAGCTGGATTCTATTACTTGAACAGAGAAGATGTTGTGCGCTGTGTGTTTTGTCGTATTGAACTTTCACACTGGGAAGAAGGAGATGATCCCTTTAGAGACCATTTGCGATGGTCTCCTTGTTGTCCTTACATGCTTGGAAAACAAGTGGGTAACATACCCGTGTATCCATTTTACCAAACCACAAGGCCATTGGCCACTACTTATGTTGCTGAATCACAAATAAATAATAATAATAATGATGTATTACCAGCCAACGGTAGTGTCGATATATGTGGTCCATATGCCATAGACAGTGTTGAATTGGCATGTGCTTTTGAAAAATTGGGAGTTTGCAAGACTAACGCGCTAGCACACCCAGAGTACTGGTCTGTTGAAAAACGTTTAGAATCTTATAAGAATGTTTGGCCATTAATATTAAAACACCTTACAAAACAGCTAAGTGAAGCTGGATTTCTTTTACTGCTGAAGGGAATAAAACAATATGTTTTCATTGTGGATTTTCTTTGAAGGATTGGCAAATGACTGATGACCCTTTTGTAGAGCACGCTCGTTGGTTACCTAACTGTAATTACATGGTGTTGCTTAAAGGACAGGAATTTGTGAACACTATTCGTAACTAAAACGTGATTGCAGCACAAGAGATAAAAGTGCCTTTAGTGTTAGAACACGTGCAGAAAATACATGAGGCAGAAAAAAAAGACCTGTCTCGTGAACAGATACAAAAGTGTGACCAACAATTATGTAAAATTTGTTATCAAGATGAAGTAGGTGTTGTACTTTTGCCCTGTGGGCACATGATAGCATGTGTCAAGTGTGCATTAGCACTTAACACTTGTGATATATGCAGAAAAGTAGTATCTGCTACAAATAGGGCATTTCTTGCATAAATAGTATAATTTATTAGCAATGCATAGTGCAAAATACCAAATTGCACAATATTATTAAAGCTGTTTTAGAGTGTAATAGATATGCTTTTCTTTTGTTTATAGACTACTACAATGAGTGTTTTGAATGCTGTTGGACAAGCATGTGGCTTAGAGACAAGGACGCTAAGCGAATTGCCAACGCATATTCCATTCCGGATTATCAAGATTCGGAAATTGGAAACAGCATATGGTGATCGTGTACTTTGTGTATGCGAAAATTTTGAGACATTTCTGCCTACACGGTTTAATGATATGACGGTGAGTGTTTTTGATGAAGCGAATAATGCTGTGCAACCTGTTCACTTAATTTATGAAGGTTTTAAAAACAATAGGTGCATGGTCCGTTTTAATTAAATAAAAAAACAAATGTAAAATAATAATGGAAAATATAAGTGACGACAATAGACTAAAAAAGAAAGAAAATATGTGTATAGCACAATAATGGTTTAGTTTTTAATATTTTCTTTAAAAATATTATGATGAATCAAAAAAAATGTATATAAAGTTTGTAAATAAATTTAAATAATGGTACAATGCTGTTTTATTTTCTACAAGGTTAGAATATTTACATTGCAGAGTATACATGATTATGACAATAAATGCATACTTAACACAATTCTTTGCCTTTACGATAGTGTGATATAGTTTTAAAAGTAAAGCTTGTTGTAGATCTTTTTTCCACGGCGAACAATAGGTATAAAAACGTCATTATCACTATCATAATGATAAGCAGCATTATGACTATCATTATAATCACCATTATTATCCTCAACATCACTAAAACCAGTCAAATCTTCCTGTTCTTATTCCTCTTCCTCTACAGTGTCCTCGTGTAGAGTCTGCGTGGCTTTTGATAATGTTAAGGTTTTTTTAACGTTGAAATATTTTGAGCAGCAATATTGTTTTCTTGCGCTCGCTTTTTAACATTTTCATGATTTTCGGTTGACAGCAACAGTGTTTCATGCAGTACCCTACATTGATGATCACTGACACCTAGAGCCTCACTATTTTTAGCCTATTTTCAATTTTGAAAAAATGGGCTTATGAGATCACCTTTTGTCCGTGTGTGTGTGAGTGTGTGTGTGACTCGTGTGTGTGTCCCCCCAATAAAATCTAAACGGCTGGAGCGATTTCAATGAAACTCGGCAAGTTCATAGCAACATTCCGGGCGACCCCGACCAAGCGCTTCAAATTTTGTTACATCTCACCAATCCAAAATGGCGGCTGTGCGAATTATTTCGCTAGCATTCAATATCTCCGAAACTGTTACCGATACCTCCCTGGAATTTTGTATGGTGATAAAGAAATCTACTTGAATTTCACTTATGTGACCTTTGAAAACCTGGTAACTTCAAAACCAACATGGCGGCCAAGCAAATTTGCTGCATTTAAATACACGTTTCTCGCGATTTAACCAAACAAACGCAATGAAACTTGGTACAGTATATGTTTATATACATGGTAATGCACTGACATCTATCTTCATTCAATTGTTTACATAACCTCAATATGGCGGCTGTGAGAAATATTTCACTGGCATTCTGTATCTCTGAAACTATTACCGGTATCACCCTTAAATTTTGCACGGAGATAAAGGGCACTACTGGTAGTTCATATATGAGACTTTTAAAAACCGGTTAACAGCAAAACGAATATGGTGGCCAAGCGAATTTGAAAGTTTTAAATTGACCTTTCTCGCGATATAATGATCCAAACGCAATGAAACTTGGTACAGCAAATGTTTATACACATTGAAATGCACTGATATGTACTTTAGTTCAATTGTTAACATAACCTCAAGATGGCGGCTGTGTGAATTTTTAAATTAAGTTTTTGTTTCTTGTGTCGTAATCATGCGATCGAAGTGAAAGTTTGAATAATGAACCTACGCAATAATTTTCCTTTAAAGGTACATGATTCTATGGCCAATACATATAACAATCCAACATGGTGACCATCCGGAAAATTTAGACGGTTCTCAATATCTACGAATCTACTACAGCAATCAAACTGATTTTTTTTATGTTCATAGGGGTTATGAACATAAGTTCATCTATAGGACTTTCAATAATCTTCATGTAACAGTACATAACTCTAAGCCCTATATCAATAAAAGTTCAACATGGCGACCATCGGAAATATTTTGACAGTTCTCAATATCTACGAATCTATTACAGCAATCAGACTGAAATTTAGTATGTCGATAGAGGCAATTAACATTAGTAGGATATATGAAAATAGACTGTATAGTTCTTCACGGAACTACTTGTTACTTTTTAGTTCAATGCGACATTGTTTTGACTGTTGTTTTGAACATCGCCAAATAACAATTCCATTTTTATTGGTTCGTTTCACAATATATGAATGCATGAGGCTTACCATACCTAGTCACAGATACTTCCATATCAACTGTCAAGCATAAACTAAGCTCTAGTAAAGACAACTTGGTAATAAGAACAATAGTTTAATGTGTGAGCATATATGGGTGGAAAAGTGGGAGCAAAAAAGTGGGAGCAAAAAGTGGGAGCAAAAAGTGTAAGCAAATGTGGGAGCAAATATGAAAGCAAAAGTAATTAGGAGCAAGTATGGGAGCAAAATTGGGAGCAAATGTGAAAGCAAAAGTGGGAGCAAAATGTGAGAGAAAAAAAATGGGAACAAAAGGGTAGGCAAAAGTGGGAACAAATATGAGAGCAAAAAAAAAGTGAGAGCTATTATGGGAGCAAAAAGTGGGAGCAAAAGTGGGAGCAAAAAGCGGGAGCAAAAAGTGGGAGCAAAACGTGTAAGCAAAAGTGGGAGCAAACAAGTGTGAGCAAATATGGGAGCAGAAATTGGGAGTAAATGTGAAAGCAAAAGTGGGAGCAAAAAGTGAGAGAAAAAAGAGTGAGCGAAAGTGGGTGCACAAAGTGGGAGCAAAATGTGTGAGTAAAAATTGGGGGGGAAAATGTGGTGTTTTACTAAAACAATCTCACCTAACCTAACCTAACCTAACCTAACTTTATTCAACCTAACCTAACTTCACCTAACCTAACCTAACCCAACTTCACCAAACATAACTTGACCTAACTTCACCTAACCATACTTGACCTAACTTCACCTGACCTAACTTTACCTAATCTAACTTCACCTAACCTAACCTTCCAACTCTCAGATCAAATATTAAATTCTGGGCATAGTCGAGTTGGAACCCAAAACCTCAGGGATAACACCCACGTACACTAGCCACTACACCGCGAGATGGGCAAATTATCATGCAACACAACACAAAAATAAAAGTTTCCTGTGGTGTAACTCATTGGCTGACAACCATAGTTGAGAATTCAAACCCAAGACCTCAGGATTTTGTTTTGAACATTATCAGAAATATTATTCCATTTACATTTTGCTGCTGCTTATAGTTATAAGAGTTGGCATTAATATGGGAGCAAATATGGGAGCAAAAGTAAAAACAAAAGTGGGAGCAAGCATGGCTGGTTGTTGAGACTTTCATATTAACTAATACACATAAATTACATTTTAGAAAGTGAGAGAAAAAAAGTGTGGGCAAAAGTGACGGCAAATATGGAAGCAAAACGTGGGAGCAAATATGAGAGCAAAAAGTAGGAGGAACCATGGCTGGTTGTTGAGACTTTCAAATCAATTAATACACATGAATTAAATTTTAGTAAAGAGACTTGGGTAATAATAATAATAATAATAACAGTTAAAAATATGCAAGTGGATTCATTTGTTTGAAGATGGAATTTCCAAAGTACCGTCAACAATAATAATTATATGAACAGTGGGAAATCAAACCCAAGACCTCAGGACTGTTGTTTTCAACATTATCAGAAGTATTATTCCATTTACATTTTCCTGCTGCTCATAGCTATAAGAGTTGGCATTAATATGAGAGCAAAAGTGGGAGCAAAAGTGAAAGCAAAAAGTGGGAGCAAGCATGGCTGGTTGTTGAGACTTTCATATTAACTAATACACATAAATTACATTTTAGAAAGTCAGAGAAAAAAAGTGTGGGCAAAAATGATAGCAAATATGGAAGCAAAACGTGGGAGCAAAAATGTGAGCAAAAAGTAGGAGGAACCATGGCTGGTTGTTGAGACTTTCATATCAACTAATACACATAAATTAAATTTTAGTAAAGTGACTTGGCTAATAATAATAATAATAACAGTTCAAAAAAATCAAGGTGATTCATATTTTTCAAGGTGTAATTTCCAAAGTACTGTCAAGAATAATAATTACGTGAACAGATTCCAAGAACTCTAGAGTACTTTTAAGGTTAATGATTGGCTAGGAGTGAGATAGAGGTAGCTAACCTAATTTAACCTCAGCTCTCCTAACCTAACCTTGTCACATGACATGTTCTATAAGTTTAGACTTGCTTTGAGACTGGATATGACGTCACAGATGAATGGCGGTGGATGGATGGACATGACTTTTTTATTTCAAAAAAACATTTTCCTTTTTGCCGTTCAAAACAACGTTCAAAACAATGTCGCAGTGAGCTAAAAAGTAAAAATAGTGAAGTTCTAAGTGTCAGTGATCATCAATGTAGAGTACTGCATGAAACACCGTTGCTGTCAACAGAAAATAATGAAAACGTTAAAAAGCGAGTGCAAGAAAACAATATTGCTGCTCAAAATAGTTCAACGTTCAAAAAAACCTTAACATCATGAAAAGCAACGCAGACTCTACACGAGGACACTATAGAGGAACAGGAAGAGGAACAGGAAGATTTGACAGGTTTAAGTGATGTTGAGGATAATAATGGTGATTATAATGATAGTCATAATGCTGCTTATCCTTATATTAGTGATAATTACGTTTTTATACCTATTGTTCGACGTGGAAAAAAGATCTACAACAAGCTTTGTTCTTGAAATTATATCACACTATCGTAAAGGCAAAGACTTGTATTAAGTATGCATTTATTGTCATAGTCATGTATACTCTGCAATGTTAAATATTCTAACTTTGTAGAAAATAAAACAGCATTGTACCATTATTTACATTTATTTACAAACTTTATATACATGTTTTGTTTCATCACAATATTTTTAAAGGCAATACTAAAACATAAACCATTATTGTTCTATACACATATTTTATTTCTTTTTTATTCTATTGTCATCACTTATATCTTCCATTATTATTCCACATTTTTTAAATTTAAATAAAACGGACCATGCACCTATTATTTCTTAAACCTTCATAAATTATGTGTACAGGTTGCACAGCATCATTCACTTCATCAAAAACACTCTCTGTCATATCATTAAACCGTGTAGGCAGAAATGTCTCAAAACTTTCGCATACACAAAGTACACGATCACCATATGCTGTTTTCAATTTCCGAATCTTGATAATCCGGAATGGAATATGCGTTGGCAATTCGCTGAGCTTCTTTATCTCTAAGCCACATGCTTGTCCAATAGCATTCAAAACATTCATTGTAGTAGTCTATAAACAAGAGAAAAGTATATCTATTACACTCTAAAACAGCCTTAACAATATTGTTCAATTAGTATTTTGCACTATGCATTGCTAATAAATTATACTATTTTTGCAAGAAATGCCCTAACTGTAGCAGATACTACCTTTCTGGATATATCACAAGTTATAAGTGCTAATGCACACTTGACACAAGTTATAATGTGCCCACAAGGCAAAAATACAACACCTAGTTCATCTTGTTAACAAATTTTACATAATAGTTAGTCACAATTTTATATCTGTTCATGAGAAAAGTCTTCTTTTTTTCAGCCTCATGTATTTGCTTCGCGCGTTCTAACTCTAAAGGCACTTTTATCCCTTGTGCTGTAATCACGTTTTAGTTACGAATAGTGTTCACAAATTCCTGTCCTTTAAGCAACACCATGTAATTACAGTTAGGTAACCAACGAGCGTGTTCCACAAAAGAGTCATCAGTCATTTGCCAATCCTTCAAAGCAAATCCACAATGAAAACATATTGTTATATCCCCTTCAGCAGTAAAAGAAATCCAGCTTCACTTAGCTGTTTTGTAAGGTGTTTTAATATTAATGGCCAAACATTCTTATAAGATTCTAAACGTTTTTCAACAGACCAGTACTCTGGGTGTGCTAGCGCGTTAGTCTTGCAAACTCCCAATTTTTCAAAAGCACATGCCAATTCAACACTGTATATGGCATATGGACCACATATATCGACACTACCGTTGGCTGGTAATACATCATTATTATTATTTATTTGTGATTCAGCAACATAAGTAGTGGCCAATGGCCTTGTGGTTTGGTAAAATGGATACACGGGTATGTTACCCACTTGTTTTCCAAGCATGTAAGGACAACAAGGAGACCATCGCAAATGGTCTCTAAAGGGATCATCTCCTTCTTCCCAGTGTGAAAGTTCAATACGACAAAACACACAGCGCACAACATCTTCTCTGTTCAAGTAATAGAATCCAGCTCCAGCAAGTTTATGTGCCGACAAAATGTCTACAAGCCAGGATTCAAATATTAACCAACGATCATTTTCTGATTTTAAATTTAACCCACGTGGTAAACCGACTTGCTCACTTGTTGTATTTGGTACTAACGCCAAGTGTTATAATAAATAATATAAATTATTGCATGTTGTTAACGTTGCACAAGAGCACAGAGTCTTTTAAAGCATAATGTATGCTTGTTCACTGTCTGTTCACTACGTTAATGGTGCATGACGACACCTAAAAGAAAACAAAATAACCAATCACTCAATCAATCAATCAATATTTCTATATAAAACGTTAACGTTCATTGGCATTAATATATCAAAACACCATTAAAAATAAACTGTATGTTGGCACTAACAGTAACCCATGCACTTATTTTCTTTTTATAAAGCTGCAGTCATTTACATCCCCCTTTAACCAATATATAAACAAAAAATGGATAAATTTCATGTCATTTTTTGGGATAATAATGTTCAAACATGTGGATATTCGTTGAGTCCATAGGGAACCGTCCATAAATTAAATTTAAATTTTTGTTTTTAGAAAATCCATCATGGCCTTGTGCTTTTCCCGGTCAAGAACAACATAGCCATTAATCAAGAAAGCAATCATCGTCCCAGTCATGTACAGGTAATGAATTTTTTTGTCTAGAGGTTTTCGGTAGTGGTAAAATGCAATAGCATTTTAAGTTAGGCTTACCTGAGTTTTAAATAGTTCACTCTTTGGCAATGGTTTCGCTCTAGTGCGTCTCGGGCTTTCAGCGACTGCTACGGCGGTAAGGCTTTTTCTTTCCAAGTTTCTAAAATAAATAAAATAAACCGCTATAAATATCTAAATTCAGGTTAATACATGCATTTCATAAAATAAAATAACAAACAAAAATTGAAACAAGTTAGTTTAAAAAAATCTCACCTTGACTTGTACTGGCTTGTTGCTGTTTCCTTCTAGTGGGCTCAAAAGTGCAATGGTTTCTTCTCTCTCAGACATGTAAGGTATACCGGTTATCTGCAAACAGATGAATTAAAAAAAAGTGTAGGGGACCTGCGTGTGGGCCCTCTACAATGTAGTATTTGGGGGGATGAGAAATGGGAGCTTGGGGGGATGCTGGAGGTTCGTGTGTAGGAAGTGTGGGCGTTTGAGTAGTCCAAGAGCGTGGACGGAGCTCGAAATGAGAACTCCCAATTGTGCTGTCTGGTTGAGTAGCTCGAGGGTGTGATTGAGTTAAGGACGGCTTAGTGCAGAAGGCTCTAAACAGATGAGCTGCTACTTGGATTACTGCTAACGTGGGCGACTGGCGGCTCGCGCTATACGCGAAGCAAGCACTGTTACGTTGACGAGTGGCTGAACGCGGAAGCCACGGAACAATAAAATAAGTGTTACCTGGATCCTACCGGGACGAGGGATGAAGGGCAGGATCTTAACAACTAGAGAAATAAACTAAACGACCAGTTGCATCTAATATGTCTGAGTTTAATGAGTACTTCTGACTTGATGTACTCCTAGATTTGGCAGTGCAGTTAATAATTCAGATGCTTATTACAATCCAAGCACTAGGGGATGAAAGTGGGAATGTCTGTGTGAGGAGTTGTGATCGCTAGACACTTACCCTCCGGCAGTCGTCGGAATGGTGCTCAGCAGCGGTCTGGCACTAGGTAGCACTGAGGAAGACTGACCCCGAGTGACCTCACCTCTACTGTTTTATAGCTTTCCGTGTGTTGATTGCACAAAATTGCAAATTCCTCAGGATGTGAGTTGTTGGCGGGGTCGATGAGGTTCAAGTTGTGAGGTTATTGGAGGTTATTGAAATATTAGGCTTATAGATGTGTTGTAGAATTGTATGATTTATCCTGAAGGCGTTTATTTGGTTATAGATGTGTGGGTCGTATATAGTAGGGGATGAGGGTGCCATCCTACGGATGCAACAACTCCTCTGACGGAGCTAGCCATCGTCCTCGATGACGGGATGAAGATTAGGCCGTCGGGGTAGTTTTTCTTGTGTGTGTGAAGGGACATCTGCTTCTTTCTTCAAGTGTCTTCTCTCTTCTTTTCTTCTCTTCTGTTAATTTCCCTTCGGAAATAAGGTGGTGGCGTCGGTGGGGGTGTGTGGTAGCCCCGTGTGAGGTGAGTGGAGGAAGTGAAAGTCTCGTTGATGGAAAGGAGGGGTGTAGCGTAGACTGACGTTTGGGGTGAGTCTGCGGAATGTGCCTCGTGGAATGTGTTGGCCTTCAGTTCGTGTCTAGCGAGCATGTGTAGGTGTGTTGGTTTGGGGGGGGACAATAATTCATTTACATATTCCTTCGTTCATTACAGCGTTGGTGCCCTCGGCACATAAAAATGGATATAATTTACAACATGGTAAAACAACAAACACAAAAATATAACATGTGGACATTAGCATTTTTAAGCATACATGGAGGGTAATCTGACCCAATATAATGAACACTAAGAACAATGTGAACTATCCCAAGGGGAAAAACATCGGGCAGGGTGTAACTGACCCTCCGTCCTCTCAGTAATTGACGGGATGATAAATTGCCCTCGGGTAGCTAAAATAATAGAGTATAAACAAAACGGACAATGTAAAATAGAGATAGAAGAGCAATAGGAAAATAAATGCCTCGGTGTGTAATTTAAGGGTATAATAAATATATGTTTATTGTGTGGGGGAGAAAGGAGGCATTTTTACAAATGGGATTTTAGAAGAAGCGAAAGGAAAAAATAAAATAGTGTAGTGACAATGTGGTGTGTGGAGCAAGTAGATAGTGTAGGTACATAAGACATGGGAATGGTGTCGGCCTTGTACTATGTGCCGTATGTGCAGATAAACGTTCTGTGCCGTAGCACCAATATGTAGGATTACAAATGTGGCAAAACTAATTCCACGCACGTGGATAACTTACAATTGGAACTTAAGCGCGCTAGATTTTTAAAACTAACTTATGCAATAGCTAATATATGGCCATTGTAAACTATCGATACCTCAATGGATCGTCCCCTGCGGGTTGACGTTCCATCATAGCGGGGAAGGTCGTCCCTTACAGGCTGTGGGTACGACCCTCGCCGTCGTTACTCACCTCTCATTGTTGGTGCGTGTGAATCCGTTCAGCGGGAGTGGATATCCCACAGTTATCCCTAACCGTGGTACGGAGATGATGTGAACCATCGTGGAAACATGTATGGGGAAAAAGTGTGAGAGCTGGGGGTGTGTTAGCCCTTTGTGTGTGGGAGAGGGTGCGACGAGCGCGTGTCAGGGCGTGGGCAAGATATACACAAAGGACTATATACAAAATCGCAACCTGTGGGGAAAGAGAGAAATGAGAATAGGTGTTTAGTGTCACCACGCTGGTCAGCTGCTTTAGGGTCCTGAAAGACATGCAGTTATCAGGATTCGTCACCATAGTGACCTGTATCAATTGGTGTACAAACAAGGAACAATGTGTAGATCAGACTGTGAAAAAAACACAGGTGAAAAATTGTGCCCAACTCTAGGAATGGGTATTCCAAGATTCAGACACCTAGATATCAAGGGAAAGGCTGTAGCCGCTTTTGAAAGTTGAGATATTTGAATATCGCGCTACATTGCTTCTCGAAGCAATTGGAAAGAATTTATCGATACTTGCATGTCAAGTGACGTAGCGAGTAATAGCAGAGGTCGAGGCTATTTATTGATTAAATAGTTAACCATGGAGTAGAGACTTGAGACTGGGATCAGATTACTGGCACGGCCAAATGAAAGAGAATGCAATTAGTATCAAGTAAATCGGACCAGGGATACCAGAGATATGAGGATTTCCAGATATCAGCTGATGACGCGTGACCCTGGCAGTTTTGAATAAAAGCCGGCCGGCCGAGGTATCTGTAGCTCATTCCAACACAAGCACTTGCCGAGCAAGTTGCTGCTACGCTGAGCCAAGGCACATGGTTGCCGGATCTACGCAGAAGTAATTTTCAAAGTTGTGATAGTCACAAAAGTGCTGCGCTACGAGTTGGAACTTAGTAAGTTTCCGGCGAGGAGAATCACTGAGGTGATTGAATGTTTTTTTCTACAGACATTAGTGGAAATATTTATGTTTCTACATGGACATATGCTAGACTTTGTCTAGAATTAGTACTTTGTCACAGTCCAGTAATAACCTAATACTTGGATGTTTTAGTCCATTTCAGTCAGTTTTCATATTGGTAACTTGTTAACCACTTCGATCTATCAGTACACCGAAGACCAGTCTATCACGGTGGTGTTCATTAGTCTACGCAAGGGAAACTACAGGTTGCTTAGCGCATGGTAGATGGCGAGAAGCCATGCCCAGGGAACGATCTTCAGAACAGCCGTTGATTGGTTAGACTGTCAGTGTCTTCTTGTATTGATAAGATTACCGTGAGTTATGTTACAACTGACATATCTAAGAATAGATCACTTAGATCTGACCCCATTTAAACAAACTGTTATGGCTTTGATAGAAGCCCATATTAAAATGGAACAACAGTTAATTCAAACGTCAAGAGATACTACCACTATGTCTGATTAGACGGATTGTGGGTATATAATGGCGGCCGATACAAGGATTATACGTGCTTGTCCGATAGGGCATGTCTATGGATAAATCTGGTACAGTCCAGGTTCACTACGCTTCAAGACCATCAAGAAATGTAAGCCACATTTGAATTATATTATGCCTAGCTAATTGGAACAAACTATTTTTCTGCAGATGACCAACACATTTATTTATCTTCGTATTTAAATCTTGCAATGATTTACGAAAGACATATTAGAGTTATTCTGAGTATTTTCAGCACTCAGAACAGTTTAGGATCAATGACCGAGCATTTCGAGCATTTATTTGAATATTTCATATTTTTGGGAAATCACGGTAATCAGCCGATGTAACTGTAAAAGTTAATAATTATTTTTGTTGAGGAATGGATATTTTTTCCATATTCGAAGGTTCGAACATGAGGATTCTCACATAATGAGATGATAATTAAACATATTTAAAATAATATAACAAATAATAATAATAATAATAATAATCCACTAATAATAATAATAATAATTTTTATAACTTTTCTAAATAATTCTTGGATATTATATTTTCTAATAATCATATTTATTGAGAGAGAGCCTATGAAGTAGTTTAATCATTTCTAGTTTGGAACAGGAGATTTTCCGAAGGAGAGTGGTTAGCGCAAACCCGCATTCAACCAACATTTCAGTTCTGGTTGAACAGTTGATATTTGCAATGAGCAAAGTATATTTTTCAGATAACACGGAGAAGCATGAAACGGGAAGCAATTGATAATTGTATCAAATAGGATATTTTTGTATTTATATAAAATCATGACGTAAATACACTCGAAAGTGAAATAAAGATTTTCATAAATATGCTAAATTCACGGGTTGAACTGAATGGTAAAATAAAATAAACTTGTAAGTTTATAAATCTTCCAGTGTTGATAACAAGCAGAGGCTTGATTTATTGTATAAATTTTGGGAAGAAAATTTATATGTGTGGAGTAGTTGAAATGCCATTCCCAGGTGCGCATGTTTAAGTCGCAGGAATGAGGAGGTTTTTTCGAGCATCAATCAAGTAGCAGGTTCGATGGCTCAGGTTTATAGTAGGAGTATTGGAACCACACATTTCGTCGTATGAATGACCCGAAGGTTATTTCTTAGAAACCATCAGTTCTTATTTCAACCTTGTTTACGAATTCCATTTAGACTTTGATTTTGCTAGAACCCGGATTTGTCATGATAGTAGTTTATTCTTCTTCAGAGGAAGACTTTTGCCGTTGTTGTTGTAATATTGTGTTCTTACACAAATAATAGAATGGGCCACTGCCAATTAAAAATAATTCTTTAACCACGAATAATTTGAAGGATATTTTCAATCCTAGTGCCATGAACTAAATTAATTTATTATGAAGCTACAATTCTTATTTCCGCATTCTGTCGAAGAATTGCAAGGTGTGAAAATTGCTAAAATGGCCATGAATATAAATATTTTTTCATAATAATGATTCCAAGTGGAAAATTGAATAGTTGAATGGTTCAACAATTTATTGATCAAGTTGATGATTCAGAAATCATATATTTTGTTAGGAACTTGAAGTTCATAATCGAGTCACTTCTCGAAATGTTTAATGTCAGAAGAACAATTAATTTTTGTTGTGCTTCGCACAGTTCTTCGATGCTATGCTCAAGGTCAAATACTTTTCAGATGTTATTAATATGTGTAAATAATGTGTGTTGATTCAATGATAATAATATTTTTCGACAATATATTTTTGAAACTGGAAAAATAAGTGAAAGTTAAAAATTCTATGAACATTTATTCTACGAGTGTTAATATTATGTAAAAATTCAAACAGTGAACTACGATATTTCCAGTAGAGACAATTAAATTTGAACTGGATTTAATCATAAATAATTTTGGAACACAGTCTACAGGACTGACAATCAGACTTGTGTTTCCAAAAAAATAATTCTCAAATGTATTTGGAAAATTTCTGTATATTGTGTAAATAGGAGTGTGGATCGCCACACGTGAGTGATGCTGCGTTGAGCATCTTTGCAGTCAATTTTAAATTCAAAATAAACTGAGATAATTTTACAGGATGTGTTATACCCAATTGAATCTCCTTCTATCCTTATTGTTGCATTGAGCCAAAAATCAGTAAAGCATTTTTTTTATTTGATGTCGTTTTTGCGATTTGCTTTAACCCATCTGGCGCTCCGGGATATTTTGACACTCGTGCTGACTGATTATTGGTAAAATGCATATGTGGTCGTGCGGACTCCGGTCTAAACGGGCACATAAAATAAGATAGAGAGAGAAATGGCGCCCAACGTGGGGATCGATTTAGACATGGTCAATCGCATGCCGATTTAAATTGTGATAATTTTTATAGAAATATTTTGGGAGTTGAGAGATGTCTGGTTTGGATGAATAAATTAGTAGGAAACCCAATTAGTGGGGAAAATTAAAAATTTAACTGGATTAATATTTAGAATGGGTTTGATTATTTTTGATAATGGCTTAAACATTAGGGCGTCAAGTAAATTCAGTAGTAAACGTTCGATGCCTGGACATACACATTATTAGAATCCAGGTGGAGGATATTTGAGAACTTGCATATTTTTCTTGTGATATTGTGGTAAATGTAATTCGTAAAAGTAGAGAATTTTGTTTTTCCATCACGTCGGCATTAGGACAAATCTCATTTTATTAGAGTGTTCCAATTAGCTATTCATATTTCTTGTTCTAGTTATAAGCTTGTGTTTGCCAATATTGTATACCCCTAAGTTTTGAATAATAATTGAAAATTATGGAAGAAATGATGAGGATGATGAGGAGTTTGGAGGAGAGTTCAAAAGAGGCTGGACTGCGTGTAGCAGCCATTATGAAAGAAAATACTGAGGCTTTGGAAATGAAACTTAAAGAAAATTCTGATTCTTTAGAAAGCAGGTTAAAAGATAACTTGAAAGAAAGTTCTGAATCTTTAGAAAATAAACTTAAAGAAAGTTTAAATGATAAACTTAAAGAAAGTTCTGATTCTTTAAAAGATAATTTGAAAGAAAATTTAAATAGTAAATTTAATTCAATGGAAAGTAAATTTAAAGAGAATTCCGAAATTTTGAAAATGACACTTGAGAGTAAAATGAATAAATTATGCGAAAAAACACATGAGCTCGAAACTTCATTAGCTACTAACGCAAGTTTAATGGACGATAAATTTCGCGATGCCGATCTTCGATCTCAAAGCTTAGCTGATAGGATAGAACATGGTCTTAGGAAAGTTGGTGAAGACATGATCAACCTAGAAGTCAGAGTGAAGAAGGAGAGTAATGAGATGGGAATTCTAGTTGTTCAACGGTTGACAGAACAATTCAAAGAACTTGTAATGGGAGAAATAAGAGAAGGTGTGATTAATGAATTGCAAACTGAAATTAAAACCACAGTTGTCAATGAAATTTAAGACACACTCAAGCTGGAGAATCAAGAGGGAATCAAGGAGATTAGGGAATCTTTGTCATCCCATATTCAAGTAATTTCCAAAGATATCCAAGCAACTCAGAAGGACATATCAGATATGACAGGGTCATTGAAAAGTCATGAGGCTGTTATGAACCAGATATCCATTGATGTTAAGGAGAATTGTAAAGAAACTGAAGCAATTAAGAAAATGGCAGAAGAAAACCAGAAGGAACTTGAGGCTATGAAAACTCAAATCAAGGACGAGAAACAGTCTGACCATCTGTTGAAAATGCCAAGTGTAAGGGGAAAGGAACAAATACAGATAAATCTAGGAGCAGCTAGAGAAACTGATAGTCAGAGACAGGATGAGGTCAGGACAGTATTTCAATCCAACCCCATAACTGTATTTAAGAATGTAGAAGATAAGCCTTCTAAATTTTCAGGGCGAGATTCTGTGACACCCGTGGAATTTTTGAGAGAAGCAGGGGATTACCTGAAAGATTCCAAGATCCCTAAAGAAAGACAGATCCGAGTGATAGGGAAGTTTTTGGAAGGTCCTGCACTTCTTTGGTTTAGAGCTTTTAGATCCACTCTAACCACTTTTGAGGAGTTTTCTCGTGGGTTATTGAAAAAGTTTTGGTCCCCAGAAACCCAACAGCAAGTCAGAGCAGAATTATATTCTAAGAGATTCTCGACGTCACAACCTACTCGATACTCTACGTACTTTTCTGGGCAGCTTTCTAAACTTCAACATTTAGATCCGCCGATGCCAGATAACGAATTGATTACTGCATTGATACGTCAGTTTCCAGCAGACGTCCAAAGGACCTTGATCGCTGCTGATATCTATAATATGGAGCAATTTGACGAAGTATTACCGAAGCTGGATCATACGAACGCTCAATTCTTCCATCAGAAGGGAGGAAAGAATAACAACGCTGTGTACGCTGTTATGGCCGATAATTATTCTCAAACACCTCGAGAGATTCGAGAGGGGCGAGAAGAGAAAACGCCGAGGGAAGATTCAAATAAGAGAGGATGGAATCAGTACAGTAACAGATACAGTTATAAGCCTTATGCGAGACTGGATGGTGGAAATCGATATAATACTCGATGGAGAAGGCCACGGGATAATCAAGGAAGGTACCAGGAAAGAAGATACTACGGTAGAAACAACTACAATAACAGAGGGAATGTGGATACTCGTCAGTCCAATGAAGAGTTCAACAAGGAGACGAGGAAAAACTTGGAAGCAAGACACCAAGATAACTTGCAGTTTTTGGAGCAGAGGCCCAATGAACCAGGTCCATCGGGAACACAACAATCCCGGGGGAATGGAAACGAAAAAAAAAACTTCGAATTCACAGTAGAAGATAGAATTTTGAACACTTTCACTTCCAGAATTATTAAATGGCAAGCAGAGGATGATGACTTAATTCAACAGAATGACGAACGGAAAGAAATGGGTACAAGAATTAGAATGCCAATCATATCATGCGAAGTATTCGGTATGGCTGTCGATACTTTAATTGATACTGGGGCTATGCTTTGTCTTGTGAGTGAGAAGCTTTATATTCTGTGGAAGCTCAAAGAGAATTTAGAGGAAATTCCAGTATCAGGAATTAAGATCCAAGGAATAATACCCAACAAAATATCTCTGTGTAAAACACAATTATACTTATGTGTTACGATTGGAGGACATGATTTCCGACATGTGTTTGTAGTAATGAAGGACATGGCTTTTGACATGATATTGGGAGCAGATTTCATTCAGAAATATCAAGCAGTGATAGACATGAAGACAGAGACGATCAAATTCAAGAATACCGAAGAGATTAACTTCGAGGGAAAAGAAGAGGAAGACATCGAGGGAGATGCTCAATGGTCTCTGATTTTTCATGAAGCTGAAGGAAGAGAAGTCTACACTGAGAAGGAGTCCCCAGAGCTAGGGAAAATTTTGGAAGAGTATCACGATATTATTGATATTAAACCTGGTGAAATTAAAGATTTTGAATATCGTGGAAGTAAACAATAATGGAAGCTATGAAGTCGCTAATACACGAACTGGTAACATCGTGGGAACTTATAATGCATCGAATTTGAAGATTTATTATTCAAGAACCAGATGATTTAATGTGTAGATAGGAAAAATAAAAATTTTTCAATTTTTATTTTTTGCTAGGTGTGGGGTGGATGTGCCCAACTCTAGGAATGGGTATTCCAAGATTCAGACACCTAGATATCAAGCGAAAGGCTGTAGCCGCTTTTGAAAGTTGAGATATTTGAATGTCGCGCTACATTGCTTCTCGAAGCAATTGGAAAGAATTTACCGATACATGTCAAGTGACGTAGCGAGTAATAGCAGAGGTCGAGGCGATTTATTGATTAAATAGTTAACCATGGAGTAGAGACTTGAGACTGGGATCAGATTACTGGCACGGCCAAATGAAAGAGAATGCAATTAGTATCAAGTAAATCGGACCAGGGATACCAGAGATATGAGGATTTCCAGATATCAGCTGATGACGCGTGACCCTGGCAGTTTTGAATAAAAGCCGGCCGGCCGAGGTATCTGTAGCTCATTCCAACACAAGCACTTGCCGAGCAAGTTGCTGCTACGCTGAGCCAAGGCACATGGTTGCCGGATCTACGCAGAAGTAATTTTCAAAGTTGTGATAGTCACAAAAGTGCTGCGCTACGAGTTGGAACTTAGTAAGTTTCCGGCGAGGAGAATCACTGAGGTGATTGAATTTTTTTTCTACAGACATTAGTGGAAATATTTATGTTTCTACATGGACATATGCTAGACTTTGTCTAGAATTAGTACTTTGTCACAGTCCAGTAATAACCTAATACTTGGATGTTTTAGTCCATTTCAGTCAGTTTTCATATTGGTAACTTGTTAACCACTTCGATCTATCAGTACACTGAAGACCATTCTATCACGGTGGTGTTCATTAGTCTACGCAAGGGAAACTACAGGTTGCTTAGCGCATGGTAGATGGCGAGAAGCCATGCCCAGGGAACGATCTTCAGAACAGCCGTTGATTGGTTAGACTGTCAGTGTCTTCTTGTATTGATAAGATTACCGTGAGTTATGTTACAACTGACATATCTAAGAATAGATCACTTAGATCTGACCCCATTTAAACAAACTGTTATGGCTTTGATAGAAGCCCATATTAAAATGGAACAACAGTTAATTCAAACGTCAAGAGATACTACCACTATGTCTGATTAGACGGATTGTGGGTATATAATGGCGGCCGATACAAGGATTATACGTGCTTGTTCGATAGGGCATGTCTATGGATAAATCTGGTACAGACCAGGTTCACTACGCTTCAAGACCATCAAGAAATGTAAGCCACATTTGAATTATATTGTGCCTAGCTAATTGGAACAAACTATTTTTCTGCAGATGACCAACACATTTATTTTTCTTCGTATTTAAATCTTGCAATGATTTACGCAAGACATATTAGAGTTATTCTGAGTATTTTCAGCACTCAGAACAGTTTAGGATCGATGACCGAGCATTTCGAGCATTTATTTGAATATTTCATATTTTTGGGAAATCACGGTAATCAGCCGATGTAACTGTAAAAGTTAATAATTATTTTTGTTGAGGAATGGATATTTTTTCCATATTCGAAGGTTCGAACATGTGGATTCTCACATAATGAGATGATAATTAAACATATTTAAAATAATATAACAAATAATAATAATAATAATAATCCACTAATAATAATAATAATAATTTTTATAACTTTTCTAAATAATTCTTGGATATTATATTTTCTAATAATCATATTTATTGAGAGAGAGCCTATGAAGTAGTTTAATCATTTCTAGTTTGGAACAGGAGATTTTCCGAAGGAGAGTGGTTAGCGCAAGCCCGCATTCAACCAACATTTCAGTTCTGGTTGAACAGTTGATATTTGCAATGAGCAAAGTATATTTTTCAGATAACACGGAGAGGCATGAAACGGGAAGCAATTGATAATTGTATCAAATAGGATATTTTTGTATTTATATAAAATCATGACGTAAATACACTCGAAAGTGAAATAAAGATTTTCATAAATATGCTAAATTCACGGGTTGAACTGAATGGTAAAATAAAATAAACTTGTAAGTTTATAAATCTTCCAGTGTTGATAACAAGCAGAGGCTTGATTTATTGTATAAATTTTGGGAAGAAAATTTATATGTGTGGAGTAGTTGAAATGCCATTCCCAGGTGCGCATGTTTAAGTCGCAGGAATGAGGAGGTTTTTTCGAGCATCAATCAAATAGCAGGTTCGATGGCTTAGGTTTATAGTAGGAGTATTGGAACCACACATTTCGTCGTATGAATGACCCGAAGGTTATTTCTTAGAAACCATCAGTTCTTATTTCAACCTTGTTTACGAATTCCATTTAGACTTTGATTTTGCTAGAACCCGGATTTGTCATGATAGTAGTTTATTCTTCTTCAGAGGAAGACCTTTGCCGTTGTTGTTGTAATATTGTGTTCTTACACAAATAATACAATGGGCCACTGCCAATTAAAAATAATTTTTTAACCACGAATAATTTGAAGGATATTTTCAATCCTAGTGCCATGAACTAAATTAATTTATTATGAAGCTACAATTCTTATTTCCGCATTCTGTCGAAGAATTGCAAGTTGTGAAAATTGCTAAAATGGCCATGAATATAAATATTTTTTCATAATTATGATTCCAAGTGGAAAATTGAATAGTTGAATGGTTCAACAATTTATTGATCAAGTTGATGATTCAGAAATCATATATTTTGTTAGGAACTTGAAGTTCATAATCGAGTCACTTCTCGAAATGTTTAATGTCAGAAGAACAATTAATTTTTGTTGTGCTTCGCACAGTTCTTCGATGCTATGCTCAAGGTCAAATACTTTTCAGATGTTATTAATATGTGTAAATAATGTGTGTTGATTCAATGATAATAATATTTTTCGACAATATATTTTTGAAACTGGAAAAATAAGTGAAAGTTAAAAATTCTGTGAACATTTATTCTACGAGTGTTAATATTATGTAAGAATTCAAACAGTGAACTACGATATATCCAGTAGAGACAATTAAATTTGAACTGGATTTAATCATAAATAATTTTGGAACACAGTCTACAGGACTGACAATCAGACTTGTGTTTCCAAAAAAATAATTGTCAAATGTGTTTGGAAAATTTCTGTATATTGTGTAAATAGGAGTGTGGATCGCCACACGTGAGTGATGCTGCTTTGAGCATCTTTGCAGTCAATTTTAAATTCAGAATAAACTGAGATAATTTTACAGGATGTGTTATACCCAATTGAATCTCCTTCTATCCTTATTGTTGAATTGAGCCAAAAATCAGTAAAGCATTTTTTTATTTGATGTCGTTTTTGCGATTTGCTTTAACCCATCTGGCGCTCCGGGATATTTTGACTCTCATGCTGACTGATTATTGGTAAAATGCATATGTGGTCGTGCGGACTCCGGTCTAAACGGGCACAAAATATTAGCTGGGAATAAAACATAGACTACTTATAATGGCGATATTCATCGCCACATGTAGAAAAAGTTCCTCTAGGTACTCTGTGTTTTCAGCTGGCGTCCCTCGGTTGAGCTCTGTCTGAAAATAAAGCATGGACATATTATTAATTGTCATGAAATCATAAGCGGACGCCGATCGATAATCCCTCGATCACTCCTGTAGACGGATCGCACTGTCGTCGTATGGCACATTACATCGTCGTGCCGTCGCCTGTCGCGACCTCGTGTGGGCGCATATCGCAATGGTAAATGATCACATCTTGTGATACCGAAGTATCGTGTTATCGGGCTGACACGGCTGCGTAAAATCGCAGGCCGAGGCCGATCGATGATCGATCGCTCCTGTGTAATTATCTATTCTCGTAAGCGTAGGTGCTTGATCAAATTGTCGTGTTATCGCATATCGCATTTCGCATATCGCATATCGCAGTGTAGGTGCATGGAGAAATATATCTATCATGCTGTGTCCAATACGCAGGGCGGTATCAGACCTTCTGGAGCCTTTAAGGACTTCCCCAGCACCTTAAAGTACGGATACTAATCCCAGTGACCTTCGGCCAATTTGCAATGTGGTATCGGAATGACTAGTACCCTAAAGGGCGTGGGGCCCGAGTGACCAACGAATGCAGATTGTGGTTTAGGAAAACTGCGTCCGTCTAAATGGAATTACCTGGCAGCCTTTAAGGAGTTACCCCGTACCGAGTGACTGCACTGCGCATTGGTAACGATACAATATCGTTAGAACACTATGGCCTTATCGGCGGGCTCGTCTGGTCGCAACTATGGCAACTATCGCATATCGCATGTCGCATATCGCATATCGCATATGCGTCGCAAATCATCGCCTGAAATAGGCTTGGGACCATAGGATGCCTATGGTGAAGGCGAAAGACAAGACAAATATGGTCCCCCCCCCCCCTGGGGTATGATCAAAGAGACCATCGGCGATCTATACCTCGGCCAGGGAGAGAACCGTGGGTATTTCGCCTTTGTGATGGATATATTGGCTGCCCAAGCCCTCACGACACGCAGCGTCGACATGAAAAAACTCGAGGTCCGCTGACCAACATGTACGCGGGCGTTGAATGCACTGCCCAACATTCCTTATCAATCAAGTTTCGTGGGCGTGGGAATCAACATAATATATATCCATCACTATAGTGTGTGTGTGTACTTTCGCCGCACGTCTGGGTGAGGGCTTTGTTGGTTCACTCCCTGCGAACGGAAGACTTGTCCCCCGCCTTAGAGACGCTACTTAATATACAAACTAACTAAAAGTCTAGACCACAATTTGGTCGTCCCTAGGTGGATGTTCTATCTCGTCCGACGCTGAGTGGGCTATTTCTCCCGTCGAACCGTCAAGATTCCACCTGCAGGTCGGGCTTTGCTGACAGTAGTGCATAATGGGTGTAACTCTTCTCCGCGTCGGGGACAGGCTAGGTACAGCCGACAACTTTGACGTTTGCCCGCAGTACGTCATCGCCGATTCGACCTTCCGTCGTTCGTCAGAGTCCACGTCATGGGCTATGATGGCCCTCTTGTCAGCTCAACACTTACCAACGTTCCATTTTCCAAAGGAAAACAGGGTCACAATTTCCAAAGTGCACCTATGTGCACGTACTATACGATTATAGTGTCAAGCGAGTTTATGTTTGTGTGGGGTGTGGTGCTTATTCTGGGGGGGGGACTGTTTTGGCACAGTGCACCTCTTTGCGCCTGGCTTTCGGATGGCTAGTTAATTTCAGCTGCGTTTATTCTCTCACACGTCAGTAGGTAAAGTTGAGGCCGTGGTAGGGGTTCTCCTGTTAGCGGGAGAATGTATACATGTTAAATTCGTTAGTAATTGGGTGATCGGACGGTTAAATAGGGCCAAGGAATTGTGGTCCTAAGTGGATGTAGGAAAAATGTTAAATGTAAGGATCGCTCTACTGGTGAGGGTTAGGATCGTAATTGGCCGGTAACTGGGTTTTCAGTGCGGTTGTTAGAGTCCGTACTGAAGTAGGTAGGGGTGCGTATGAGCTAGAGATGACATCATGTCGCATGCAACGTTGATTCAGTGATTGTTTGTATGTTTCTCTGTCCTGTGGCTGTAATACTTTGTAAATTCTTTAATAAAGCATGGGGCCCTCAGCCCGGTCTGCCCCCTTCGCCAAGCGGCTGCGCCCGTGCTCGACTCGGCTTCGCCTCCTATATACACGCCTGTCCCAGCTGTATATATAAGGGGGCAGGCCGGGTCGAGCGGGATCAGTCGTTTGGTGGAGGTAGCAATCAGCAGCCGAGTCGAGCACGGGCGCAGCCGCCTGGCGAAGGGGGCAGACCGGGCTGAGGGCCCCATGCTTTATTAAAGAATTTACAAAGTATTACAGTCACAGGACAGAGAAACATAAAAACAATCACAGAATCATAACAAAGAAAATAAACCCTTGTAAGCACTGTTCATAGTCTCCTCCGTCCACCAACACACACACACACAATTGCCCTAGTCTGGAGGCTCCTCTTCAAAGTCCAAGGGACGGAGTCCCCAGCTTTCCGCCACGCGATGAGAATATTCAGATAGTTCTAAGGCACCCTATCAGGGTAAAAAATGGCTTGCGGGAGAAAAATACAATATCTTATAGAATTATGTGAGCACGTAATTTCTTTACGCTAAGCTGTTAGCTTGTAGTTCCGAACTGTTGAATAACATTTAGCCAAGAGCGAAAATATATGGGGTACACCCTGGCGGTTGCATGACCACCAAGTGCCTCGCATTAATAGGGGAAGGGGGGCATTATGTGTAATCTGTAGAAGTGTAGATGCTGTGTCAGGGAGGGGGAATACTGTTGAGCTTGGTTCAACTTTGTGTAATATTTGGCATCTGCGGCCGTATAACGTAGTATACTGCTGTCTGCAATGAATAATTCATAACCTGTACTTATACTCTAGATACTATATATACTAATACTGGTCAGTTTATTAGAAAGAACCTGTTATCATAGTAACACTGTACTATATATTCCTGGGAGGGTCACGGGTATTTGTCAGGATACCCTGTGATCGATATTTCCCTCTTGTGGCGTATTGTCGCTAGTATGCCCTCAATATATATCAAGTATTAGGTAAAAGCTTGCCATATATATGTGTTGGATCCCGATACAAAAGTATAATGGGCGCTGTATAAAAATTCACGTCCGCGAGTGGTCTATCGGTATCGGCCCTGCCGATCGTCGCTGTGTGGGTAAATATTTTTATCTTAGATAGTAGACTGCACCTCTGTGCGCCGCTTTGCTCTTGACAAATCGCGTCATCTGTCAATATGAAAATTAGAATGCCGCCTCTGCGTGCTCTATTTTGTATCCGCTCCTGTGGATTAAATCCACCTTGTAGGGGGGGGGGGGGGTAGTGTTCAAAAATATATCATCCACTATATGGAAGTGTGTGGGAGCAGAAGTGTGTCTTGCCACCTTAACATTGGGGGTTTAAATATAATTGCCGATCATGTATCGTCTGTATCTACAAATCCCAAGGGATGTATGTGTGTAAAGGAAGAAACCGAGATGGGGTAAGAGGCGTGTGGCGGGAATATTGGTGTGCCACCGCTGTGAACGATCTTTCCCGTCCAAGACTGGAATATAGTAGTATCACTAAAAGTTGTTATGCCTAGAATAAAAATTTCTGAATGGAATGGACATTTATCTACATATGTCTGTGGGGGAATGCCCGTGCCTGCCTATAGCGGAGGGCGGTGTCCTTACGAGGGTGAATGAAAGGGCAAGTGGTCTGTAAAGGAGGGCAAAAGATAGAACGGTGTGTATGGACCTATGCGCTCCGTGTGTAGCACTGATAATAATGGCATCGTGCCGTGAAATATGCGCTCTCTGTGTTATGTAGGTAGTGTGTGAGGGTGTGAATATTATTAAAAATATGGATCTACCCTGAGAGGCGGTGTATACGTAGGTAAGTACATGTTCCGGCTGCAACGGCATTTGAATGGAGCGCGCGATTGTGGGATTGGTCGCTGTGCGAAATAATGGCTGCTCTGTGGATCACGTGTAGTGGAGGAGGAGTGACGACAGAACCTAAGATAAGAGGTGTGTATGTATAGTGTCATGTAGCGGTTATCGCTGGCTGAGTACGCTGTGCTAATTGGCTACGGCGCTCTGTGGGAGTAGTGCCTACTGGCGCGCTATGCCGATTGAACAGGAGCACTGTGAGCGACTGAAGAAAAATGGCTGGTCTCTGTTGACGTTTTGCGAACTGAATGACAAGCGCATGTGTCAGCCGGTGACACGAGTGTGTGTCGGGTACGCACAGTCCGCATGCAATATAGCTTGTGTATGACAGAGTGTGGGTGTGACTGCAGTGGGTCATTGTATATGTAATGGGAAATCTAAGTATTTCTCTCTAAGGTGGAGAACGTTTGTGGGAATTCGCTGTCATGAATGCGTGATTAAACGGAGCAAATGATAGTAAAAAACTGGGCTACTGGTCCTGCTGTATATAGAGTACTGGCAATGTATGTAGGCCTGTTGCGACCCTAACCGCTTGTATGGCAATGTGTGTTTTCTCGTAGAAAAATCCTTTCCGTGGTCTAGTCCCGCGTACTCCGGAAAAATGTAGAAATACTATGGGGGCAATCATAGTTCCCTCGGGGTGTATAAACTAGGGATATATGTGTAATCTGTACTATTCCTGCTGTAGTCCACAAATGCCTGAATGTCCGTGTGGTAGCGTAGTAGGATATGTCTACCGGACAACCTGCTGTATGGAAGGGACAGCTGTGTGTTGTAGCTCGGTAATGTAATGTGTTAAAAGCTGGAGTATGTTCCCTTAACGTATATATAATGTGTGGTGTTCACAAGGGCATATTTAGTGTTCTAATAAAGAGAATCATTGGGCCATTGTTTATCATTTTCTACAAAACTTCGCATTCCTTCGCCCATGGCTGATATTTACCCTCTATTGTGGTTCTAGGGGGGATTGTTTTAATGTAAACTTTACAGAGCTCCCCTAGGAAAACATAAAGTACTTATGGAACATGGACGTTCTGGCTGCCTGTATATATATACATTTATGGCTGGATATTTATTTTACATTGTTTTTGTGAAGAGACTCTTTAACGTGGCTCACCACGGTACTCTTCCGCAGAACGTAAAATAATTATGAGCCTCGTCGGTTATGATACACGTATATACATATGGGGATATGTACATTGGTATACGTCGGCGCCTAAGTGAAAATGCGTATGCCTACTTTGTCCAACGAATGATTGTGGGGATAAGTGTGCATCTAATGGGTATATATATATAATGGGATCGATATAAGGACTGTTGGATCCTATTGTAGCCTTGTGGCTCTTGTTAAGGTATGTAGTTAATTCATTATTGAATGTTATGTCTGCATATGGCGGACTATTACGGGCAGTTCATAACTTGGCGTTGATATGATAGTATGAAGCCCTAAGCAGCCAGTAAGAGGAATCGCCCAAATCAAGCGGTCTTGCAGCAAGTCCTGGTCTCGTCGGCTAATTTATGAATGGAACAATTAAATTTTGTACGAATTTCCCTAATCGTTGGCTAAAAATGGTGACGCCTTGTTGGTGAACTGACTGCAAAGCATGTCCCTATGTCGTTATTGTATGGTCAATGCGACCGTCTAACAAAAATAAAAATTAAAGATCCCATGTTAGGGAAAAAATTAGAAGGAAGTGTGTGTGAGTTTCTGCGCCATATGTGGCGTGTACGTGTTGGAGGCCCTGCCATTCGCAGGCTGAGATGCTGCGGTGGCATTACTGCTTCCGGCATAGCGTGTATGGACCGCGCGTCACTGCCTAAAATCATTGTACACTTCCCTGTGTTGGGACTTAGTGGACTGTATTAGATAATGTAAAATAAATGTATGGCGTATGATACTGTATGACCTCTGTAAGTATGTCCTTATCCATTGTCCGACAAGTATGTTGTCCTGATGACCTGTTGTGTCCTATATCCTGAGTGTATGTTAACCTGTGTAATTGTTGTATCTCGTCGCCATATGTGTCGATGGCAACTAACCCGTGCTGTTGTGGTAATGAGTCTTTGCCTGTGCCGAAGGCCGCTAACCTGTGTTATTGTGATAATGAGTCTTTGCCTGTGCCGAAGGCCGCTAACCTGTGTTATTGTGGTAATGAGTCTTTGCCTTTGCCGAAGGCCGCTAACCTGTGTTATTGAAGTGTCCATGAGGTTAACCGTAAGCTACGTTTGTTATCGTATGTGGACACGGTATATGGAATAAATCCTGCTAAAGTACTAATTAAGATAATTAAGTGGAACTAGGCTGTAACCTCGCCTCAGTGTGAGGTCGCTTCCGTAATCCGTGCACCTTGTGTTTGTGTGGGAAATATAGCTACGTGTGTCATTATCAGTCGCGGTGATTCTAGTATGTGTGTGTCTGTATAAAATGGTTGTTGCTATGTGATGCGGTGCAACTAATTGTTGTGTTATTGTATTTTCATTTTCTGTCGGTCGCTACCGAATGTATATACGATTATGCCGTATGTATATTTTCATGAGTGTAGAATGTGTATACAGTTATCCTGTGAAGGCATGTATGTCCTACGGACCCTGTTTTAAGGTAAGTGAATCTTCCATCGGTGAACTAATGGACCTGTGCCTGGGTGTGCTTGTTAGTGTGAAGATGTGAGGTGGATATGTCGCCTGTCATACTAATGTGTGACCTATACTGTATGTGTGGTCGTTTACTATAAGTAAATCTTTCGCGATCTTACGCCTGTACTCCGGGTAAATGTTCGGGAGTACGCACGGCTGTGTATGCGTGTGCCTGGGCACGTGACTTGCAGTGCACAGCTGTTGCTATGGAAGGAAGTGTTGAACGCTGATTTGACTGTGTGGGTCGACTTACTATATCCTGGACTTGCAGAGTAATGACCTGTGCCTGGCGCGTGTTAACATGTGATAAGTTGTGTATGCAATTCCTTTCCTGAAAACTTGTACATATAGGTGGCACCTTAAAACTACAGAAGAAAATAATACCTTGTGCTGGAAACATTAATATGTCGTCATGCAACTTATAATTAGGCCGTGTATAGGCATTTTGTGGGACTTGCACGGACACCTGTTTGTGAATATGGGCTACTAGATACCACAGCGCATTTAGCGCTCTTGCACTACTTATATTTCTGGGTTGGATGTTCCCTTTCTCAAATCCTATGTTAGGTGTCTAAAAGGAAAATGGTCCTGGGTTCTAGGTATGTGAGTTATAATACTATTCCCTGATAGGGTTTCTAATGCAAGCAGTATCTCTTTTGCCCTTGGATGGCTAATGCATTCTTAGCTCCCAGAATCCACTCAGGGGGTGCATTCTGTGTGCGGGACGTCTTGAGAAGGGTGATTTTCGGTTTACAGCTTCTTCGCGTCTCTGTGGGCGTAACTGGGATTTGCCCGTGTATGGTTGCGCGTGTTCGGCGGGATGTAGGACCGTTGTTCGCCCATGTAGGCGATAAAGTCCTAGGGTGCAGCGTAAGTGTGGAGATGGGGATGCGTGCACGTGTCGGGTGAAGTGTATGCAAGTGTGCCTTGTTCCCAATGGTGGGTCTATTATGTGGCGTAGCCACGGTGCTCTCCTTCCGAATTGGAGTGGGCTGTGTATAATTCGATTAACTGGGCGCTCAGCCGCCTATGTTCGGCAACGAGCTGTTCGAAATGGCGAAGCAATATCGCATATTGCGCCCTTATACGCTGGAGTGTCGCGTTGGGAGGGAGGTGACCATAGACCATATCAATCCGGTTATGGATCCTGTGGGTTCTGATATGGTTGGTATGTAATGCCCTATGGATGTCGTTTACATTTCGATGTGATCGGGTGAGGAGGGCCTTGCGCGTAACGGTGGGGGTACGGATGTATTTCTCTTGTGCCGCGCTTACCCTCGCCTGTAATGCCTGTATATGTAATTGCACTTTGTTCATTCAGCGCTGGCGGCTCCGGAGGAGGGTAAAGAGTAATTCTGATTCTTTATCAGTGTGCAGGAAGTTCCTCCTCCCTTGTGTGCGTGGTATATCCGGTATTTTGGCATGAGGTGCCATGTTGAGTAAGGAGATATTCCAGGGAAGCGGAAACTTGTAAATGTGTATGATCTCCTGATGCGGGGCGTACTCTGTGTGGGGGTAGGTCAGTAATTACTTGTGTCCTATTTCCTATTTTCCTGTAAGAATGGAATATATGGGTGCAGTCGGGCTGTGCATGCCGCGAAAGGTGTGTCCCTGTTTTTACGTACTCCCCTTACTCTACGGGGTTGGTGGAGCTAACAGTACCCTTGCTATCACTTCTGGGGTACTGGGGGTTCGGGTGGGCGTGTAATTAATTAATATAAAAATCTATCGATTGTTCAATGTGTACCTTTGTATATGGGGGAGCAAAAAATCGGTGTTTTGTTAAAGGGTGTTTATCAAAGCCCTATACCTGTCTGGGGGGGCTGGGTGGGTAAAAATAATAATGTACTGGCGCTATTAATTCTGTTGCGTATTCTGAAAAAATTTTTCGATTTGAGTGGCGTTTGCTTGGCCGTAAAAGGTGGTCTGGGATCATTTCCGTGGAATCACGTTGTATGTGATCCCTGGGGCGTTGTCCTAAAACAACGTCAGGGTACCCCGCGCTTCCACCAATCGTAGGGGACCTGCGTTTGGGCCCTCTACAATGTAGTATTTGGGGGGATGAGAAATGGGAACCTGGGGGATGCTGGAGGTTCGTGTGTAGGAAGTTTGGGCGTTTGAGCAGTCCAAGAGCGTGGACGGAGCTCGAAAGGAGAACTTCCAATTGTGCTGTCTGGTTGAGTAGCTCGAGGGTGTGAATTAAGGGCGGTTTGGTGCAGAAGGCTCTAAACAGCTGAGCTGCTACTTGGATTACTGCTAACCTGGGCGACTGGCGGCTCGCGCTATACGCGAGGCAAGCACTGTGACGTAGACGAGTGACTGAATGCGGAAGCCACGGAACAATTAACTAAGTGTTACCTGGATCCTACCGGGATGAGGGATGAAGGGCAGGATCTTAACAACTAGAGAAATAAACTAAAAGACCAGTTGCTTCTAATATGTCTGAGTTTAATGAGTACTTCTGACTTGAAGTACTCCTAGATTTGGCAGAGCAGTTAACAATTCAGACGCTTATTACAATCCAAGCACTAGGGGATGAAAGTGTGAATGTATGTGTGAGGAGATATGATCGCTAGACACTTACCCTCCGGCAGTCGTCGGAACGGTGCTCAGCAGCGGTCTGGCACTAGGTAGCACTGAGGAAGACTGACCCCGAGTGACCTCATCTCTACTGTTTTATAGCTTTCCGTGTGTTGAGTGCGCATAATTGCAAATTCCTCAGGATGTGAGTTGTTGGCGGGGTCGATGAGGTTCAAGTTGTGAGGTTATTGGAGGTTATTGAAATATTAGGCTTATAGATGTGTTGTAGATTTGTGTGATTTATCCTGAAGGCGTTTATTTGGGTATAGATGTGTGGGTCGTAGGTAGTAAGGGATGAGGGTGCCACCCTACGGATGCAACAATACAAAGAAAAAACACATAATCTGCTGTGGTATAGAGGGAGAAACACACATCGAATAACAAAAGTCATAATGTGGGACTGAGCACACAAACGAACTTTTCATGTTGAGCCATATCAGTATCTGTTATGGCCACCACGAGGCATGCTTGTAGACGACGGGGCAAACTGAGCACCAACGACTCCAACGTGGTAAGGGGCAGATTATCCCGCTCATAAACAGCAGCTTCAATCAGTTGCTGCATGTGTGTTGGAGGATTGGGACGGTGCGAAATTGTCATCTCAAGCTCCTTCCATGCATGTTCAATATAGTTCATGTCCGCAAAATAGGAAGCCACTCCATTTTCTGTATGCCATGCATCTGAAGGAACTGACTGACCACTCTAGCTGGATGGGTGCGAGCATTATCATTCATTGTGGCAGCGAATACTGTAACAATTGGTTGAAGGATGTTGTCTCTGTACTCCACACCAGTCATGTAACCGTGGACGAGAATTAGAGGCGTACGTCAAGCAAACATAATCCCACCCCAAAATATGACTGAACCTCCTTGCTGTTGGTGGCGTTCCTGGATGAAGGGCTCGTGAAATCTCTCACCCACTCGTCGCCAGTCGAGCAGGATTACTCTTCTCACCCGTAAGTTCGATCCCTACCAGTGCATCTCTAGAATAGATATCACTTTATATTTTATCTGCTTTCTGCTTCCTTATTTTCCTTATTCTCTAGTGGTTGGCAGTTGCTTTGGTAATGATACTTTTTCCTTTAAGAAAGGTATCTGGCTTTTGTACAGTCCATAACTCTTAGGTCTGTGCTAGTGTTGGTGGAATATTCACATTAGGTAGTACAAGAAAACGGCATTTTAGCTCTGAATGTGGTAGAAATTCTCTGGACAAGCAACTTTTCTTTCTCAGGGCTGTGAACACCTCAGCGACTGATATATGCGATGCCAAATTCATAAGTCCTAACTTGAAAAGAAACAAGCAAATCGATAGTGGCCAGGAGCTATATTCGTGTAGTACATGCGGAATCAAATTTATACGAACTTTGGTGCGTCATATGCTGATTCATAGTGGTTTACAATCACATTCTTGCAAGAAATGCGGAATCAAATTTATCGAAATACTGATGTGAAGGGGAAAATGCTGAATCATACTGGGTTGAAGTCAAATTCATGTACTACGTGTGGAGCCAAATTTAGTCGAAACAATGATTTGAAGGTGCACATTCTGATTCATACAGGGCTCAAACCATATGCATGTACTACAAGCGGTGCTGAGTAGAGTCAAAAGAAATAATTGAACAGACATTATTATTCATAGTGACCAAAAGGTAAATTTATGTAATACATGTGACGCACATTTCACTCGAAAAGACATAATGGAGCGACATCAGTCAATTCATAGTGGCCAGAAACCGTTCTTATGTAGTACATGCTGAACGGAGGGAATATTTGTCAACACATGTGTTGATTCGCAATCGATGGTAAACGTAATCATGCAGTAGTCGCGTAAACTTATATGCCCGAAACAGTGATTTGGTCTAGTCCTAAAACTGTACTCATGTAGCACATGCCGAGCAACTTTTACAGCAATGGAACATTCGAAGAGACATTTTGACTCACATAAACGTATATTAAACATACTGTGAACTTTTACAAATCATTTCAGAACGTTTTTATTGCCTGGAAGAATCCTCTTTGGTTGCAGATTCTGTAGTGAAAACCTTGTGTAGCCTTTCTTGTGTATATGTGCCGCAGCGAAAAATTTGGTTCATTGCATTCATCCGCTTTCACGACTGGCATTAAATAAAATTCTTGAAGTATTCAATTGCCTTTTTTTCCTTTCTCATGTGGCTTTATGCACGTTGAAGAGGAAGGCAATGGAGACACTGTTTGTCACATTTAACACAAGTGTAGAACTGTAAACATAGCACAAAATGTACAATTACCGAGTTCCTAAACAAACTTGTGGCCGATAGCTTAAAGAAACGTCAGGTTTTTAAATTACATCCAGCACGGAAAGGATGAAAATCTTTGCGATTGTGTCCTTGTAGTCGAGTAGGTTCACATCGTAGTCCACATAGCGTACAGATATATTTATTTTTGCCTGGAGGAATCCTCTTTGGTTGCAGATTCTGTAGTGAAAACCTTGTGTAGCCTTTCTTGTGTATGTGTGCCGCAGCGAAAAATTTGGTTCATTGCATTCATCCGCATTCATGGCTGGCATTAAATAAAATTCTTGACGTATTCAATTGCCTTTTTTTTTTCCTTTCTCAAGTGGCTTTATACAGAGCGTCCCACCTAACTCTGCGACCTCATATATTATCGAAATGAAACAAGATGTGAAAAATCTACTTGCGCAGGAATGTAGCCACGTCAGGGGGTCACACATTGGGAGGATATGCACAATCCAGGAAATTATAACAATATCACTTTTAACGCAATGTTAACTATTTTAAAATGGAACATACATGATTTTTCTAGCAAAATCAAATGTAAACATACAATTATTGATAACAGAATTGGTTTCACTTCTCTAAACCTCGTACCTTCTGGAATAACTAACGTTGTAGAGGAAGGCAATTGAGACACTGTTTGTCACGTTTAACACAAGTGTAGAACTGTAAACATAGCACAAAATGTACAATTACCGAGTTCCTAAACAAACTTGTGGCCGATAGCTTAAAGAAACGTCAGGTTTTTAAATTACATCCAGCACGGAAAAGATGATGATGATAATTATTGTTTTAAGGGGCCTAACAGCACGGAAAAGACATTCAGAAGTAATCAGTAACATCTTAACTGATGAAACTGTTTCACTTCAGCAGATGTTCAACGTGATCACCGTTTGCATCAATGCACTTCTGTAGACGGTGAACAAGAGAGCGTTGTACTGATCCCAGTGTTTCAACAGATATTTCCGCACACGCCGCGGTAAAACGCTGCTGCATATTCGCGATTGTAGTTGGGATTTCCTGATAGACTACCTTTCAATACGCCCCAGAGAAAATAGTCTTGGCGTCAAGTCGGGGGACCGTGCTGGCCATCTCACAGGATCACCACTTCCTATCCACCGATTTGGAGACTTCGCATCCATTACATCTCTGGCCACACGTGCGAAATGTGCAGGGCACCCATCATGCTGGAACCACATTGATACACGAGTTTTCAATCCCAAGTCCTCCATGAGAAGGGGTAACGTGTCTTGAAGAAATGATGCATATCGCTGTCCGTTTAGTGTTCCCTGATAAAAATAGGGACCTACAATACGGTTGGAAATGATATCGTACCAAAGAGTGTCTCCTTTGCCATCCCCTACAACGTTAGTTATTTCAGAAGGTACGAGGTTTAGAGAAGTGAAACCAATTCTGTTTACTTTTGATTTTGCTAAAAAAAAAGTGTTCCATTTAAAAGAGGTAACTTTGCGTTGAAAGTGATATTGTTATAATTCCCAGGAATATGCAAATCTTCACATTGTGTCACCCCCTGACGTGGCTACATTCCTGCCCAAGTAGATTTTTCACATCTTGTTTCATTTCGATAATATTTAAGATCGCAGAGTTAGGTGGGACGCCCTGTATACTGGTGTATGCAAAAGATTGTTCTCTATCACTCTCTGATGAGGAAGTCTGTGGAGGGAAAGGGTTTATACTTTGTTGCTCATGTTATTCGGATGGTTCTAGGTAGGTTGGTTACTTTAACAGCCTCCAGTCTCCTAAAATTTTTGGGAGTGAGGTGGTCCCAAAATTGGGACCATGGGGACAATCTTCATGTGAAATAGTTTCAAGGCGGAGTCAAGTGAGAGTATTTCCTTTTCGAGTTGGATGCCTTTTTTCAGTGTTGTCCTAATAATTGAAATTTAATGTTTCTCAGTTGCTCAACAATATTGTACCCAATTATAAATGGATGTTTCCCTGTTCACTAAAACAAAAATGCATGAGATTAATAAAATAATACACCTGGATGACCAGTTTCGATTGTCATGCGATCGTCAGATCCTTAACACATATGCTATTAAATCTATGTCTACAAGTATGAGTGATGGCATTTACAATAAATTATACTTATTTAGTTGCATTAGTAATTAAACTAGCATAAGAAGTCATAATTTCCTAGTTAATTTACCTTATGTACTTGTTGTTTCTTATCCTCCTTGCCACCACAACCCCCTCCCCGCATTCCTATATGATGTATATTAATTTATTCTCGACATGTTCAACTACTAAAGGCAAGTTTTCATTCTTGCCACGCGTAAGCTAATCAACCCTGTTTAAAGCACTCAGTACATTGAGAATGTCCTGAAAACATCAATACAGCCACTAATGCCGGCCTTAGTGTATTGAAGTTTTGGTAAAAAGTACATCCTGATCCAACTACACGTTTCCCTTGTTGCTCCCTTATTTAGCTTGGCTGCCAAGTTATGTTTCTCTTGTTTTAAATGGGGACTGTTTTTCGTAGATGGGTGAATTCCTCATGAATGTCTGCTCTTTTAAAATTATTAGGTTGTCTATTTTAGCTAAGAGTATCTCGATTACTTCCTTTAAGTCAAGTATTTTTTTGTTCGTGTTGTTAGATTTTTAAGTCGGTTTCATTGTTAGTGAAACTGCAGTAGCCTATGCCCTGCGATGAATCTGTGTTCGCATACGGTCGAGTGTTCCGTATGTTATCGCATTTTGGTGTTCTTTGTATCGCGTGCCCATTCTTCTACTACTTTCGCCTATTTAATTTGCTTGACACCCTATGACTTGGCACGTTTTTTAGTATACCCCTGACTTTGAGACAGAGTCTTTGTTTTTTAGATTACTATTTTGGAGATGCTTTCGGACTGTGTTGTTTTTTGGTGAATGTTATTTTAATGCCTTCTTTCTTGAATGAATTGGTAATTTTGTATGTGTTCACGTAATTCAACCGCACGAATCTGTTCTCATTATTGTCCGGCTTTTGAATAGTTTTACTCCTGAGCCTGGCTACAATTTGATCTAATTTGCTGGATGGAAGATTATTTTCTGTAGTTATTTGCTTGAATATTCTGATGATCAGTTTTGGGTTCATTAGTAAATATAATTAAGTGGTGTAGATGGTCCGAACATTCGATTTTCGCCCTAAAGATTACCCCATTCCTAGGGGCACGCGCCGATGTAATTCTTTTTTTCCGTGTACGGCTATTTTAAATGTCCTGTAGAGGCATTTAAATCATGCAAACACATCCCCTCGTGAGGTCACGAACATCTTTCGAAATTCACTGTATTACTTAGTTTCACTTTTGGATTTCCGTGCTATTGATTATGATGCCATCTGGGGATGGTTTCCGTAATAATGTACGCAACAAAACATTAGAAATAGTAAAATTAAATCCTTTTTATGTGACATTTTTCTACGTAATACCTATTCTGGTTTTGTTGTTTGCTATAACCTTAAAGGTGTATTGTGTATATTTCCAGCCATTTTTATTTAAAAAATTTGTTTGTTTGTCAATGAGTGACGATTGTCTCAGAAATATAATAGGAAGCACGTGCTGATGTTTATGTTTAGTCTCGTGTTGGTGTTTTTTATAGGGAATTTCGATCTATGTGATATAACTTATTTAGTCTATTCAGAGGTGTGGAAACATAAATTCATTATCTAGTCACAAGCGTAAACCTGTACCGTAATTCGTGAGGTAAAGAGAAAGAAAAGTGCTCTTTTAAATATTTACAAACGATGGATGAAGAATGTAGAAGAAAGTGAATGTTCTGTGACGAAAACTGATTGTGAGCCTGAAGCTGTTGCAGGTCCCAGTTTTAGCAATCAATTGCTTAGGTCATAGTGTGACATACAAACACACTGATATTAGGGAAGTCAGTAAATTTAATGTAAGAAGACTCATACACCAAATACCGTCACTAGCCTACGGCTTTATTTTCTATGCATACACATCAACAAACTTGTCGCTGAGCAACCGTTGCTATGTACATCTTACTTTCCAAACCACTGCCTCTTTATTCAACATACTCTCCCAACTTCTTTAGAGAGGATAAGAACCATGAACATATGACTGGTATGACACCCTCGAGATGAAACTACATTGAAACTTCCCAAACTATTAATACAGAAAATTACATTTACTCCAAAAGTTTATCATGTAATCTACTATCCCAGTTTGTAGCTGGTCGTTTAACTTCTCTACTACATACTAAGAACAAAGTTCCAACTGGTTCCGCCTCGTCAATACTGTTTATTAAAATGTCGTGATACAATCACCTGTCTTTTATCACATCACATGGTACATGTTTCAACGTCTAACACGTATTGACGCCTTCATCAGCCTAAATAATTGTGCAGCACTTAAAACATTCCCTTTATCTACTGGGTGCAGTTAAAAATTGTACACAAAAACACACACGGATCACTGCAACACATTAAAAGTTGTTAAAACATTTTCTTATGTTAAAAGCTTAATAAAAATCCGCAGCCGGGCTTTATTCAACATACTCTACCAACTTCTTTAGAGAGGATAAGAGGATAAGCTTCTTTTATTAAGCTTTTAACATAAGAAAATGTTTTAACAACTTTTAATGTGTTGCAGTGATCCGTGTGTGTTTTTGTGTACAATTTTTAACTGCACCCAGTAGATAAAGGGAATGTTTTAAGTGCTGCACAATTATTTAGGCTGATGAAGGCGTCAATACGTGTTAGACGTTGAAACATGTACCATGTGATGTGATAAAAGACAGGTGATTGTATCACGACATTTTAATAAACAGTATTGACGAGGCGGAACCAGTTGGAACTTTGTTCTTAGTATATTTCAGTCAATACGGGAAAAAATGTGCGACTCTCAGAGTCAAAAAGATTATGAAGCAGGCCATTCTCTACTACATTTAGTCTTAAGGGGATCTTTCTCATCACTAACCACGTGACTTACAGATTAACCACCCTCTTTCTCCTGACCCTTTTCTTTTACCACAGCAAAATATTTGTCGACTGTTGAAACATCTAGAGGATAGAGACGTTGCAAAAGACGAACATACACTCCTAAACTGGTCTTGAATTTTACCACCCGAATGTTTCCATCTGCGCCAGGTATTAAGTCAGTGATTCGAGTCGTGGGCCACTCGATTCTCTTCTTGGCTGTCTCGACGAGCACTACATCTCCCACCTTGATTGCTGTTGAATTCTTCTCATTCCCGTTCTGGATGAGGAGTCCTAGATATTCCTTCCAGAATCTTGACTTGAAGGCTTTTCTGACTCTATAAATGTGGCGGAATTTTCGTTGAGTGTTTGTTTTCTCCAAGATATCCAAATGTGGGCATCTTCCACCATGCCCTTGAGTAACATAGCTAGAGTCAAAGGAACCAACTCATCTGGATCTACTGTCACGTATGTTAAGGGCCGCCTGTTGATCACAGACTCGGGATCACAAGCACAAGTCAGCAATTCCTCATAACTTAGAGTGGCTCTACCCAATACTTGACGAAGCACATCTTTGATGGAACGTATCAATCGCTCCTACCATCCACACCACGAAGCAGCTGATGGTGGTATGAACTTCCATTGGATCTTCTTGACACTGTATTCAAGTTCAATCTCCTCCCAATTCAGTTCTTTGAAGAGGTTATTAGATCCTACAAAGTTTGTCCCGTTATCACTGTAGAGGGTAGTCGGTCTTCCTCTCCTGTCGATGAACCGACGCAGAGCCAGAAGAAATGCTGAAGTACTGAGTGAAGTTGTGAGTTCAAGATGAGTACACCGGTACACTGCACAAGTGAACAGGACAATGTACGCCCTACATCAATCTTTCAGGAACAGTGGACCTGCCAGGTCTACTCGACAAACTTCAAAGACTCTCGCTGTTGCAACACGGCGCTTTGGTTGGGTTGGTATAGGGATTTTTACCTTCTTCCTCTAGCACAAGTGATACAGGATTTAACCACTCGATGAATAGCTCTTCTATTTTGGATGATCCAGAATCTTTCCCGCAAGTGTCCCATGAGAAACAGAATTCCACCAAGAGAGTTGTGGTCATGTGCTTTCAGAATAATTGTATCAACCGCCGGATGTCGATGGGGAGAAATATTGGTTCTCGAAAACCAAATGAATCACTCATATACAATAACTACACTACCTCTTCCAGCTTTGAATCAATAAATTCTGATAATTCACGCACTTCCTCTAATTAGAACAACAATCCCACCCGGGAACCTACCGGTCCGATCTTTCCTAATTTTAGGTCTTGCATATATATTATAGCCATCTATTTTAACCTCATAACCTGCAGGGAGCCAACTTTCCACAAATCCTAAAATCTGCATATCTTCTATTAAACTCTTAACTACATCATTTTTTCTCTTATTAAAAACCCTCTATATTTACTCATGCAATATCCCAATTCAGTTACTATTTCCCCCTAACCTCTACGCTGGTGGTGGCTTTGCTTCTAGTAATTATAGATTTCTCTAGCTCTAGAACACTACCAGCTGGAGAAGAGATGACTTCTTTATCCACGTTCAAAGGCTCTTGCCCCAGAGTTCCTTTAAACTTGTTACTCGCCATTTGCTAATCTCACCTTGCTGCATGTCACGCACATCCTTAGTGTTGTTCCCGATCGTGTAACTTCCTCACTAGACTTTGAGGTCGATGTTCCCTGATGTGTCAATACCACACCTTCCGCTGATTCTCCAGTTCTTACTTACATCTCCTTGTTACGTTTAGCTGACTACTGTTGCTGCTTCTTTATGTCCTGAAGTTATGTCACTGTCCATATCCGCTCCCAGTTGTTACCGCCAGCCTATTTCTTTAGACGTAAGACTTTAGACCAGAGTCCCTTGCCTTCTTCAAACGAAACTGCAAAGACCTCTGATCGCTTACTCTTCTTTGCTCATGTACCTTCTTATCCATATCCTCTCCCCTTTCATATTCCTGGTGTTCGCCATAATTTTCTGTGCCATCAGTGAGGAAACTAATGACACTTTAACAGGCCTCTTGCTCTTGACTCGAACTATCATGAACACATTGTCAATATCTGAGTCCCCAAAGTTTATTTGCATACCATCGCTAATCCCTCGGAGAACTTGGGACTGTAGACCCTCGGTGCTTTCATTGACATTTTCCTTTAATCCATATATGAAGACTATTTTTCCTCCCATCCAGCTTGGTCTTCCGTAATTCTTTCCACTCACCTTCTAACATCCTCCCCTTTTCTCTTAGATCTTTTATCTCTCTACTGTTCTCAGCCAGCCTTTCTGTCACTAATACCATCTCTTCCTTTATACATGTATTCATCTCCTTAAATTCCTTGCATTGCTCTCGTAGAATATCCCAGATTTGGTCGTTTTGGGATGCTTCCTTTACAATTTCCCTTATTTTTTTCAATGTCTTGCCATCCTAACTCTCCAGGCCCTGGGTTTGACTCCACTCCTCCACTTATCAGCAGAGTCACCACAACCACCACTGCCATCCCCATCACCAAAACCCCCATCTGCTCAGTGGCATTGCCCACTATCACTTTACCGACACCGAAATCGCACTTCACTCTAGCCTGCCAGCGGCCGATGACCGCCCGATACTGCTGAATAGCGACTCCCATTATTTCCTTACACTTCACTACACGTCTGTTCACCTTGCTTAGTTGAAACTGGCATTAAGTATAGAACCGTTATCGCAAAATTATTCCCAGGTAGTGCAAGCACAGCTTCGGCGTCAGGCATTGCATTAAAAGCATTAAAGTCACACGTCGACGTATCTTATTGGAATAACCCCAATAAACTAATCAATCGCTTGGAGCTCTTACAGGCATCCCAAGAGGCCGGGCACGAAGCCGAGCTCCTGGAGATAGAAGAGGAGCTTCGCCATGCCAAAATCATTGTTTAAGCCCAAGGTGGGAATAGCTCGCGAGGTGCACAGCCCTGCCAGGCGTCACTATGAGCGACTCAAAGTTACTTCACGTGGCGTGGACGAACTCTGGCAAGCCGACCTTGTTGAAATGATCCCCTAACCTAAAACCAACAACGGTATCAAGTGCATGCTCACGGTCAGCGATGCTTACTCAAAAAGGACATTTGTAGAACATGTGCTTAATAAAACCGGACAAAGAGTGACCGAGGCGTTTAAACGGATCGTTCAGAGTTCAGGGCGCCAACCCAAGCTTCTGCAAACAGACCAGGATAAAGTTTTTTTTAACAAGGATTTCTCTACCTATTTACAGTCTTTAGGCACTAAGCATTACACCATGTACAGCAACGTAAAAGCAAGTGTGGTAGAGCGTTTCAATCGAACGTTAGAAACACACATGTGGCGAGAGTGTGCAGCATGGGGCTGCTATCGCTGGGCCGACTTATTAGCAGAACTGGTGGCACATTAGAACGATACCAAACACATAACCATTGGCACAAAACCACGTCTCGTAACAACAAAAATCCACGGCTGGACAGGCTCTTTAATTCCATCAAAACAGTCGATCCTAGACGCCACTGTTTTAAAATAGGCGACCACGTTCGCATCAGTAAACACAAGTCCGTTTTCGACAAGGGATATACGCCCAATTAGAGCACTGACCTTTTTTCGCATTAGAGAAGTGAAACTAAGGAAGCCTGTTACTTATTTGCTGGAAGACCTTAACGATAGGCAGGTTTTATCTCTATGAACTCAAACTAAAAACTATGCTAAGCATTATCTAGTAGAGAAGGTTTTACGCAAAAAAAACTATGTACGTTGGTTGGGTTTTAGCTCAGCATTCAATTCCTGGTTCGATGAAAAGGTTCTCGTTTGATTAAACAGAGTAAAAAAATACTTTAGCTTAGGCCTACATAGAGACATTGAAAACGAGCCAAGAAATGCAGACACATTACTTGAATACCTTAACGTTAAAGATTACTAGAAAGCATTAAATTGCCTTCAAAATATCATCGATGAACGGCAAATGAATATTAATGAAAAGGAATTCATAGAATAGGCCTATACACACAAACAGTTACACAATACTTACTACATACTCAGCAATATGGGGGCAATCAACGATGAAATTTTAGATTTCACTAACAATTTTACAGACTTTAGAGAATATAAACATTCGTCTTCGCAAAAATATTCTCCTTACATAGAGACACTAAAAATATTTGCACACGATGGATGATTTGAACGAGCTGAACAAACTAGGACAGGTTTCTGGTTTGGAATTGCAATGGCTTTGTATCCTCCCTATAAACCATCCATTTCCAATTTCACAGCTGCGAAAAACTGAAACTAAGTACGGTCCTAGCATCATCTGCCGATGTGATAAATTTTCTGTTTTCCGTCCTGCACGTTTTGCCTCGCTAACACCAGCAACAATAGAATCATTAAATAGCCGAGGCCTCATTTTAAACCATCTAGACACTCAGAACGGAACATCCTCAGTACAATTTGAAGAAGGACGCATATACAACAAAGCAATTAAACAGTGTTATTAACAGAAAAAGGAAAGTCACCTTACGTTAGGTTTTTGTTCTATGCATAGTACGGTATGATTGTGTTTGCCCAGCTCATATGAGCACACACCACAGGAATCAATCATAAACGTTATCTTTTTTAAACATGTTAATTTACAACACCCATGTCTTGGAGCAGGATGTGACTTGTTTTCTAAATACTTGTCTGGATTAAGAAACAGGTCTTTTAGAACTAAAAAAAAATCATATCAATTTCAATCACAAATGTAGTGTCTGGGTGTATATTAGCATAACCTGGATTAAATCACAGGACGTGTCATCTTTATATTTTTTAACTTTATTTTCTTAACATGTTACAACACCCATTTATCTAAAATATATCTTGGAGCAGGATGTGGCTTGTCTTCCAAATAATTGTCCGGATTAAGAAACAGGTCTGCTAAAACTGTACTTTCGCAAACGGTTGATTTAAAAAAAACGATTAGACCTACCGGTCATACAACAAGTGAATATAACCTTCATGTCGGAATGAAGTATCGTTTCAACCTGTTGTCGTCTTAATTGCCGACTGTAACTGATGCAGTGGTGTTGAGTGTCCAAGACTCGTTCATTACACAGCTCCCAGTTTAGAATTATAGAATCCCTTGGGTTGAAGATTTCGGCTCGGATGTGCGTGTTCATTGCTACATTTATTCAACTTGTGAATGCAACAAATATTATAATCACTCTATAATAGCATGATATAATTAAATCCAAATACAACTTAAACTCAGCACTTAGTAAAAAATAATAGCGCCAGCATTTATAAATTGTACTTTCTGTAGGACAAGCCAGTTACCAGCCTACACGTATACTGTGGGTTATAGCATGATTAACGCGTTAGATTGTCACGTTTTTGAGCAAACTCTCAAGAGTGCTCCAATTTGGAGTACCATTAACAAATTGCATTATTCCAATAAATCAGCTCACTTCTTCTTCTTCTTCTTCTTCATCTTTTCCCGCTCATGCGGGGTCGACGTTTTTGGCAAGTCTTTTCCATTTCCCTCGGTCCCAAATGGTGTTTTCGGTTAACTGCTTTTCTGCGAAGTCTTCCCGCAGGCAGTCCATCCATCTTCTTCTAGGTCTGCCTCTCTCCCTCCTGCCCTCCAGCTCAAGATCCAGCACTCTTCTTCCCACATAGGTCTCATCCCTGCGCTTAATGTGACCATACCAGAGCAACCGCCTTTCTTGAACTTTCCTTGATGCTTGGGTTACCTTGACACTTCCTCGTATGAAGCTGTTCTTGAAGTGGTCTTTCCTAGTAACACCACACATCCATCTCAGCATTTTCATTTCGGCTACATCCAGCCGTTTATTTTGCGACTGTACTATTGGCCAAGTTTCTGCTCCATATAGCATGGCAGGTCTCACCACACTTTTATAGGCTCTCCCCTTTACTTGGACATTTAGTCTCCTGTCACAGAGGACACCAGACAACCTTTTCCAGTTTAACCAGGCAGCCTGAATTCGGTGGGTAATTTCCAGGTCTAGATTGCCATCGTCAGATACCGTTGATCCAAGGTACTTGAAACTATTACTTGCTTGGAGCTGATTTCCGTCCATCTTCACACTGTCATTTCCCTTTCCACCGAGGCACATGTATTCAGTCTTATTCCGGCTGATTTTAAGACCCTGTCCTCTAATGCTTTTCTCCAGTGTTCTAGTTTAAGTTCGAGTTGTTCTTGATTAGTGCTACATAGTACAATGTCATCTGCAAATAGCATGCACCAAGGAGCAGGTTCTCTAAGGCTTTCAGAGATAACATCCATTATCAGATCAAAGATATAGGGACTCAGTGCAGATCCTTGATGGAGACCAACTTCAACTGGTAAGGTTCCCGTTAGCCCTACACTGCTTCTAACTTGCGTCTTTGCCCCATGGTACATGTCCTGGATAATGCGCACATACTTCTCTGGTACTCCCTTGAATCTCATGCATCTCCATACTTCTTGACGGGGGACACGATCATAAGCCTTCTCTAGATCTATGAACACCATATGCAATTCTTTCTTCTTTTCCCTGTGTTTTTCCATGAGCTGTCTCAGAGAAAAAATGGCATCTGTGGTTCCTTTCCCTGGCATAAATCCAAACTGTTCTTCTGCTATTGTTGTCTCTTGCCTAAGCCTACCTTCAATGACTTTTTCCCAGATCTTCATAGTGTGCGACATGAGTTTTATTCCTCTGTAATTTGCACAATCCTGAATGTCCCCCTTTTCTTTATAGATGGGAATTATGGTACTCTTCCACCATTCGTTGGGCATTATTTCCTCTTGAAATATTTGTTGGAATAGGCTCAGCAACATATCTATTCCCTCTTCTCCCAGGCATTTCCAGGCCTCTACGGGGATTTCATCGGGACCCGTTGCTTTTCCACTTTTCATTTTCTTCATAGCAGTTACAATCTCTACCCTGCAAATGTTAGTTGTTAAATTATAATTTTGAATACCATCTTCAAACACAAGCCTCTTATTCTCACTCACTTACACTGTCTATTTGTGGTAACTGCTAAACATATCGCAATGTCTAGTTTAGCGTACACCATTTTATTTCAAGTACACGCATAGTATTTTCCTACAAATGTCATGTCAGAATGTTAGTTTTTAGGCAAATTGTCATTAGTGCCTGAGTTACAGGTACGGTACTAATTGCATATTGTCATAATTTCAGTAAATCAGTCCAAATTTGACACAGATTTGCGGAAACTGCACCACGCATCGCATCGTCTTGTTTAGCGTACTCTAGTTATAGCTCTACACACGTCATATAGTTTTTGCTACAAATAGTTTTAACGTAAACTCACAAGAGCACCCTAGTGTGCAATCTTTGCAGATTGCCTCATTCATACCAATGTCATTAATAAAGAGTGTCTCAGGATGCATTCTAGATATACCCTTAGTAATACGGACACTTGCGACATCTTGAAATTGTGTTAGGCACAGCGCAAAGTAAAAAAAAAGTTCGACGCTAGCACTAACCGCCAATTTGTGTAACATGTCACGTGGGGCCTGATGCATGACGGTGGAACCACGGGTAGCACATGTGTCCAAAGAATATGACGCATGGCACATGGGGTGGGACCAGGGGGGTGGGTCACATGGTGCATGGGGGTGTGGAACCAGGAGGTGTGTCACGTGGTTCAAGGGGGCGTGGCACGTGGACCAATGGGGGCAGGGCTGCGGTCACGTGGTCCAAGGAGGCGGGGCTGACGATTCAGGATTCAAGCTGACCCATTACAACTAATTGTAGAACTGAAGGAGACCTCATCCTGGGGAAATCTGAAATATAGACTGCTACTTTACCATCCAAAGCACTAGACACTGCTCCTGCACAGTAGCCAATCTGCCAAAAGTGATTATTTTTTAAAGATTTAGCACTCAGAATGTACAAAAACCTAAAAAAAGCCTCAAGAAACTACATTTTGGCACCTTTTGCACTTCACGGCACAAACCCACCAGACCCATCTCTTCGTAACTACTCGAAATATATTGAAAATATTTGGGATATCATAACCGATACTGAAGTAAAGAAATATTCTGTTGCTAAAGCACGACTTCTTAACTTAACAAAGGGTTTTTGTGTTTTCTATTTCTTTTACACTGCCTGCTAGATACCGCCACACGAGTAATAAAATGTAGTGGTAGGCAGATTAAAAAGTGGGTGGAATCGACTTGCTTTTAAGCTACCGAAATGCCAGCGGGGCATTGGGGTCCTTCGCTGCTATCGGCAAACCTCTCGTTAGCTCGGATTTTCCCTCCATTGTCAGCTTAACACGTACTACTGAGACGTGCTTCACGCTGGTAGAGGAATGCAATAAATGTGAAGTCCTGTTCTTTGAAGTATTTAAAGTTATTCGTGCTACAGTGCAGTTTATCCATTCAGTGTATAACTTTTCTTCACGTTGCTAATGTAAAACAACTTTCATAACATTATGTCAAAACAAGAATAATAATAATTTTCCATTGCATCAATTAACACGGTAGTTCGTTAACTGAACAGTTTAATCACAGAAGAATTACACATTTAACACACGTGTTCATAAAACAAGTCATGAATGAATGAAATATGTACCAAAATGAGTCCTTGGTGTGCTTTTTAGGGACATACATGGGTTGGTATTTCAGTTTTGGCACCTTAGTTATAACTGGATTAATAACTCACTTAGATGGGTCCAAGTTTCACAGGCCCTCGATGTAGACCCCACCGTTGCGTACAATGTGTTCCCAGCGATGCGGAAGTCATTGGATCCCGTTGGCACTGCCCAATCTATTGATGGTACGAAGTGAGCGCTCGGCAGCCTGCTTAACGACTTCAATGGTACGGAAGCGCTTGTCATCTTCATCTTCGGGATGTGATCATAGTCGCAGGGACTGATGTCGGGAGAATATGGGGAGTGACAGAGAACCTCCCAGCCCCAACGATCCAACAATGCCGACACAAAGCCTGCTGTGTGTGCCCTAGCATTGTTATGCAGAACGATGGGCGGTGTAACCATGTGGTGGCGCCGTTTCCTTCTCAGAGCTCCTCGGAGATGGTCTTGCAGAAACGAACAATAGTACGCCGCATTAACGGTTTGCCCTCGGGGAACAGTATAGTGAATGATCACACCATCCCAATCATAGGCAAGAATCAACATTACCTTCAAACCGCCCATCGTCCTGCATGACAATGCTAGGGCAAACACAGCAGGCGTTGTGTCGGCATTGTTGGATCGCTGGGGCTGGGAAGTCCTCTATCACCCCCCATATTCTCCCGACATCAGTCCCTGCGACTATGATCTCATCCCGAAGATGACAATGCGCGGGGAGCGCTTCCGTGCCATTGAAGACGTTAAGCAGGCTGCCGAGCGCTCTCTTCGTACAATCAATGGATTGGGCAGTGCCAACGGGATCCAACGACTTCCGCAACGCTGGGAACACGTTGTACGCAACGGTGGGGGGCTACATTGAGGGCCTGTGAAACTTGGACCCATCTAAGTGAGTTATTAATCCAGTTATAACTAAGATGCCAAAACTGAAATACCAACCCATGTATGAGCCGTTTCTATTAATGAAGTTTTAATATCAACGCATTCCTACCCGTCTGGCTTAACGAAAGTCAATTTACGAAGCTTCTTTGGTGGCTTCATCGTGGCAAAGCGAGTCCATTATTGTGCTGTGATTTTCTTGTTAGGTGCAGCAGAGGCCTTCGGTGTGTTGGATACTGGCACTCTTTGCCTCAAAGAAGCCACTAAATAATTGATGTACCGTAATGGAATACTATTATTGTTCATGTCTTTACAGAATCTTATGAATGTAGTTTTAATGTACATATATAATACAATGTGCTAAACCTACAATAAAAATTGGCGCACACCAAACCCCGTGACCAGACACAATCTCGAACCGCCACTAAGTTCAATGTACCGAGAATAATGTACAATATACAGTTTATCTGCACGCTAGCGCTGAGAGTACTGACCTAATGCAAGCTTTGCCGATTGCAAGCGAAGGGCCCTGAAGACCCGCTGACATCTCGGTAGCTAGGCGCAAGTGGAGGAATCGTACTAATTGTAAACGACAATATGAAACGCCCAGAGTGGAGGAGTTCAAATCTGGTTCGAGTACCGTAGTACACTTGAAGACATCAGCTGGCATACCCCTTGGGAAGGAGTAGGTGGAGACGGTTTTTGTTTAATGTGGCATGATAGGAAAATGTTCAAGACAGGGCTAAGCAACGAAAGCACTGAAACAAACAATAGACTAACGTAAGGTGACAGCTCTTTTTGTTTGAGTCTTCAGTAATTGAACTGGCTTGATGCAGCTTTTCATGCCTCCCGATCTTGAGCTAATTGTTTCATCCCCACATAGCTAGAGCACCCTACATCTGAGGCAATCGGTTTACATATTGTAACCTTGGTCAATCCCTACAGTTATTATCCCCAACCCTCCTTTCCATAGCTAAGTTTGATGTTCCTATCTCTGCATTAGCAGTCACCAGAAACATCTCTCCTCGCCCAACCGTCCTAATACCTTTTCATTTGTTACTCTACCTAACTTTGTGATCTTCATCATTACCTTGTAAAACCACATTTTAAACGCTTATATATTCTTTTCTGCTGCGCCAACAGTCATAGTTTCACTTCCAGAGTGCCACGCTCCAGACGAAGATTTACAAAAATAACTTTCTAATAACTACATCTATATACGATGTCAACAGATTGCTTTTCTACAGAAATGCTTTCCTCTCCTGAGCCAATCTACTTTTCAAATCTTCTTTGCTTTGTCCATAAAAATAAATTACATGAGCAAGAAGGTACAAACTCTTTCCCTCCACAGACTTTATCATCAGATAGTGATAGAGAATAACCTTTTGCAAACATCAGCATATAAAGCCCACATAGGAAAGGAAAGAAAAGGCAAATAGAATACGGATGAATGCGGGTGAATGGAATGAACCAAATTTTTCGCTGCGGCAGACATACACAACAAACGCTACAAAAGGTTTTCACCACATAATCGGCAGCCAAAGAGGATTCCTCCAGGCAAAACTGAATGTATCCGCACGCTATGTGGACAACGATGTGAACCTACTCGACTTAAAGGAGACATTCACAAAGATTTTACGCAGAGAATAAAAACTTTCTGGAAAGCTTTGTAAAAGTTCGCACTATGTTTAATATACATTTATGTGAGTCAAAATGTCTCTTCAAATTTTCAATTGCTGTAAAAGTTGCTCCGCATGTGCTACATGAGTACAGTTTAATGACTAGAACAAATCACTCTTTGAGGCATATTAGTTTCCGCGAGTACTCGATGAATACGGTTACCGTCGATAATGAATCAACACATGTCTTGCCAAATATCCCTTCCGTGTAAACTGTGCTCCACATGTACTACAAAGGAACGGTTTCAGGCCACTATGAATTGACTGATGCCTCTCCATTATGTCTTTCCGAGCGAACTGTAAGCCACATATATTACATAAATTTACCCTTTGGTCACTATGGATAAATATGTGTCTGTTCAAATATTTCTTTTGACTATACTCAGCACCGCATGTAGTACATGAATATGGTTTCAGACATGTATGAATCAGCATGTGCAACTTCAAATCATTGTTTCGACGGAATGGTTCCACACGTAGTGCATGAATATGGTTTTAACCCTGTATGAATCATTATGTGCCCCTTCAAATCAGTATTTCGAATAAATTTGAATCCGCATGTTTTGCAAGAGTGTGGTTTCAAACCACTATGAATCAGCATGTGACGCACCAAACTAGCCTTTCGTATACATTTGATTCCACATGTATTACATGAATATGGCTCCTGCCCACTATCGATTTGCTTGTTTCTTTTCAATTTGCGACTTGGAATGAATTTGGCAACGGATATATCACTCGTTGAGGTGTTCTCAGCCCTGTGGAAGAAAAGTTGTCTATCAAAAGAATTTCTACCATATTCAGAGATAAAATGCCGTTTTCTCGTACTACCTAATGAGAATATTCCACCAACGCTGGAAAATCTAGGAGTTATGGACTGAATAAAAGCCAGATACCTTTCTTAATTCAAAAAGTAACATCATTACCAGCGCAACTGCCAACCACTAGAGAATAAGGAAAATATGGAAGGAGAAAGCAGATAAAATATAATGTGATTTCTACTCTAGAGAGCTGCATGAGATCGAACTGTCGGGTGAGAAGTTCAATCCTGCTCCACTGGCGACGAGTGGGTGAGAGATTTCATGAGTCCTTCATCGAGGAACGCCACCAACTGCAAGGAGGTTCAGTCAAATTTTGGGGTGGAATAATGTTTGCTCAACGTACGCCTCTAATTCCTCTCCACGGTGACATGACTGGTGTGGTGTACAGAGACAACATCCTTCAACCTATTGTTACAGGATCCGCTGCCACAATGGGTGAGGGCTTTACCCTAGTGGATGATAATGCTCGCATCCATCCAGCTAGAGTGGTCAGTCAGTTCCTTCAGATGCATGGCATACAGAAAATGGAGTGGCTTCCCATTCTGCGGACATGAACTATATCGAATATGCATGGAAAAAGCTTAAGAGAACACTTTCGCTCCGTCCCAATCCTCCAACACACATTCAGCAACTGATTGAAGCTGCTGTCTATGAGTGGGATAATCTGCCCCATATCATGTTAGATTCGTTGGTGCTCAGTATGCCTCGTCGTCTGCAAGCGTGCCTCGTGGTCGCCATACCTGATACTGATATGGCTCAGCATGAAAAGTTCGTTTGTATGCTCAGTCCCAAATTATGACTTTTGTTATTCGATGTGTGTTTCTCCCTCTTTTCCACAGCAGATTATGTGCTTTTTTCTTTCTATGTACCGTACATTGTGTATAATGTGATAATATACACGTTGCAAAATAAACAAGTCACTAAATAGCAATATGCAAAACTTTTCTTGAGTAGCCTACTGTAAATGATGGGTTAGGGACTTTCTTACGTTAGGATTGGTAGGTCCGGGATTCGCTCCTTATTTCAATAATTTACTGCAGGCCGACTTCCACAGGCATTCTCCAATCTGATGATTAAAGATACAAGTAACATACCTCATTGCTGCATGAATTCTCAAACTCCCGAATTGTTCAGATTGCCCCATGTGTACGCAACTCTGTTATTGGTTTTATAAGCACTATCTCCGTTGGTTTTTCCCTGTAAACCTCCCCTCCAATATTGTAAATTAAACCCAAGAAGAATTCTGGTTAATGTTATTTGTTTGAAAAACATTAGTTTTCAGGCTGTTCTTGTGATTGTATTGACCGATGTCAGACGTATACTGTGGTACTGGAGTACCGGAAATTTATCACACCACCCTCTCACCTAGTTCAAATTATTCCCATCGACTCATTTCATCCGTATTCGTTGTATTAATTAATTTCACACGACTTATACCTGCGATATGTCGTATAGAAGGTCTATTATATCTCCAAACAGCAACATTATTTTCAAAAACTCCTGATTTGAAATTGTATTTTTTGCTGCTTTTAGGAATTTGGGTCATTGGGGGCTGAAGAACTTGAATTTTCATGCACCATAAGCCTTTATAATTTATAAAAGGAGTATTCCGGTGGTTGGGGACTTGACACAACGGTGAGAGTCAGTTTGTATGTGACGTGTATTGCGATTCGTCTACGAGGTTTTCAATTTTATTTTCATGGCAGGAAGAACACGTTCGGTAAATTTAGTTCGAGAGAACATTTCAACTAATCATTTTTCTTTGTCTACAAACAGGTTCCAAGCCCCTAACCATTGCAACAGTAGCTCAATTGAATACGTCTGGTTATTAATACCGAAGACCGTTCGAAGAATGGGTACTTCAGCTAGTTATATTATATGGACATGGGTCCGGAAACGCTACCTTTCCATATTATACCTTATTGTGTGCAATTCATTAATGATGGGAAACACACAAGGACAGAACGTTCAAATCATGGGGTACATATACTGTTGGTTACGTTGTCATTATCGTAGGTGTACCGCCTGTGTTTTCTTTAACATGGCCCTGTTGCCATGCGACTTACTGTAACATCAACTGATCCAGTGATCAGTACGACCTTGACAAGCACACGGGTTACTACGTCGAATTCATCCTAGACTTGGCTCGTGCAATGGCAGTGTACAAAAATGCAGAGATTGCAGATTCCCATTTGATGTATGGATTGGCAGACGGCAATGGCTCTCAACGTTTGTACCGGGAGAGATTTCCAGGTCGAAGGTGCCCAGACAGGAAAACGTTCGAAGCCATTGATCATCGTCTGAGGGAACATAGCACATTTCAACCTGATACTCACGACCGGGGGAGGCCTAGAAGGACGCGGACACCTCCATGGGAGGCGGCAATTCTTCATGCATTTGACGACAACCCTAGTGTCAGTACATGGCAAGTAGCTGCAACGATGAATGTTGACCGCACGACTGTTTAGCGAGTGTTACACGGGAACCAGATGTATCCATACCATTTACAGCGTGTGCAGGCCCAATCAGCAGCTAATTTTCCTGCACAAGTACTCTTCTGCGAATGGTTTATTCAACAAAGTGTCAACCCTAATTTTAGTGCAACGGTGCTGTTCACAGACGAGGCGTCGTTTCAACGAGATCTGACTGTAAATTCTCACAATCGGCATGTATGGGCTGACGACAATCCTCACGCAACTGTTGAAGCACATCATCAACAAAAATTTTCTGTCAATGTTTGGGCCGGCATTGTTGGTGACTGATTGGTGGGGGTCTCACGTTCTTCCACTCAGGCTGAACGGACACAGTTACCATAATTCCGTAGAGAATGATCTTCCTGATCTGTTAGCAGATGTGCCTCCAACTGTGCGACAAAACATGTACTTCATGCACAATAGAGCACCACCTTATTTTATTGTTAATGTCCGTCGGCTTCTAAATAGCAGATTCTGTGACAGATGGATAGGTAGAGGTGGACATATTTACCTCACACCCCATTTTAAAAAGAAATTAATTAAAAGTTGAATTCAACATTAATAATAATAATTCATATGCAGCCGTGAATCTTAATACTCGTATTACTTAGCTATTTGAAACAGGACAGACCCAATCTGAACTTAGAGATCCTGTCATGAGAGGATACTGAGTACCATGGACATAACAAGCTCCGTGGCGTGAGATAGGATTGTCTCCAACCTCCGCAGTCACCACCGTGATATTTCCACTTAAGTAGATGACCGAGTGTCACAAGGAGTGACATGCCTGGGCAGGTAGTGCTCGAAGTGAGCGACGCCAGTAGTGCTTACCATTTATTTGTGTGTGTTGTGTTTATTTGATTTTCCAACCTGTGTTATTATTGAAAGAAATTTAATGTTTTTCTTTGAATGTAATGGAAGCTTAGATTTGTTTCTCTCATTGTTTCTTTTTGTATCCTGAGAGGATTTGATAGTTTAATGGTTTTAACGTAAAATAGGACTAGCTAGGATGATTAGCGTAAAGCTAAATATATGAAGTATGCGCTACCATCGTATCATAGGTATCATTATTATTGCAATTGAATTAATTGTAACTTGAAATTATTGCTAGTCGGACCAGGTTTGATTAATGCTATTCGAAAGGGGACATGCATTTGCTTAGGGATTACTTGACGTATCACATATTTAGCTTCATTGCCGATTGTTTTATGTTTTTGTATAGGACTTCGTTAGAGGATATTTATAGGGAATTAGTTAAGGGATTTTTTAAAATAAATTAGATTAATGATGGATTAGTCATTGAGTAAGGCAGGGGTCTGAATTTTTGAATACATTTATAGGAACTATTAAGTCAGTCTGGATCATTTATTAGCATTGTTTTTTCCTTGCGGGTGTGCATCCTGGGCTAGTTTGAGCTAGCGCCTCTTACAAAACCCCGGAAACGGCCCGAAATTATTTTTTCTTGTGCGGAGCTAGTCAAGATGCACATCTGAACCTCTCCCTAAATGGTTCGTTTGGAAAGGAGTCTCGTGGTGACTTAAGGGAACCAAGTACCCTTAAACGGGATGAATTTTTTTATTTTTATTTTTTTTTTTCACTTTCATGCTGAGGGATGTCTAATAAATGTAATTCTAGAGTTTCATATCCTAAATCCATCTGGAAATGTCTCATTTTTAACAATTAGTGCATGCTTGTAACCTTGGTGACGCCCTTTTTCATATGAAGTTCACTTTATCAACTTCTATTCCGTTACTTTTTGTGTCAGATTGATGTGCGTACCCTCGTTTTAAAGAGGAATTAACGTAGCTGAAGTTGGTCCTACTGTCTTTATGTCACCTTCTTTTGTTTTTACACAGGGAGTTGGTTTATTTTGATCCATAACACAGGGAGTTATTTGTTTTGATACAAACCATATTATCTTGTTTGCCGGAGAAAAATGGGTAATGTTAAGAAATTTGGCCGAAGAAAAACTCATGGAAATCAGTATAAGAACAAGAATACATCTTTATGAAGTAATAAATGTAGTGGTGCAGGTAGTGGAAGTGTAAGAAACAGTGAAGGAAATAATATTGAAAGTGAGGTTAGACCTACAAGCAACAGTGGGTCCACTCTGACTGTACAGATAGTCCTACAAGTGCATCAAGGAGGAAAGTTTCTTCTTCAAGATCTATGTTTAATAAATTTGGCAACATTAATACAGATGTAAATATAGTGACCACAGGTTTTCAGTTTGTAGATATTGAACTGCTGTCTAAAGCTTTGAGACAATTTGTAGAGTGTAAGTATTGTAATCATGTGGATTGCATATCTGTGCATGAAGACACTGACAAACGAATGGGCCTTGCTAGTGTCATATGTATAAAATGTGATTATTGTGAAAGGGAGTATCAATAAGAGAAAATGTGCATGACTTGGAAAAGATGAGAAAAGCAGTGTGGTGCACATATTTTCATAAGCTCTCGACAGACAATCAACCTCAACATGGACTCTGCCCAACAGATTCATGGTGTAGGTATAATTCTTCTGAAAGGGCAAACTACAAGCACCATGGCCTTCCTGAACCTATTTTACATGCCATAAAACCCATATATCGGGATTTGGCTCACCCAGACCTGCTAAGAAAATGCTTACATGGCAAAACCCAGAACCCGAATGAGTCGTTTAACAACATTATATGGACTATAATACCCAAGAATATGTTTGTTGGGTATGATACCCTTAAAATTGGGGTGCTGGAAAGTGTTCTGTGCTTCAACATGGGAAACATTGGAAAAGCACAAGTGCTTGCCCACCTAGGGATTGAACCAGGCCTAAACACCATACATCAGCTTCAGAAAATGGATGACGTGCGTGTGAAAAATGCTGATCGACAGGCACAACAGATGACCAAATTAGCAAGAAAGAAAAGGAGAGGAGCCAAACGGAGGAAGGAAGATATGGATGATCCAGAGTATGGAGCTGGAAAGTTCTAAACCACAAAAAGCACATGTTCTTTTCTAACTTAACTTTGAAGTTAAATATCTGGAAACATTATTTTTTTTGGTGTGGGGTGCTCATCTTGGAAACTACGAAAGATACAAGGGTAAAACTAATACCACTTTTAAAACTAACACTGATCTCCATGTTAAACACAAATTCATTATAAACTAATTCATACTTTGCTCATAAAAAATTCATGTGCAAGAAAAAAATTAGTTTTTTTTACTTACATGAAAAAAGTAAAATATAAAATAAAATGGATGAACTAATTTTGCTTAAAATGCATTTAACACAGAGATAAAGGCAACTGTTACAACAATATCAAATTTCACTGCTCTATCTGCAATACTTTGGAAGATGAGCTCCCCCAAGTTTTACTAAATTAACATTGTTCGTATAGGGAGTACTTGGTCCCCTTAAGTGGTCCCATGTCGCATGGAACTTCGAACTAAACGGGCTCAATATACATAGGTTGCTTTTTTAAGTTTTGGCAACTATGTTATAAATTGATAAATAACACACCTACATGGTCCCAAGTTTCATAGGCCCTCGATGTAGTCTCCAGCACTGCGTACTACGCATTCCCAGCGACGCGGAAGCCGTTGGATTCCGTTGGCATTGCCCAACCTATCGATGGTGCGAAGAGCGCGCTCGGCATCCTGCACAACATCTCCAATTGTAGGGTAGCGGTTCCCGCACAGTGGCTCCTTCATCTTCGGGATGAGATCAAAGTCGCAGGGGGGGAGAGTACCTCCCAGTTCCAGAGATTCAACAATGCAGACAAAACTGCTGTGGGTGCCCCAGCATTGTCGTGCAGAACGATGGGCGGAGTATCGATGTGGTGACGCCGTTTCCTTCTCAGAGCTGATAGGCGATTGTCTTGCAGAAACGATCAATAGTACGCCGCATTAACGGTTTTCCCTGGGGGAACGGTATGTTTTATGATCACACCATCCCAATCATAGGCAAGAATCAACATTACCTTCACATTGGTGGGGGTTTGTCGAACTGTTTGTTTTCGTGGTGATCCGTGGTGCCGTCACTCATTCGATTGGTGTTTCAACTGTGGTTCATAAGATTTGGCCCACGTCTCGTCAATGGTTATGATACGCCGTAAGATGTCCTCTCCTTCACGCTCATAACGCTGCAAGTGCGTATGAGAAGCGTCATATCACAGCCATTTCTGCATGACGGTTAAGTCATGCGGAACCCATTTTGGCGTAATTTTCCTCATTTTCAGGCAGTCCCTCAGGATGTGGAGGACAGTCAAATTCGCCAGTCCTGTATCTTGCGCTAATTCAAGAAGCGTTAAGTTCCGATCCGCCTCCACTAACGCGGATACCATCTGTGCATTTTTATCACTTACTGGTGGGTGACCAGATCAAGGCATGTCCTCCACACGTTTGCGCCCATCTCGAAAGGCTGCAACCCATCTTGCTACCGTTCTATAAGGTAAAGCAGCTGCACCGCACGCCTCGTGCAGTCCTTGGTAGCACTCTCGAGCCGTGCGACCCCTAGCACACTGAATTTTTTATCCAGGTTCTCTGATTTTGCTTCGAAAACATTGCGACCGTCTTCCGCGAGCGCTTGCCCACAACTACTCATCTAACAGGCGCCACTGCATACGAATGGGGGAGGGGACGGACGAGGTCATGTGCTCTAAGGGAGGGGATACAGGTTAGCTACTTTTGGTAACAATGGCAGAGTCGAACACCATTGCAACATAAAGCAGCAGCATCGTTGCCAAAATTAAAAAAGCATATCTTGGCATCCAATGAAGAAAGGATCACAAAATTAGAGAAAGCATACAGACTTACATGGAACCACTACAACAACAAAAACTATCTCCATCAATGCCAAACTACGACACTATAATACAATAGTCTTACCAGTAGTCTTATAAACTTCAGAAACGACAACAATCAAGGGAAGAACAAAAATCTTGGAACTAGAGAAACAAGAGAGAAATACTGATAAAGGTCTACGGACCAGTTCAGAAAGAGGGAATATGGATAAAGAGACCGACAATGGAATTGTATAAACAGAGACGATTGCAAACAACATCAGGAAAAGATGGGAAATATTTTATGGACACATACATAGGATGAACGAAGACAGACTGACCAAGAAGATTTATTATATAGTTATGACAAGTAGACTGAAAACCAATAATGGGTAAAAGAAACCGTGGAAGACCTCAAGAAACTTAACATCTCTACAGAAGACAGGAGAATATACAGAGAGAAAATCAGAAAACAGAAATTTGAACAACCGCTCAAAGAGGAAAAAGAGGAGCAGGAAAGAAGTGGACAGAAGAGAGAAAGAGAGTTTTTGGGAAGAAAGAAGAAAGGGACAAAATACACATGACAATTGATTGTGTTTTACCGCTCTCCTTAAAGGGAATTGACGAAAGTAATAATAATAATAATAATAATAATAATAATAGGCTATGACATGCAATTCTTTCCAGGTTATTTTTCGCATATTCCAGTATTAGGAATTATCTTGTGTTGGCAGACTGAAAAATTCCCAATATAAATACTTATTCATAAAGGTAACTTTCAGTTATGCATACATTAAAGTGAAAGAACATGCTTCCTTGTACACAGTTCAAAAGAATTAGGGGAACATGTTTTGTTACGTCTGGTATGTGAACGTTAATTTTGTAGATGGGATTCCATTGGTCGTCCAGCATGCCTTGAGACCTTAGCAACTCAGGGTATGTCAAATCGAAATTATACTCCATCTGTAGGCGTAGCCATGCATTAAACTGTCAGGTGATCCTTCAAATCAAAGTGAATAGCAGTGCGTCCGTGTGTTGTTGTGAGGTACACAGACCACTGTGGTCATTTGAGCACGTTGTACGTAAACCAGCACATGGAATGAGACATCTTAACGAGGTTCAAGTCGCAAGGGCTGTCACTTTGATCCAGGAAGGATGGACTATTCGTCGTGTTGCTATGTATCTCAATGTCTCTCCGTCAGTTATTCAACGCTTGTGGAATCGCTACAAGACAGGCCAGTTCTCAAGGAGGGCTGGACAAGGTCGTGGACGCATGCCAACCCCACAAGATGGCCGATACCTGACCATCTGTGCGTTGCGGCGTCGTTCAGCAACTGCAGAGAACAGCAACAAGACCTCAAGAGGGTCACGGGAGTCACGGTGTCCGACTAGACAGTAAGGAACGGGTTAAGAGAAGTGTCCTTACGACCCAGATGTCCTGTCCGATTGCCCCGTTTACCGCAGCAACATCACGCTGCTCGCCTACTGTTTGCCCGTACCCAGGTCATCTGGCAACTTCGCCAATGGAGACCTGTGTTGTTCACAGACGAGTCCAGATTTCCCCTGACACAGCGTGATGGACGTCAGCATGCATTGAGACGCCGTGGTGAGCAGTACATGCCAAATGTTGTCCATGAAGTCGACCGATTCGGACAAGGTTTTGTGATGGTGTGAGGTGGCATCAGTATTGATGGCCGTACGGATCTTGTCGTTGTCCATGGTAATCCTACTGCTGCGGGGTACATCGAGCAGATACTGCTAGAGCATGTGTTGGCTGCTGTATACGGTGTTGGCCCTGAATTCGTCCTCATGCACGACAATAGCAGGGTTCATGAAGCGCGCATCACCAGAGTTGTCTTGCGAGAACTGGACATTCAAGAGATGGAATGGCCAGCAGTGAGTCCCGACCTTAATCCCATCGGGCATGTGTGGAATAGGCTTGATAGAAGTGTTCGTGGGCCTCCTGTTCCACCACTGATGTTCCAAGACCTCGAACAGTCTCTCATTGAAGAATGGGACCTGATACCGCAACGCGACCTCCGTCGACTTATACGGAGCATGCCACGTAGGGGCGAAGCTGTGATAAATGCTCGTGGAGGACATACACCACACTGAAGCTCTCCAACTGTGATAAAATCCACCCTGGAGTACTGTTTTCACTTTGTTTTCACCACTATTTGGACATTTCCGTTTGTGTTCTGAAAAAGAACGAGAGTCCCTCGCTATTCTTTTGTAACGGCAACTGTAAACAATAAAGGTTTAGTTGGTAATATACCTGGGTGTGAGGTATTGTTTTGTTGTGCATGGAATCCGTTCAAAAACATGTTCCCCTAATGTTTTTGTACTCTGTATGTTGCACACTTACTCATTTAAATGATTTCCACCTGTTTCACTTTCTTCATCCGGGGTTCCGTCTTTCACTCCCTAGGGATAAGATGAAATAATTAATTATTTTGCTATTACCTTATAATTTTTACACAATAACAAACCATGAAATTGTACGGCACAGCTTAGAAGATATATTCACTAAACGACTTTCATAATTTCTATCACATCCTAATGCTAGAGATGAATATCACACAAATAAGTTGTCATGTCTACCCTACTCCTATCTCCACCACCTCATCTAGGGATCATGAGACTTCTAGAAACTCAGAGAAATTGCTGAGATCAGTGCCTTAATGGACGTAATAGTTTTAAGGGGGCATGTAATGAAATTGGTGTCAAAAATCGATTTTTTGGAAACGTGTTATTTGTAATCTACATAGTGTAATTTACATTGTGTATAAACTTTATAGTTATCGGAGGCATGGAATTTCATTAAAGGACATTAAATGTCAAACTATGCACGTATACTTGGTGTGAATACAGGAGTGTTCACCATAAAGCGTTCAACACCATTGACAAGAATAGACTCACGGAATTTGAGAAAGGGATGTCTGATTTTGAGCTGGAAGCCTGACAGAAAATGAGAGGGCAGAAAAGAATGTTGCAGGATGAAGAGTATGAATATGGAGGATTTTAAAAATCAAATAAGCATCTTTCATATTTGAATATGGTAACCAAATGTTTAAATGCATTTTTCTCTAATATACATTTCTTGTAGAATCTGAAGGCTTTTCTCAAAAACTATAAATCGCAGAGCTATGCTTTTTTCAGTGGTTCATTACACATTGTGGAATATAGGGAACTAAAATTGTAATCATTACTTATTTAAATGTTTATTTATACGGTTTTATGTGATGAAAAAATGTATAATTTCTGCGACAGTAAGTTCAAGATGTTTTAAGTAAAATACTAATATGCATATGTAATTTATTTTAGTTCAGTATTCACATTGTAGTGATAGCTTCATACAGTAATAATTTCAAAGTGATCGTATCATTAGAATTCCTGTTATGGCTTTCATGCAAGAAGGGCATAACTGTAAAATGTCTCATAATATTAATGTATATGCCTACATCTAGGTCTCTAATTATATATTTTTCATTTATTACAGTTAGTTATCTATCTACACACTACATTTCATGCCTTTAAATCAAAAACTATGTTTGTAATGATTCTTTAAGAAAAGGCTTGCATTTCCGATTACATCCCCCCTTAAGGATTGAGGACAAATGAACATTTCATTTAAAATGTTTAGCTGTAAGACTATAAGAGGTCATTACAACTAACACGTATCACTGAGTAACTAGCAACTAGTGATAAATAACTCACATGTGCCACCATTATACAGGACAGTTTTTCACAAGAAAGCTGCAAATTAAAGCTATTTAACTTAACTTAATTAACAATTTAGAGTAATTTTAGCGATAGAAGCCAATTTTCACTGTTGCCAAATTCTATTAAAGAAAGCTTTTCAGTCGGTCAACACAACTTGTGCCCAATTACATTTGGCGGGAAACAAGTATCTATACATCCTAACCTGAAAAGAAACGATATATTATTACAAACTAACTCGCTTTTATGTACAAAATGGGGCACACAATTGGATGACATGTTTTGAACTCAAGCGTTCATCTTCAGGTCTGGTTCACTTAGTTTAATTAGTATAGGATGTTTATGAATAGTATAGACAACATCGGTACTGAAGTTATTTACAATAACAATTCAATAGAGACTGGCTGCGTGGCTCGGCGGTGACGTTGTCGCTTGAAGGGCCCAAGGTTGCAGGTTCGTATCCTGGCACAGTCAGCTGGCATTTGAGGGTGCGCAAATGCAAGGGAGCCGTGTCAGTAGATTTACTGGCACGTTAAGGATTACCTTCTGGGCAGAATTCCGGCACCTCTAAAAGCCAGAGTAGTTAAAAGGAACGTAAAATCAATAACATTATTCTTATTATAAATTCAATGTGTCACAGGCTACATATTTAAACCATATTAATAATAATAACGCAACAACCATAGAAGTGAACATTACCATACTGTTTCACACGTTTTTACAAACTTATATAATCTAAACATTGTATACAGTGTTGCACCCCCAACGTGTGTCTCTTCTGAAGGCTATTAACTCGCTTGGCTTGGCTTGTGTTAGGGGAGGTATTCCAAGAGACGTGGGGGATGCAACTAGGTGCATAAACGGGCAGAGGTAGGAATAGCGGTTCCGCCAGGAGTGGATGAGCAAGCCAGCCGACCTAGTCGCCGGAGCGGTGCCCATGACCTAGCGGGGAACGTGGAGTGAAGGCGAGTGTTGGGCAAGGCTGAATAACAGCTGTGCGCAAAATAATGGAGGCAGAAATAGATGGATCGTACCGATGTTTATGTGTAAACGTTGCAACTGAGGTGTGATGATATGATACAGAGTAGTGTAGGTCTGGCGAGAGTAGGTTTAGGATGAATGTGAGCACGACTTACCAGCATGATGTAGTCCTGAAGTGTAGTGGTAGTGGTGAGTGTACGGGCGAAGCTCCCGGCAGCATCTCTGTGGGCGACTGTTCTCGAGCCTCCGTCAGTTTGGGTATTTAAGGGTTCTTCTATGTTTCGTTGTTTGTGTCAGCAGAATTCGTTTAGTGGTAAGCAGCATTATTTCCTTGACGCTGCAATCCTCGTCTGTTATGATTGTTGCTCATAATTATTGCTTCATGTATCTGGCTGCTTGTGTACTGGGTGTACTGGAATTTATTTCTCCATCCTTCCATCACCTGTCGTTTGTCTTCAATAGATTACGTGATAAGGAGATGTCATATTTTGTGGCGACACATAAAGATACTTACCTCCTTGAGATCTGAAGACTGTATTTCTGTTTTGGTGCATGCTACGATCTCCGGAATAGAACATTCCTCTATCTTAATATCCGGATCGTCCTGCAGAGAAATGCAGATATTATTTCACAAATATGTTCCTCTGCATAGGTGGAATTACATCTTACACATGAATTGTAAACTTCCACTGAAGTATCCAAACTGAAGTTAATTCAACTTCACATTCATAGTTTCATTACGTCAACGGACACAGCAAAAACATACAAGTTCAGTGGAGTTTATATCTGAAACCATTGCAGTTCGTGTACACTTGCCAAATGTAAGCCTAGCAGATTGTCGCTAGCGTTCAGTTACCATATAACGTTAATTTCTATCATGAAAAAGTGACAAGCAACGTTGGGTTGAAAAATCTAGTAACAAGCGTTGTGTATTTTCTCCATGAGACCAGGTTCAAGCAGTAATGATCTCAAGGATACTCAAGGTCGTGAGAGGTTTAATAGAAACGATATTTGAATCTAGGTTTATTCTTAAGGTTTTTGTTAATTTATTATAGGGGATGTGGACATCTTGGTTATCAGCCCCGTTTAGTAGGGTGTGTGTTGAACTTGTCTGATAACCTGTATTTATATGCTGACTGTAGTAGTGTGTGCAACTATATTAAGGGCAGAGATGAAGTAGATGCCTCGGATCTTGTTCTATCCTAGCATTTGCCTGGAGGGAATGTAAAAAAAGGTAGAAACCACACTCAGGACAACTGCTCTCAGCTCCCAGATTCGACCTACGATCTCCGGACTTGCTACAATTGCCTTCACGACCATTGTGTAAGAATTAACGAGCACGACTACGTCGCGGGACTTATTCGTCAGTACAGGGACTGCTATTTAAAATCTAATTACATACGAATTCACTTATAATATATAATACCTGACCCCTTGACCTAATCAATATGATTAGGCACTGTATTATAAATGGAGAACTAAATATGAATATTTTTATAGACAACAGCCGCACAGGTTTTCTAAACGAAATTGCCGATCGCAGTCTAATAAAATCAGAGACCTACGCCCACAGGCCATCGCTGATATGTTTATTCCATAACGACCCACATCACACTTTCCCCCAATGTTCGACGTTCGGAGAACATGGTGGCCACTCAAATCGGTCAACGATTTCCAGGAGTATTCCAGGAATTTTCCAGGAGTAATTCTCATTTTCCCAGATTTTAAAATAAACGAGTGTCCAGGGGGGCTTTATCGGTTGCCTACTTCAAGACCAAAATAAAGCAGTTGTGTTTGGTTTACCTATACAGATGTTGACAAAAATTAGTGGTGATTGTGTTATTGATGCGCAAGCCTACACACAAATGATTTAATTGTTGTTTTAAAAAGCCTTTGTTTCTCAAATATCCGCTTTAAAAAAAGAGAAAAGAATGCCACCTGCAATTTTATTGCGCTGAAGTTGTCTAAACTCAGTATGTTTTACAAAAATATTATCGCGTGTTCTCCCACACAGAAACAGGTAGCCTGAGGAAATTTATTTCGTTAACGATAGAGTGCTCACCCAAAACCGCAGCGGGAGTATGATTTAAGGTGGAAAGATTTTTATAATTAATTAACAGTGGCTATTTTCCAGGAGTTTTCAATTTTTTCGTCATTTTCCAGGTGTTTTCCAGGAGTTTTCAAGACCTAATAAAAATCCAGGAGTTTTCCAGGATTTCCAGGATTTCCAGGTTTTCCAGGAGTAGTGGCCACCATGGGAGAAGAAACGAGAAAACTTAACTACAAAATGAGCAGTATGTCTGTTATATTGGAGGCTGTCATTAATGTACAGGGTGAGCCGACAGCATACTGACAGCCATAGCAAGCCCAGGAGGCTGTAAACAGTGGACAAACACTAACTCTTATAGGAAAGAGGAGAGGGCCCACTAGCTATGAGCCCATGAAGAAGTACGCCCCTTACAATAATAAGTATGGTCCACACACGGGGTTGAAGCTACGATATGAGTAATTGACAACACTGGGTACTACAGCGCCACCCCACTGCAAGCGCTGCTAGGCAAAAGTTCGCTTCATAATAGGTTGATAGGCCTTGTTATATTTGATGTTGTATGTCGTTGTAACGAGTCCAGCAATCTTGATTGGGACAGTTTATGTGAGAACTGGTGAAATTGCGATGATCTGCTGGAAGGAGCTGTGACTGTAGCATTCCTGAGTAAATGCATGGATGTACTTGTACTGTAATAGGGAGAGAGTATCATAGTGGTGATACGCATAACTAAACATAGCACCATGATGGCGGCTATGACTTTGGAACTTTTGTAGTGGTGATATCGTGAACTTATGGAATAAGATCGTAAAGCAAAGAGAGCTACTCTAATTGTTTCTTCAGGGACAGGAAGACATACGGAGGTCGAGTCATAAGTCATGGCAACTATTTATTTTTCTCTCGAACAGGAGACAACACGGAAAATCAACGATATGCATTTGGAAACGTACGGTATGCACCTCCGTTAAGTGATGTGGCACCCACATTGCACACATTTTATACATATGTAGGTCCTTGTGTAAAATGCGCCGTATTGTTGCCGCTGGTATTGCTGTACGGTCTTGCAATTCCGCTATAGTCCAGTGCCTGTCCTCCTGTAAACACTGATCGATCACCATTATCCGTACATCTTTGTCCATGGACACTCGACGGCCTGGGTGAGGCAAATCGGCAGTTGATACTCTACCCCGTTTGAACGTCTCCACCCAACTCGCCACTGTTCTATAGGTAAAGAAGTGGACTCGTTACGAAACATGTCGCATCAATCTGGGGAGGTTTCAACAGGAAGGACAAGCCATGTTGAAGCGCATTATCGCAGTCGATGAAACATGGGCACGTGCTTATGAACCTGAACTGAAGAGACAGTCAAGTAATGGCGTCGTCAGGGGTCACCACCGAGACACAAGGTACGACAAAATCCATCACCCAATAAGGTTATGGTTATCCTGGCATTCGATTTTCAAGGTGTTCTTGTGTGTCAACCAGTGCGTGAGGGGTACAGTCTCAATGTAGTGTATTACAATCCTTTCTTGTTGTACCAATTGCGCCGTGCAGTGCGAACCAAACATTCTGATCGTTTGGACGACTCCATAATCCTACACGATAACGCGACAGCTCACACAGCAGCCATCGTTCAGCGTCGTTTACAACGGTGAGGATGGGAGGTTCTTCCATACCCACCTTGTTCGCCTGATCTGAGCTAATGTGACTATGATCTAATCCCCAAAGTCATGAAGCCACTACGTGGACGACGGTTTGCTAACAAAGAAGACATCGTAACAGCATTTCGGAGGGAGGTGTTACACGTTAGCGACACACATGCAGCGAATGGTATTCAGCGCCTGCCCCACCGCTGGCAACGCGCAGTCGACACCTGGGTGATTATTTCGAAGGTGTTCGAATGTGTTCTGTCACTTACCTACGAGCATCTCCTGACGCCAGAATTTATCTTCAGGTACTATGCATACTTACATGCCCTATATTTCCAAATGCATACCGTAGATTTTCCGTGTTGTCTTTTGTTCGCGAGAAGAAAAATAGTTTCCATGATTTATGACTCGATCCCTCGTATATAAAAAAGGCAAGTAAAAGAAAAACCTTTTGGTGGAGATATGAAAAGAATTCTATTTGAATCGCTACTCGATGGTTTATTCCTCATGTTCCTTCCAGAAATATAATCTTCATGACTAATGCCCAAGATGTTAAGAAAAGCAACTAGAAAATGAACCCATATAGCAGTGTCTTATAGAAATTCCTTAGTTCAGAGACACTAATAACCAACAAAATGTAACCATGTCTGGTGAGCAATTTATATGACCTAGCACAAGTAAAATCTGCATTTTCTTTCCTTTGTACATTCAATAAATTTTGGCTTAACTTCTATATTTTATTACAGTACCTTCCTTTTTTTTATCAGTTTCTATTATTTTCCTTGTACTTCGTAGATTACAGGATATGGTCTCTTGCCTCTTATCGAATGTATTCTGGTTGGTGGTTATAACACCCTACGGCACGAGAGAGAGATATATCTGCTCTACCATTTTATATGTTTATCATTCATAAGTCTTCAGCTATGAACTGGCGCCCACCCAAGTATTATATTTTATTACCACAAATTGGTTTAGAGATCGGCCCAAAGAAATGTATTACATTGTAGATAACATGGCGGCTGTGCATGTTTGAAACACGTTACGGCAAATGTTCATTATTAGAAATAATGTTCATTTTAGGTTCCGAATTGACAGTGAATGAAAATAAGACTTTTTCAATTTTCAGCCTATTCAATACTTTTACTTCTAACACACTTCAGGGGTACATCAAGTTATTTCAAAAACCACTATAAGATACGCTACACAAGTAGCATAATTGAATTATAGACATTGAACAATCTTCAACGTCACTTCATATTTTGGTATTCAACAAAGTGTTATTGAGTACCAAATGACGTTGATCTTAACACAGGACAGGAGCATGTGGACCTGAGAGCTTGAGAACCTTCCATGTTGTTTTATATTAGTTTTAGGTAGATTTCATTAGAAAGCTAACTATTGCAATGGGTACCATGTTTCGACTTCCGGAAAATATCGACATATCTTCGCGTTTCACATCCCCTAGACCCCAAAACCACCGTCAGTTCAAAAGTTTATATATAATTTATGTATGTATATATATATATCAGTTTTTTGTGGACACGATAACTGCCGTAATTTTGCACCAATCACTTTGAATTTTTTACAAAATATGCATCCCTTTTAAATCTCGGTCGAGTTCGTTAATGGGCAAAATCGATCGAAGGGGGTGAAAATTAGGGGCCTTTTTCGAAAAAGTGAAATATCGCTATAACTCTCTTAATACGTGAAATATCGAATCCATTCAAAGTTCATAATATGTGTCCGACAAGTGCCAAAAATTTATGTTTAAAAAGATTTTGATAGCACCAACCATTGACCAAAGGGGTGGAAAAAAGTGGGTTTTTCGGGAAGCATTAATCATATCTCTCTTAATAAGCACAATATCAAAACCGTACAAAATGGAAAATATTCCCCTAAAAGTTAACTAAAACTTTTGTCTGAAAGAATTTTTGATATGACCCACCATTACGCCAAGGGATGAGAAAATGATTTCGGCATTAAAGAAAATGCCAAGTGCCATCAGAGTTTACCATGACAACGCTTCTAAATTGATGAGGATGAGCCATCAGCAGTTGCTATGACAACGCCACAGCACGAGATCACATTCAGTTTTCCATCTGCTGTGGGAAGCGACTTCGGTATCGGAACTGGTAGCATGCTGAACTTTTATGCCCAAGGTCGCGGGTTCAAACCCGGCTGAAGTCGTCGGATTTTCTAAGAGTGCTAAAAATCCCTGAGTATGATTTCCTTCGGAGGGGAAGTTCCAACTTTCGTTGAAAGTTGATGGTTGCGATGGCATCTAGTAGACAAGTTCACAGTTAGGTGTCGTTGACATTAGTATATGATACAAAATTAGGAACTACTACTTAAAATTGACCGTCTGCAGACCTTACCTGAATTACAGACTAATACAGTCATCACAATTAACACCATTTATCAGACAGATTCTACACACACCCAATGTACACGGGGTTACATGACCACGTTGTCGCAGCCCCTAAACTGAGGAACCAACCAACATCTCTGCGGGAGATAAAATTTTGCGTGAAGAAGTAACAGACTGTTAGATAGTTACACATCAGTTCCAAACCTTGCATAAGGACAGTGTGATCACAAGTATAAAAATGAACCCCAAATGACAAGAAGGTTACCATCCCCATAAGACAATAAAATGTTAAAAATATGCATAGAAAAACGAAAAAAAAGTTAATTAACCTCCAATTGTAAAATACTTTCTCGCAATAAATGAGGTCTGATCCTCCTACGAAAAACTGCATATTTTGCCTATTATAGCCTATCCCCTAGTTTGCCCGGTGAAATCTACCTCCGCCTTCCGACGTGCCGAGAGGAATTTTTAATTATTGTTTTTTAAATGTTTTATTGTATAAAGTGTATTTTGCCTTTGTTTTGAGAGATCCAACGTTCTATTTCATGATGTGGTCTAAACATAGGATTATGGGCTGAGAAAGGAATCAATTGGTTATGAAACATGTACCCCTGAAGTGTGTTAGAAGTAAAAGTATTGAATAGGCAGAAAATTGAAATAGTCTTATTTTAACTGTTCTTTATCACGATTTTGAGAGATATATAAGTCAATTATACGTTCAAACTATTCGCAATAGCAAATATTGCTCCTGGATAACAACATACTGTCATATTTCTGTAGCTTATAATCGTGATCCATGCTTTTGATTCGTAAACCATATTGTTTTAGATCCCTTAGTTGGGGGTAGTTAGGTCTAAAACATATGTGTTAGTGTACTAATTTGGAAGGTGATTTCTAGAGAGGGCAGCTTCCCGTAGCTGGGTAAGCTTACCAGTGTAGAGTGTTGTGTGATGTTTAAATGCTAGGGGGTGCTCCTATAAATACGTAAGTGTCGCTTAGGGGATGATCTACTGGGCGCAGGTTAATGTACTGGCCTCCCAGCTGGTCGGAAGGAATTATATAACAGACCTGCTTGCGTCAGCTATGCCGGCGGCTCGCTGCCAGCGGACGCGTGCGGTAGACACAATGGAGCCTGAGCAGGCGATTACCGGCTACTATTGTCACGCTTACTCGTGACAAGAGTCAGGAAGGGTGTTAGGATGTAAAGAGGCGTGTAATTACAAATGCAATGTGTAGATTACTGACCAAGTTTTTATTGGCCAGTGAGTATGAAATTGTATGTTCCTTTTGGGGGAACGTGAATAATAATGCAAGTTATGTGTACAAGTTTGTGGGTAGGTTTTACAAAGTATAGGATATCTGAACACTTGCTGACTCACCTGATGATAGCAGCTTGTAGCAGAGCCTCCGGCTACACACACTGTATGACAGATAATAGAGAGAGCCTGTCCTCATTAAGGCCTTCCTTTTTATAGGTTCTGGTGTTGCTTCGTCGACATTCCATCGATGTAGGTGCCCTAGTTGGCTATTGTGTAGGTGTTTGTGAGTGTGATGCAAGTGGCTGGCAGGCTTCCCAAGCTGGGTAGCCGCCCTTGCTGTGTAAAAGGTGCTGTTCTGGACTTATGAGATTTGCCAGTTAGGGGTGGTTTTAATAGATGATGGAGGGTGGCTTCAGGGGGTGCAACCCCCTGGGGGCCTGTACAATATTATAATTAAAACGTGGTGTTGCTCACACCAAACAATATGGATCATACGACGTCTTTGTACACAGTCCAGAATAAAACCGACCAGTCGAAAGTCGTAATTCGGTGCGATCTTTTAAAATGGAAATTAAATTAAATACGGATTGGAGTGACCTGGCTAAATAAAAATAAAACATACTATTTGTGAGCTAATATTTTCATGATGGTAGTTGGCTGCAATACCACTAGGCGTGCTGCAGTAGATTCTTGTTTCCATACCTTACAATGCGTCATTCACTTCTATTATATTTGGTGATCTGTGAGTCCACATGCTATTGCGACTTGATAGGGCAGACCAACTCACTATATTTGCAAATCATTTTAATGAACATAGATTCCTGTTGTTAGGTATCACAGCATCAATCAATGTGGCTTGCTTTATCTTCTTGCCACTAGTTCCAACCTGTTGTGCGATACCGATTGATCAGTTTGAATGTTTATGTCCCTATACAACTTGCAGTCATTGTTTGCAAGAACATTCTACGGGTGGTACTGGGAATACAGAAAATTCTGTCCTCTTCCACCTCTGCCCAGGCACCAGTAGAGTGCACATACATTATCATTAGCTACTGCATGTGGTGTAGACTTCACCTACTATAGGGACGAGCGCGCCCACACAGAGAAACTGCATCACCAAAACAATAACAAATACGAAACACTAAATAATCCAAACATCGTAGTAATGTTTAATGTGAAGATCATTCACATTGTTATACGAAAGGAAATATAGAACCTATGATCGCCTGTATTTGATGTTCACAGCCATTCTTTTATCATCAAATATATCACCAGCCCCATCCAGCAGGTATAATAATAAAATAGTATGGCCTCGGATGCCGTGTGCAAACTTTGTTATTTTACGCCCAAAGGGCAGTTTGCATGTTGAATTTTCTTGTTCCTTGGAGGGCTATGAAAGTCAAGGAGGTTAGATATGAAACTGTTTGATACTATATCGCTTTCTAGTAGAGAATGGAGGAACTTTTGTATTGGCGGAATATCCCAAGATTCATTTTGCCACGGCCTACTTAGTTCAAATGGGTTCTTTAACATACTAACAACGTATGACATGAGTGTCGTGATTTTTGTCGCCTTTCAAAATTTACTTACAATGGCCAGGAGCGAACCTGCACCCACTCACCCACCATGGCAAGCCATTCAGCAGGTTATCAGTGGGCAACAGATCATGTGACTCCTGGAAAGTATTATACATGGTCTTTATATTTGCTTGGCAAGGACATTCTCGCTCCACCAGTTACGGCTCAGTTGCCGGCGATCGCGCGCGCATATGTGCGGCAGAGTACGGTGCTTAAAATCAATATCATGCATTTTTACTCACCATGTTTGCAGTAGATGCTGAAAATGTTCCCCATCCGCTACCAATCATAATCGGTATCCCCTTATTAAGTTTCCCGTTATTCCGGTTAATTTAGCTTCAGTAAGGAAATAATGAAGTCTATTTTTATTGTTAACTGAACCTGTAGGTTTGAATCTCTTAGCCAGTTAGTTGCTTTATTGTCCAATTGATAGGAATGGTTCTCCCTGGAAATTTCACTCGAAACTTTTGTCTTCTAGTGCACGAATTCCTGCACTTTGTTTACGTATTGTGCAGATATACACGTTCACGTAACGAATATTTCACATAAGTCGTTAAAGTATTATACACAATCACAATAAAACACTATAGAATACGACATATAGTACACAGTAGTTTTATAAAACACCCAATTAGCTCGGAGCTCACACGTCTAACGTATCAAGAGCGTGGGAATATGGCCGGAGACCAACCTGTAGCAGCCTGCGAATGTCGAGCGGAATCACCTTGCCAAGCAAAAATAAAGACCCTGTATATGTCTGACGCAATGCAGAATATTCAGACAGTGCTAAATAACGTGCTACGTTAAACGAAAATGTTAACAGATCCAGATTCCTACTATTTGGTAGTAAGTATTAAGCTAAGTCACTAAACTTTGTTTGTCTCTAAGAATGCAGTGTTACAATATACACATTAAAATACAACTTACAATGTTGGGAAATTCATCAGGATGATTGAGCTAGTCTGGCTCATTCTTGATGAATGGTTGTTGCTCCATAATATGCAGGAACCTGGAACACACAAAGTGTTTAGAATTAATTACACACATTGCACATTGCCATGGAGCCCAGTGGGGATGAAATTGAGGACGGACTTATTTATTAGGCAGCGTCCACGTCCATACAATTGAAATTATTCCATTGTGAATACTATTCTACTGAAGAAAGGATTGCGTGGTCGAGCGTTATCGTCCACGAAAGTGAAATTTGGGCCTAAATTGTCAGCATAGCCTTTCACTACAGGCACCAGGATAGTATTCTTGTCATACGCCCTGGGATGTACACAAGAGGGGTTCAGCGACTATACATGATGCCACCCCAAAACATTTCACTACCTCCTCCCTGTTGGTATCGGTCTCCGATGTATTTGTCGTGCATATGTTCTGTGCACACCCGCACAGATCTATCCTCATTGACACAGGCGAGTGTACACAGCCTATGTACACGCACGCAAGAACGACTAATGGGTTTGAGACCACAACGACTCTAGGCCAGCAATATGCAAAACTTATACCGGCACGCCATTTCATTCTCATTTCAATTAGAAATCAAATGTGGATAACATCTCCGAATGGAAGCTAATACTGGTAATCCGAATCCAAATATCCGAACATTGATAAGGAGAAGTTACCGAAAAAACTTGTTCGACCTTGACGCTTGACTTCATAGGATATCACCTAGCGTATAATATCGAGTTAAATATCAAGTCTATCGCAGCGATAATCCGGGGAAATATTGGTCCCAGCTTGTATAGCAGTGAAATTAAGCATTATGCTGCATTTTCCGTTTACCTATTTCAAACCTACACAAATCTCAGCAGTCAGGACGAGTAAATGGTGAGTAACAATACAGTGAAGCTCTACCCACAATGCGCAGTCGGCAGACGGTAGTGGGTAGTTGACAGTCGGCAGTTGAAGTCCAACCCGTGCTCTCTTACGGCGTCATTCTCAATGTGTAGTTGTATGTCGGTAGTTGATAGTTGACAATCGGCAGCGTGTAGTCAGCTGTTGCCAATTTTATCACTGACTGCCAACTTCATATTTAAGAGCCAATCAGAAAAGGTCACAAGCTGACGTCACTTCGTCGTTTTCCCGCTCGTCATCAGCTGTGTAGTTGACTAGTTGTAATCGCAGTATATTCTTCGCTTAAGTTCGTTGTTATATATTAAATTATATAAAAATATGATGACTGATGTGCCGACCTTGGGAGGGAATGCCGTTGGCTGTATGACATGAGTGAGCTCAAGTATTTAAAAGGAAACAGTTCATTGATTATAATGTTTTCCTTTGTAGCAAATGTAATGCAGTGGAAAGTAACCCTGAATGTGAGCTCATCGTACGATAAAATTTTCTAAAGTAGGCTACCGGTACTGAAACTAGCCAAAATACATTTTCTAATGACGAAAAATAAGTTAGGAAATGATGTAGTAATAGACTGAACGCGTTGGGAGCCCTCAGGCGTTCAATCAAAAATGACCAACTATACAGAAACAATTCTGTTCAAAAATCAGTAGGCATAATTCAGAGTTGGATTTGTTATTAATTATTTACAGGAGGGGATACTGGATGTATGAGTATGTTTCCTCAATTTTAACAATGATGCTGTACCAGTTAGCAGCAATGAAAATAAACCGTACAGCTCCAAGTCATCCATCCTTGCAAATTTTAGGTTAGGTTATCCACAATTGACAAATTATCTCAAGGAATATATGAAAGTCAAGTTATTATTTACTCCTAGCATTTTAACAACTGCGCATTGTGGGTGGCTAGGTTGTGAACTACCGACTTCCGACAGGAGCTAAAAGGACTGTCAACTACCAACTAACAGACTACCGACTGTGCATTGTGCGTAGACCTTAACATGTACAAACCAAGGCTTATAAACTACAGAGGTTGCCTCAATTTTCACTCACCAATCAGCGCTCACAAGGCGGATGACGTCACAAGATACCAAACGCGCCATGTGTGGAAAGTAACGAAACTGTCAACATCAGCTGTTGAGTACGCAAAGAACAGTTTTTTCTCATGAAATTATTGGTAAATGGGTGATAAAATAACTGAATGTAGCCTACTTACAATTTATGTTATCTTCTTGAATTTCTTGGAAATTCGCCTAGACTCGGTAGCAGTATCGTGGGTGTTAGTGACTTCCAATAACCACTTCTTATGCAAGATGCAGACGGTACGTCAGGAACTTCTCTCGACACAAAATCTGTCGTTCTACTTAGAACGTTCCTGCCTCGTTGAAGTCCGTATTTTCCGTGAAATGTGACGAATTTTGCTGAAATGTGCCGGAACTGGTTTAGCCAAGTTCCTGAAGGATCGGTCATATCACTGTATGACAAATGTTTAATCCAGATTGGTAATGCATAATCGTGTTGAGTTTGCATTCCATAGGTTAAGTTCCCAAGTTGTGGAAATTTATCTTGGAACTTGTGGGCTACATAACCTGCAACATAAGCCTTGCCATCCTCCTCACTTTGTTCCAAGATATTGGCAATGAAGAACTCTGGTTGCACATTGCTCTCTAAGGTTGGTTCTGGAAGCACGTTACTTGATTCAGACACTATGCCAGCTTTGTTTATTAGTGCTTTAGCAACTACATATTCATCTGAATCTGGATCAGCAGTGTTTGTTTCCTTTTGAATAACTCCTGGATTTTTTCCTAAAATAATCATCCTCAGTCTGTAAATGCAGTCAAGGGGAGAAGGACGATCGCGTAAGCCACCACGGGTTCGCAATTGAGAAAAGAGGTTTTGCAGTATATCTTGATTTAGCCTATGTGTGAGAATGTGCTTTGCATTATGCCTACGGTCCATATCTCTGGACAGAAGTCGAAAGGATTTTATTGAAATGATGACTGCTTTCTGGAATATTTGCTAAGAATGTTTACCAATACAAAGAGAATTACTCATGAAATTTTCCATCTTGTCCAAAAACAAAATACCATGCATAAGTGTGTGTGTGTGTGGGGGGGGGCTCCAGATCCTCCCCGAAAAAAAGCCAACTTGGGTACAACATACAATGTATTTCACAGTAGTCTACTTTTAAGAAATAATTATCAATTTTGTCATTTAGACTTTCACGGCCCGTGTTATTATTCATAATGTTGAATTTTGGGCTTATGCCGTGTTTTATTATACTAATATTCGACGCGTTTCGAAAGAAACCATGTCTTTCATCGTCAGGAATAATATGGAATACGACAATGTTGCTAAGAGAAAGCAACGAAGAGCATATAGAAGGTGCCCAAAGATGGACGCCATTATAGCCCCATGTTAGGGACAACGGAAAGCAGCAGTGAATTACTTTCTCAGGGTTCTGATAATAGGTAGCCAGGATTCACTGAGATTGTAGCCGGTGTCGCGGTTGAAATTATCTGGGTGTTTACGTATTTCAACCGCCTCCCTGATGATTCTGGGACGATATTGCTTTATACGGGCAAGAACATCCACTCCTTGGAACATGACATCATGGCCAGGTGTTAAAGCATGATCGGCAACAGCTGATTTATCAGGTTGAATGAGCCTGATACATCTATTATGTTCCTTAATGCGAGTGCATATTGTTCTCGAAGTCTGCCCGATGTAAACCTTGCCACAAGTACAGGGAACTCTGTAGATACCCGGTTGTTGCAATTTAGGCAAACTGTCCTTAGTTGGTCGCAGGAGTTGCCTAATCTTAACAGAAGTTCCAAATACAGTCCGTATGTTGTACCGACGTAGGATTTTAGCAATACGATCCGTTGTGTTATGTATGTACGGAAGGTAAGCAGTTCCTCTTACATCTCTTTTCTCAACTGACGTCCTATTATTATTTGTTGGTTTCAGAACCGTAGAAATCAAAGCCTTGCTATAACCGTTGCTCTCAAAGGTGGTTCGCAGGGTGTTAATTTCTTCTTGTAAAGAAGACACTTCACAAATCCTCCTAGCCCTGGTAGTTAGAGTTGTAAGGATACCATGTTTCTGGGCAGGGTGATGGTGAGAACTTGCGTGGAGATATCTATTGGTGTGTGTTGGCTTACGAAAAACGCTGTGTCCTAAAGATCCATCCTCTTTCTTGGTGACGAGAACATCTAAAAAAGGTATTTTGCCGTCAGATTCCTTTTCCATGGTGAAACAAATAGAAGGGTGCTGGAGATTAAGGTGATCCAGGAAATGGCTAAGATTTTCCTCACCTTCCGTCCAAACAACGAACGTGTCATCCACATAACGCCACCATCGTATTTCTTATTCCTGACGATGAAAGACATGGTTTCTTTCGAAACGCGTCGAATATTAGTATAATAAAACACGGCATAAGCCCAAAATTCAACATTATGAATAATAACACGGGCCGTGAAAGTCTAAATGACAATATTAGAAACCTCTATGGGGAGGATATTTTCCGACTGATGTCTAGATTTAGTAGGTTACGACGCAAGAAGGTGTGTCTAATCTCTTCACTCGCTTTTCTCCTAAGATGCCGGGATCATGATATTCTACCGAGTTTTGTTATGTTGAAGCATTCCTTCAGAACACCTAAGGCAACGAGAATCTATCGTCGTGCAAGCAAGGCGTTATTGATAGAGAGGTTACAGCATACTCGTAAGCAGTTGGATTTTATTTCGAGGGAGTTACTACAGCTACATCTACGCCTCTCAAACTTAGTAAGTGAGGAATTATGGAAGATCTTTGATCGTATTTCTTCAGTGCAAGCTAACAGCGTTCTAGATCAGGTGAGGGACAGACATATTTCCAAATATGATAGGTTATATCAGTTGCAGAAATCTCAAGCCATTAGACTTGATGCTAACAAGGTTGTCGTAAATTTGTCCAGCAAGCCCCTAAGTGATACCCAACAGGCAGTTCTCGCTAAAGGTCTCAATTTTGCTGTAGCGCCTAGAAGAATTCCTATTGAAGAACTTATTACATCCGTAGAATCCTCGGTACATCACCTCACACCTGAAGAGGCCGAGGAAGCCAGGCAAGAATGTTCCCGAGTTCTCAAGACCGCTAAGCCACCTAACACCAACTTAAAACAAGGCGAAAGCCGGGCACTTAAAGATCTAAGGGACGATTCTGATATTATCGTTCTCCCCGCTGACAAGGGTAACGCGACAGTGGTATTGGATAAGGTTGATTATGATTCCAAGATCTCGTCTTTGTTATCAGATCCTGTATATAGGATCAATAGTCGTGATCCTACTACTCGCTACTCAAATGTCACCGTCAAATTGATCAAGCAATCATCTATTCCAGCGGATGCAGCGAAGACTCTCCTTCCAGGGGATGCTATTCCTCCGAGACTCTATGGTCTTCCTAAAATACATAAGGAAGATGTTCCTCTTAGACCTATTGTTAGTACGATTGGTTCTCCTACATATGCCCTTTCCAAATACTTAGGTAGACTACTTCAGCCGCTTCTGGGTAACACGCCTTCGTACATTAAGGATTCCACACACTTCGTGGAAAAGTTAAAAGATATAACACTTCAGCCGGGTGATATTCTAGTGAGTCTCGACGTGGTGTCTCTGTTTACGAGAGTACCTATTGATGGTGTTATGTCTCTCATTAATGGCTTTTTTCCTGAAGACATCACAAGACTTTTTTTATCACTGCATGACCTCCTCCTACTTTCTATGGAATGGGAATTTTTATGAGCAGACTGATGGTGTGGCCATGGGTAGTCCTCTCTCTCCTGTTGTGGCTAATTTCTTCATGGAGAACTTTGAAGAGAAAGCTTTGTCGTCGGCTCCTTTCAACCGAAAGTTGACTTTCCTTGCATATCACGCGCCTCGCACGCTGCGAGGAAACGTGTGACGTCACGTCATTTCCCTTCCCTCCGCGATCCCCTCGCCAAAGAGCTCCATATTGAGGCAACCTCTGTAGTTTACTAGCCTTGTGTACAAACTACTTAAATTAACCAAAACTAGGTAAATATAATAGTCAAACTCTTAAGCACATTACACACCTATCACTAAGTCGAATTAGCAACTGGAAAATACACTCAACTTCCTGAATGAGTGTTTAGAAATTGGCAGCAACTGGAAACAGAGAGTATCAGTAAACCAATAAAAATTCCTCCACCTCGACCTACAAGAAACCCACTTCAAAAGTAAAACATGAAATTTCCATCTCATTGACCCAACATTTAACGGAAGTGAAAGGATGTACTTAACCCTCCACACATAATACAACTAATGGGAGGTAAATTGTATATCTGTCGTCATTGAGAAGTTCCTGGTTTACATCAAATTCTCTGTATCTTGGACACTTAAATATTGTAAATTATTCCACCATTGTACGGACAACTAGGAGCAGTTGTGCGGTTGTGCAACTTATCAACAAGATTAGATGTTTTCACGTTCCTACAGTATATTTCAAATATCACTGCATTAACCAGTTAGTTAACTGAATCTTTAGAAATTCTCAGATGTTTAAAGTCATTCACAAAGCACAGTCGGCAGTCGCGGTTGTCCCTGTGTACAGGCTACTTATGACGGAACCATACCCAACATGCAGATCGATGCAGATGCAGTCTTTTCTCCCTCTTGTCCTTCACAGATTTTTGCAGTTGCAGTAGGTAGCTGACAGTTGGTAGCCGATTGTCGGCAGTAGAGAATTTTATCTTCGACTGGCAACTACTCGACTACAGCGACCAAGTGTAATGTAATAGCCAATCAGAGCAGGTCAGAAACTGACGTCACGTTGATGTTCTGTGTCGTGCGAACACTTGAGCATCCCGTTGATATTTGACAGCTGATTTCTGTTGCGCTGTTCAAACTTCAGCGTAGAAATGTCTCATGCACATGATCATCACATCGAAAATGATATTTTTATAGATCTTGTGAGACAAACAAAATGGCTCTATGTAGCTGTTTCGAGACGGACACCCAATGGGTGAGCTACACGTGCCACTGAAGAGGAAAGTTGGATTGTAAGGACGAGGAGTTGGAAGGTAGCGGCTGTGGCCTAAAGTTAGGGACCAACCCCGGCATTTGCCTGGAAGGAAGATGGGAAACCACATAATACCATCTTCAAGTTTGCCGGCGGGGGGATTCGAACCTCCTCGCCTCCCGGATGTGAGCGACTGCCAGCAGGCATACCGTAACGACCACGGCTTAATCACCATTCTAAATTTAAGAATAATCTCTACAAAAATCAGACTTAAAAATTGATTGCTGATCATCACATCGAAAATGATATTTTTATAGATCTTGTGAGACAAAGAAAATGGCTCTATGTAGCTGTTTCGAGACGGACACCCAATGGGTGAGCTACACGTGCCACTGTAAACATCACTTTCGTGATGTTTATAGTGCGTTTTTCTTTTGTGCCGCATTTGTCAGTTAAATGCTTTTGAGACCACCGAACGAAAACATATGTACTTATTCATTTCTGTTAACATTATAATGTTTATTACTAGTGTTTAATCTCTCTCTATATATATATCTAAGACTCTTACCTCAGCGTGTTAATAGGTCATGCGCCTCCAGCTTACGCTCGTATACTGAAAAGGGTGTCGACTTGCTTGCTGCCTTCCTGTATGACTGACGTCACAGCTTGCCCTGGCCAATCATCGCCCGCCAGCCTGGCTTCCAGACGTTTCTATGATGTTATTATTTAAGTGGCGGCGTTTTGCTCTCCATCAGCATTCCTTCTTCAAACCTTCTACGGTCTTCTTCAACTAGCGAGAGGCATTCGTGCCTTCCGCCCTTCTCCGGGGCCTTCTAAACTTCAGGCCTAATCTGCATTTATGAGTGAAACTACCAGGAAACGCAACAGCAGAGAGCTTCAGCACTGAGAAAGTGCATTCTACATTTTACTCCAAACCGCAAGAAGCTGCATCAAATCACAGTTCTAAATGCCATGTTATTTGGCATTCAAGAAATAACATCAAAACCTAACGATGTTAGCCAATGTACAGCGCTGGTCGCCCTGGCGAAGTTATTTTCCTGATGCTGGACATTTCAAATTCTACTACCAAAAAATCTAGTGTTGGCCACGGCAGTCTCCGTCAGCATGCTTCTAGTCATCGCCACTAAAGATAAGTTTGTGCCTTTTTTATTATTATCTTAATCATCTTCGTTTTAAGTGTTTGCTAGCAAGTGCAAGAATATTAAATTTGTGTGTGCATCAAGCAGAATGAACTTTTGAATAATAGCACATGGCTGTGCCAACCTAAATAAAATTAATGAACATTTGAAACTGCCCCAGGCGGGCCAGCATAACTAATTTTTTAATTAAGGCTTTATTAATGTGTTTGCAAGTTTCACCCTAAAAATAAAAGTATTGTATTTACTCTCAATGTTCAGTCTAGTATTGAAGGAACCAGGCCGCATTTCCTTAGCCCAATCCTTTCAGTCTAATCTTCTCTTAAGGAAGTTATTTTGTCCAGGCCTTAAGCCTGATGCTGTCCTCCCGTTTATGTTGATGAATCTGGGCTGTTCTCCACATAACCATTTTTGGTGCCTATAACCGGGATGCTTGTAAACATTCTGTTTAACCAAATCTTCAAATTTCTTAATGTTGGAACTAATTCAAAATTTAAATGCCATACTGAACATTGAGTGTGTTAATATTTTAAAAATTGTGTTTTCTAATCTACTTCGAAAGTTTCAGCTCGAGTGTATATGGTTGGCACTGAGAAGGGAGACAAACAGCAGGCCCGTATTTTACCGCAGGGGAAGCCGCACTCTCTTTTCTGGCAGACTGTCAACTTCTTCCGAAGCAAGGTGTACCAGCTCACAGTATAGTCGTGAGTACACAACAAACTTTCATAATGCCGATTGACGAGAAACTCATTAATGCCAGAGCTTCTGTCAAAGGCAAGTTAACGCGTTTTCGCACTTTTCTAGATGAGCTCCCGGAAAAAGAACGTAATAGTGACATAATTTCTCAAAGACTGAAAGGTTATGAACAGGCCTTTGAGAAATATGATGAGATCCAAAGTAATATTGAGACCAAGGATCCCGACCAGCAAAGTGACCGTTGTGAGGTTGAAAATCTATATTATAAGGGGTTCGCAGACGCGAAGCAGCTTTTAAGAAGTTTAACATTGCAGGAAAAGCAGGAGAAAATTCCTTCAGAATCTTCTTCTTTTCCTTCCCGTGTTATATTACCGAAAATAGAATTACCTAAATTTACCGGAGATGAAGCTACATGGGAACCATTTTTTGAATTATTCAATTCATTGATTCACGAAAACGATTCTCTTCCTTCAATACAGAAGTTTCATTATTTGCGTTTGTCCTTGCAAGGCAACGCACTTAAACTCATCCAAGAGCTTACGTTGACAAATGAAAATTATGAAGTAGCTTTGGCACTTCTCAGAGATCGGTTTGGGAACACTCGTTTAAAAACTCAACGTCACATACAGGGTTTATTCAATTTACCTATTGTTCAAGCTGATAATCTTGCCTCGCTTCGTAATCTGATCGATGCTGCGGAACTTCATATTCGTGCGCTTGCAAATTTGGACCAACCAGTTGACCATTGGGATCTATTTTTGATTCATCTTATTTCTGTTAAATTAGACACTAAAACTTTAAAAGATTGGGAAGCAGCTCTGTCGCAACATTCAGTGTGTACCTATGAAGCTATTATTAAATTCTTAAAGGCGAAATGCCAAATTCTCTCTGCTGTAGCCAGCCAAAAGAGTAGCTCTACCTTCAAACCTCCCTCTAATAGTAAGGACATCAGCCCCACTCAGAGAGTACTAAGGTCACATGTCTTTTCTACCAATATTCGGTCTTCCAATCAAGCACAAGTTTGTGTTTTGTGTCAACAACCACATAACTTGTACCAATGCGCTCAATTCAAATCTTTATCTGTGGATGAAAGACGCAAATTAATTACCACCCACAAGCACTGCTTTAATTGCCTATCAGCGACACATATGATAAGCAATTGTCGTTCTGAACGGTTATGTTTTCACTGTAAAGCAAAGCATCATACTCTCCTGCATAGGCATGAAAGATTGCGGTCATCAGCAACCAATAGTTCATCCGCTAAATCTAATTCTGAGACTTCGCCTAATAACGCTCAGTCTTTTACTCAAAGCTCTGTTTCGTTCAGTAAAACTCAAGTTTTATTGTCCACTGTCCAAATTCTAGTGAAGAATGTTCACGGAAAATGGGTTTCTGTAAGGGGATTGTTAGATAATGCTGCAACTAACAATTTTATCAGTGAATCGCTAGTTCGCAAATTAGGTCTACAAATATGCCCTACTTCTATAGAAGTTACAGGAATTAATGGTTCCAAATCGCAATCTCTGAGTTATGCTAAAGTGGATGTAAAGGATTCCAATAATCTCGGCATTCATTTAAATTTAGATTTTTTAATTATCAATTCCATAGGCAATGACACCCCCATTACTTCTTTTCAAGTCCAGGGTTGGAATATTCCGCATCATTTGCAACTTGCAGATCCGAATTTCAACAGAGCTTCATCTGTAGAAATTCTTTTAAGTGCCAGCATTTTTTGGCAATGTTTACATCCGGAAAAGGTTAAAGTTGCCCGTGATGTTTTCTTTCGTAGAACTGATTTTGGTTGGATTGCCACTGGGCAAATATACCGCAACCCCGTTCGACAAAAATCTCATTGTTATTTTGTTGGTGCTGATTTAAATCAAGAATTAATTAAGTTCTGGGACATTGAGGATATTCAAGCCACCCCACCTCATTCTCTCAATAATGAGATCTGTGAAACACACTACGTAGAAACCACTGTTCGCACTACTGAAGGCAGATTCGTGGTTACTCTTCCTCGCATTTTTAACCCCCCTGTTATCACAGAATCACATTCCAGAGCTCTCAAAGCTTTATTCGCAATTGAAAATCGCTTTAAAAAAGATGCTCTCTTAAAAACTCAGTATACTTCCTTTATGGAAGAATACGAATCAGCGAATCACATGGAAGTAGTTCCAAAATCTGAAGAAATTAGTAATCCTCCTAAAGAAATAGTATATCTTAATCATCATCCGGTTTGGAAAAATTCTTCCACCCGAGAACAGATAAGAGTGGTTTTTAATGGGTCATCTCCAGATGCTAATGGTGTTTCTCTCAATGACACTCTGCATTCTGGACCCGCTATTCAGACAGATCTTACTTCAGTTTTACTTAACTTTCGTCTATTCCCCATTGCTGTCCTTGCTGACATCAAGCAAATGTATAGGCAAATTCTAGTAAATTCAGAACAACGTGATTTGCAAAGAATTTTGTGGCGTGACGACAATGCAAAACCTATAAAAATATTTCGTTTAAGAACAGTGACATACGGTCTTAAGCCGTCTGCCTTTCTCGCAATACGATCTCTTCACATGTTGGCCGAACAAGATGGTCATCTTTTTCATCCACTAGCTTCTGAAGTTTTGAAAACTGCATTTTATGTAGATGATTTTCTGTATTCTTTTCCTAGTATCTCTGACGCACTTCTTGTTTGTGAGGATTTAAACTCTCTTCTTTCTGGCGGTGGGTTTACCCTTCATAAGTGGAACTCGAACTCAACCGAATTTTTATCTAACTTTTCACAAGTAATTCCTGTCGACAAATGTGTTGCGCTTCCTACTGAGGAATCAGCTATTAAAACCTTGGGTGTTTTTTGGTCTCCTTCTTCAGATACCTTTTCCTATCAGGTACACTTATCTGAGTCTCACCCTCAAACGAAAAGGCAATTATTATCAGAAATAGCAAAAGTTTTTGATCCCTTGCAGTACATTGCTCCGGTGGTTATTACTGCAAAAATTTTCTTACAAAAACTTTGGTCATTGAAAGTTGGTTGGGATGAAAAGGTACCCTCCCCCCTTTTGGATGAGTGGTTAAAATACCGCAAGAGTTTGTTAGATCTTTCTCAAATTTCTATTCCCCGCACTTTAATTTCGGACCTTTCATGTCAGTATTTCGATTTGCACGTATTTGCAGATAGTTCTGAAAAGGTATACGGTTGCTGCGCCTACTTAGTAGGCCGCTCTTCCAATACTTTACCCGGATTTTCCAATTTAATTTGCGCAAAATCAAAGGTAGCCCCACTCAAATCCATATCTTTGCCTAGATTGGAATTATGTTCTGCTGTAATGGCTGTGGAATTAGCCAGCAAATTAAAAATCAGTTAAAATTTGAAATTTTCGACCACATGGTTTTGAAGTGATTCTTCCATCGTGTTAGCTTGGCTTTCAATACCTTCTTCGCATTGGACCACTTTTGTGGCTAATCGCGTTTCTAAAATACAAGAGTTGTCTCATTTTGACCAATGGAATCATGTTCCGGGGAAGGAAAACCCCGCTGATATAATTTCACGTGGCTGTTTGCCCAAGAAATTAATTTCTCTTAAACTATACTGGAATGGTCCGGCGTGGCTCAGTCAGGATTTTTCTTGTTGGCCTCGTTCATCTAATCCGCTCGCAGAAGATGTTCCTGATGCTCGCATTGTTACCGCTTCCCTTTTTCTAACTTCTATTGCTACTAGTCTTTTTCAGCGTTACTCTTCATTTAATAAATTAATTCGGGTGGTAGCATATTTATTTCGATGGGAATTTCTTGTTCTTGATGAGCCTGTGAAGCCGCAACCCTTTCTCACTAAAATGGAATTGGAATTTGCTACTCGTAGAATCTTGTTTCTTATGCAACAAGAAGTATTCTTGCTTGAGTATCAGACGCTTTTAAGCAAAAAAACTTTACCAAAGTCTAGTAGGCTGTTACCTCTCACCCCTTTTTTGGACCAAGATGGATTAATAAGAGTGGGGGGTAGGCTAGAATATTCTAGTTACTCAGATGAGAAAAAACATCCCATTATTCTCCCTTCTAGACATCCTATTACTACTCTTATCGTAAAGAAATTTCATTATCAGAATTTGCACGCTGGCACCCGCACTTTGCTTTGTTTAATTCGCGAGAAATATTGGCTCATTAACGGTGTTCATGAAGTTTCTTCTGTTATTCGGAAATGTATACCTTGTTTCAAATCTAAGCCCCCGCCAATCACGCAAATTATGGGAAACTTGCCATATTTTCGTTCCGAACCTAGTAAGCCTTTCGCCCTAACGGGTATCGATTATGCCGGTCCTTATGTCTATCAAGTTAATTCCCCTTTATCTAAGCGAAAGTTGTTAGGTAAACTTTATATTTCTTTATTTGTGTGCATGGTGACAGGAGCCATTCACCTTGAGTTGGTTACAAGTGCTTCTACTCCTTATTTTATAGCAGCCTTTTCTAGATTTGCCGCTAGAAGGGGTGTTCCCTCCGAGGTTTTTTCAGATAACGCAAAAATTTTTGTTAGTACTTTTGATCTTTGGAAAGCTGCGCTTACCTCCCCTTCTGCTAAGGAACAGTTTTCTAATTTTTCGCATGCTAAGGGATTCAAATGGCATTTCACTCCCCCATACGCCCCCCATCATGGTGGTCGTTGGGAATCTTGCATAAAGCTCACGAAGAGACAGCTGAAGAAAACCCTTGGTTCAGCCATCCTTTCCTATGAGGAATTCAATTCTTTAATTATTCAGGTTGAGGGTATTGTAAATTCTAGGCCGCTCACGCCTTTGTCTAATGATCCTAAGGATCTTCTTCCCTTAACACCTGGTCATTTTTAATAGGCTGTTCTTTAGCTTCTACGCCTCCTTTGCTGAGTCGACGCTGTGATCTCGGGTTGCCTATTTTCTGGAGAAAGTTAGACTCTTTGCGAAACTCCTTTTGGCGCCGTTGGAAGCTGGAGTATCTCGGCTCACTTAACAGAAGAGAGAAGTGGCGGCTTTCCCAGCCTGATGTGCGAGTGGGAGATATGGTTCTTTTGCGAGATCCAAGTCCCCCTCTCGTATGGAATATTGGTAGGGTAACTCACTGCCATTTGGGTCGTGATAATCATGTGAGAGTTGTAGATGTTCTCACTAGTAAGGGTGTCTATACTAGACCAATTTCTATGGTTGCTATCTTGCCTGTTGAGGCTTAGTGTCATTTTCTTTATTGTTGTTCACGTTTTTGTAACTGATTCTTTGATTGTTTTCTTTCGGGGGTCTCGGAGCATGATCACTTTCGTGATGTTTATAGTGCGTTTTTCTTTTGTGCCGCATTTGTCAGTTAAATGCTTTTGAGACCACCGAACGAAAACATATGTACTTATTCATTTCTGTTAACATTATAATGTTTATTACTAGTGTTTAATCTCTCTCTCTATATATATATCTAAGACTCTTACCTCAGCGTGTTAATAGGTCATGCGCCTCCAGCTTACGCTCGTATACTGAAAAGGGTGTCGACTTGCTTGCTGCCTTCCTGTATGACTGACGTCACAGCTTGCCCTGGCCAATCATCGCCCGCCAGCCTGGCTTCCAGACGTTTCTATGATGTTATTATTTAAGTGGCGGCGTTTTGCTCTCCATCAGCATTCCTTCTTCAAACCTTCTACGGTCTTCTTCAACTAGCGAGAGGCATTCGTGCCTTCCGCCCTTCTCCGGGGCCTTCTAAACTTCAGGCCTAATCTGCATTTATGAGTGAAACTACCAGGAAACGCAACAGCAGAGAGCTTCAGCACTGAGAAAGTGCATTCTACATTTTACTCCAAACCGCAAGAAGCTGCATCAAATCACAGTTCTAAATGCCATGTTATTTGGCATTCAAGAAATAACATCAAAACCTAACGATGTTAGCCAATGTACAGCGCTGGTCGCCCTGGCGAAGTTATTTTCCTGATGCTGGACATTTCAAATTCTACTACCAAAAAATCTAGTGTTGGCCACGGCAGTCTCCGTCAGCATGCTTCTAGTCATCGCCACTAAAGATAAGTTTGTGCCTTTTTTATTATTATCTTAATCATCTTCGTTTTAAGTGTTTGCTAGCAAGTGCAAGAATATTAAATTTGTGTGTGCATCAAGCAGAATGAACTTTTGAATAATAGCACATGGCTGTGCCAACCTAAATAAAATTAATGAACATTTGAAACTGCCCCAGGCGGGCCAGCATAACTAATTTTTTAATTAAGGTTTTATTAATGTGTTTGCAAGTTTCACCCTAAAAATAAAAGTATTGTATTTACTCTCAATGTTCAGTCTAGTATTGAAGGAACCAGGCCGCATTTCCTTAGCCCAATCCTTTCAGTCTAATCTTCTCTTAAGGAAGTTATTTTGTCCAGGCCTTAAGCCTGATGCTGTCCTCCCGTTTATGTTGATGAATCTGGGCTGTTCTCCACATAACCAAATGCGTTAGGAAGGTCGGTTTGAACGCCGTGATTTGATGGTAGAGCTTCACAATAGCTACTCCTTGGGGGGAAAATCTTAAACTATTCGAATTAGTTAAAATACCAGAGTTAATAGCCTGGAAGAAAATCTGGAGATTATGTAGTAATTGAAGTTTACTCCTCCGCTGTCTGTAACACACCTGCGGTCCCAATTTGATCACGACTTAAGTAGATAAGATTCCAGCTGATTCCGCGATTTTCCGCCTGATTTAGCAACATGTACAGTATTGCCAACCCCACGCATTCGATACTATTTCATATGTGGTATCGTTAAACAAAAGAGCGCCGTCAAGTCAATATGAAAGTGCACTAAGTTAGACATGGATTGTTGACAGATACAGTTGCGCGTGTAGGATATGACTCAGCTCCAGTAGCTGTCCGTGGTGACATGAGCTCCTGTGACGCTTATCTGCGCTTGACTTATGTGTAGACTGCACTGTGTCCTCCTCTTTACTCCTCCTGCTACATTAATCAACAAACGGCGGCGCAGCCATGCTCAGTGGCAATGAAATCTTAAATGGGTAATAATTACAATTCCTAATGACTCACACAATTTTATGTGAATCATATTTACAGTACTCAGCCAGGTAGCAGTAAAAAGCCAGGAGTAGCTAATGTCAAGTTTTAATGGTTTGATGTGGAAAATTGAAGCCATACTTTTTTAGTGTTGCCTGTACAAGTTGCTTTTCAGTCGGTCAACACAGTGTTGTGCCCAATGAATTGGGCGGGGTAGAAATTATAAATATGTAAACACACTCCTGGAAAAAAAATACATGTATTAGTTAAATTGCCCATTTAAGTGTGATAACTAACAAATACATGTAATATTTTCCAGGAGTGTGTTTACATATGACGCACCTAGAATCAATACCCGCCAAGGCCACAAAAGAAAATTTGTGGGAAAATGAGGAAAACAGTTAACACATGAAAAAAGAGACAGTCAGTCTGAAAGACTGGACTTTATATCATTTTAAATGCTACAAATGCTGGAGGCTTCTCGCTTCAGAAAATAGTCAACAGATGTCAGGAGTTGTCCGATTTTAATCGTTGTCCAAAGACATACAGAAACAAAGATACCGGTATGTAAATTTGAGTTTCGACACGCAATATATTGCACCGTGACTTTGAAAGGGTTAATACTACGTATTAACTTCATTACCAAATTAAATTCTTTTGAACTTCTGTTATAAAAACATATTTTAGGCTTGTTAATTAGGCTAATACTACATCACGTGTATGTGAACATAATTACAATATCAATTAACATAAAATTTGAAACAGATATCCTTACAATTTAAATTAAGAATTATATTCATGTACTCAAATGAAGCCTCCGTGGCTTAGGCGGCAGCACGCCGGCCTCTCACCACTGGGTCCGTGTTTCAAATACCGGTCAGTCCATGTGAGATTTGTGTTGGACAAAACGGAGACAGACAGGTTTTTCTCCGGGTACTCCGATTTTCACTGGCACACTCTCCACTATCATTTCATTCCATCTGTCATTAATTTAATCATTGGCCCAGGGGAGTGCGACAGACTTCTGGCAGCCGGCACAGTTCATATCTTCGCCGCTAGATGGGGGCTTCATTCATTCCATTCCCTGACCCGGTCGGTCGACTGGAAACAGTTGTGGATTTTCATTCATGTGCTCAAATCCGAAAAGCAAAAATATTTATGTGTCTCAATTTCTTAGTAATCTTCAATGAACTGTGTCATCTAGTGGTCCTGTTTAAGTCTGTTGGAATGGTTTATATCGAATGCTTGTATCTGTATTTGCTTTCACGCTGTTCATTGTTACTTAAATTATCTTATAGATCTTGATTCACAAAGGTAATTTAGTTGAGTCTTGTTGTGTAATCTGTCTAGTTTGTCTGTGATGAACATTGATTGATCTATAGTATTCAAATTAACCTACACTTTGAATGTTCATCACTGACACACTACACAGTTGCAGTTGTGACCGAAGTTACTCATTTCAATAAGTACTGTAATCTTACCCGTCAGATGGACCACCGAAACAAGGTATGTAAGAGCAACGTTCTGGCCTGATGCAAGTGACAAAGCCACGTTTTGGTCAGATTCAAACATGTTGTTGTTGTTTGAGTCTTCAGTCTTTTGACTGGTTTGTTGCAGCCGTCCATGCTTCCTTGTCCTGAGCTAATCGTTTCATCTCTGCATACCTACCACACCCTACATCCAACAGTGGTGGATTTAAGGCAAGATTATAAGGGGGGAAGGGGGGGGGGGCGGCCACACCGGGGGTATGGAATATCCCCCAGCCCATAGGGGGTGCGAAGAAATTCCCCCAAAAAGTTTGCAAAAATTAGGCCCAAATTAGCGAGTGATTTTCTTTGTGATATTTTTGGGTAACAAGGAGTAGGCTACTTACTTCCTTCGGATAATAAGGGCGTAACAGTCACATCCCATGAGCTTTGCTGCTGTCCCATGTGTAGAATGTGAATCCCAATGACAACGTCAGTTATGACTTCCGCAAGATCCTAAAGGTTTAATATGTTAAAAGTCGTGTACGATGCGGAACATATGATACTAGCAACCCGCCCCGGCTTCGCCAGGCTTACCCAACGTAAGCTTAAGAGACGTGTACGGTGCGGAACATATGATACTAGCAACCCGCCCCGGCTTCGCCAGGCTTACCCAGCGTAAGCTTAAAAGTCGTGTACGATACGGAACATATGATACTAGCAAACCGCCCCGGCTTCGCCAGGCTTACCCAGCGTAAGCTTAAAAGTCGTGTACGATACGGAACATATGATACTAGCAACCCGCCCCGGCTTCGCCAGGCTTACCCAGCGTAAGCTTAAAAGTCGTGTACGATACGGAACATGTGATACTAGCAACCCGCCCCGGCTTCGCCAGGCTCACCCAGCGTAAGCTTAAAAGTCGTGTACGGTACGGAACATGTGATACTAGCAACCCGCCCCGGCTTCGCCAGGCTCACCCAGCGTAAGCTTAAAAGTCGTGTACGGTACGGAACATGTGATACTAGCAACCCGCCCCGGCTTCGCCAGGCTTACCCAGCGTGAGCTTAAAAGTCCTGTACGGTACGGAACATATGATACTAGCAACCCGCCCCGGCTTCGCCAGGCTTACCCAGCGTAAGCTTAAAAGTCCTGTACGGTACGGAACATATGATACTAGCAACCCGCCCCGGCTTCGCCAGGCTTACCCAGCGTAAGCTTAAAAGTCGTGTACGGTACGGAACATATGATACTAGCAACCCGCCCCGGCTTCGCCAGGCTTACCCAGCGTAAGCTTAAAAGTCGTGTACGGTACGGAACATATGATACTAGCAACCCGCCCCGGCTTCGCCAGGCTCACCCAGCGTAAGCTTAAAAGTCGTGTACGGTACGGAATATATGATACTAGCAACCCGCCCCGGCTTCGCCAGGCTTACCCACCGTAAGCTTAAAAGTCGTGTACGGTACGGAACATATGATACTAGCAACCCGCCCCGGCTTCGCCAGGCTCACCCAGCGTAAGCTTAAAAGTCCTTTACGGTACGGAACATATGATACTAGCAACCCGCCCCGGCCTCGCCAGGCTTACCCAGCGTAAGCTTAAAAGTCCTGTACGGTACGGAACATATGATACTAGCAACCCGCCCCCGCTTCGCCAGGCTCACCCAGCGTAAGCTTAAAAGTCCTGTACGGTACGGAACATATGATACTAGCAACTCGCCCCGGCCTCGCCAGGCTTACCCAGCGTAAGCTTAAAAGTCCTGTACGGTACGGAACATATGATACTAGCAACCCGCCCCGGCTTCGCCAGGCTCACCCAGCGTAAGCTTAAAAGTCCTGTACGGTACGGAACATGTGATACTAGCAACCCGCCCCGGCTTCGCCAGGTATCATAAACGGCTTACCCAGCGTAGGCTTAAAAGGCGCACGGACGGCAGGTTATTCTTCAACTCGATTCACTTAAATCGTTACTGCTCGGCTTCCTTTGGTTATAACTTAAATGAATGTTTTTCAACAGAAACCTTCCTCAAGATATTATTTTCAGAATTGTGAAAACCGCATCAAAATCCATCCAGTGGTTCTCGAGATCACCCGTTAGACTACATCTAAGAATCGGGGACTTAGTTTTATAACACGTACTGCACCCTTATACCTGGAATGATCCACCAAAATCCGCAGCTGGAAAATGGATTGTAGCATCTTGAAGTTCCCGGCTAAAAAAACATATAATGCTACTGGTCGAAAACACTCAGGATAAGGAACAGGGATTTACAACTGAATGTGCTATAGTAACTAACTACATCACAAAAGGGTCTCTATACTACTCAGGAGTACGAGAATCAAAGAAAATCTCGGGCGTAAGGACAAGGATCAGGTCCCTGGGAATACCTCCACCCTATAGAACATTCCACTACCATTAAACTATAAAAGATAATACCAAATTTCTATAAAAAGATCAGGAAAACGTAAGCACGTGCCTGTCATTTATTAACGACATATAAAAGCGCACAAAAAAATTAAACGTAAAATATTTAAATAACTTACGTCAAGAGAACATTTAACATTATATAATCGTGTTAAAACTGAAATAATTCCATCAGAGTTTCATAAAGAAACCATAAGTAACTATACACGGTGTTTTTATAAACTCGAATAAATTTAAATCATACTAATATATAAAAATGAGATGGTGTGTGCCTGTCTGTCTGTGTGTTACTCAATAACGCAAGAACCACTGGTCCGATTTAAATGAAATTTTGCATGGATGTAGCTGATTTACCATGTTTACATATAGGGTACTTTTAATTTCTATATTTTGCACTATTAAGAATGGCGACCATTTTAGTTACGTCACTACACCCTTTGATTTCAAAATTTCATATTTCCATATCAAATAAAAAGAGAACGCTACGGAACAGCAAACTTTTGATGGCACATGCGGGCTTCAAAATTTAATTTCCTATCCGAAAGTTACTTATCACTTTTCGTGTATCTCCAACGGTTAGCGAGTAAAACCCACATATGTGACGTCACTACACCCTTTGTTTTCAAAATTTCATATTACCATTTCAAATAAAACGAGAACGCTAAGAAATAGCAAACGTTTGATGCATACACGAGCTTTAACATTTAATTTTCTATCCAAAAGGTCCTGATCACTTTTCGTGTATCTCCAACGGTTAGCGAGTAAAACCTAAATTTGTACAATAAAAACGGTCAACACCGAGCGGTGCAGTATATCTCTACATACATAAAAATTAAAGTTTTTATGTTTTTTTTGGCATTTTCTACGGAAATTTGAGTTATTTACGCGTTTCAGACTGTTTTGTTAAGGATGCGCGCGAAAATAATTTTTTGGTCTGTCTGTCTGTTTGTTTGTTTGTCTGTGGACAACTTTGTTCCCTTATAACTCGAGAACGGCTGGGTGTATCAACGTAAAATTTGGTACAGATATCCATCAGAGACACGACACTAATCATTGATGTAACCCTTCTCCGTACCTCTCATAAAAGAGGGCCTACCCCCTTAAAATACATGCTGAAATAGGAGTAGAAGAACGAGACAAAGATCATTTTCAGCCCCTCAATGTGAGATACAAAACTCGGGGCCCTAACGGTCCCCGAAATCCACATTTTAAGGCCCTAAAACCAACCATTTTTGAGATATTCCCAGAAAACTAATTTCATTTAATAAACTAATGACCTAATACAAGCCGGTAACCATGGCAACAGATTCTCAGAGGTCCATCTATTGCTGAAGGACGCAATGCAATTCCATTAATTACATTGGTGTGAAAGTTTGCAAACGGCTAGAAGGTTATCACGGATCCAAATTAAGCTGTAATATTCATCAATACGTATAATGTGCTTAAGGGGGTCAAGGGGTACACTAGAATTTTTTCACGCGATTTACACCTGGGTAGATTATTGGCTGAGGAATAACCTAACCACAAAAGGAAGATGATAAAGAAAAGGAGGTGGGTTTCGGACTGGAGAGAAAGGATAGAGAAATGGGAGGAGAGTCCCACAAAAGTTATAAATTTAACTTTAAATGCACTTAGAGGCGGTTGCCACTGCAAATCCGTTCTCTGATACCTAAAGTGGGTAAGGACCTGTTCGAAGCAGACGGGAACCGCAGCTAGGACTTGGGCGGTTTGCCAGAGAAAGGCTTTAGCGTATTCCCTCTCAAGCATGCATATGCCTACTATGGGGAAGGGTGATGGTCTGACAAGACAAATAGTAACAGATTTATTGCGTATTAACGAGGGCATGAACCTAGGAAGAGTTAGGAAAGCCAGGATCTTGCCTAACTGTAGTATTTGCGAAATGATAAATCCAAAAACAAATATTTAATTTATTTAACAAGGCAAAAGAAGTTGATAACTTTAACAAATATATATTTTCAATTTGGTTAACAACTTTGGGGTCACAGACCTCAGAAAACATTAAACGTTTGCGCCAGGCAATTAACAATTTATTAGGTTTCAAACCTTTATAAAATCCTAGCAAGGATTTAAAATAGCGAAGATAAAATTCAAAATTTAAAGACAATTAAGGTGATTAAAGTTTAACAATAAATAGAGTACAAGGTGTGTACTATAAGAAATCTCTGCGTACCTATCTTAGAAAAAGTTACAACTTCAAAATAACAAAGAAAGAGAACAGGTAGAATAAAAGAGAAGTTCCTATAACTTCTATATTTATGCAGAATTACTTTTATGATAGCTATGCAAAATAGAGCAGGTCACTTACTGTGAAACCTGAAGAGAAAGTCAAAAGGAAGGTTCTAGACTTCCTATGTTCAAGTAGGAATCACGAGACAAATGGGGCAGTTTCCCTTTCGTGAAACCTAGAAATAACTCACTTATAAGTTGAAAGAATTGTATCCCCTAAATTAGAAGGGAGAAACAAGATAATTTGAACCGTGGACAAGACACGTAGTTATGCAGAAGTTAATTCATTAAACATAAGAAAAAATGGGAGGGCACATCTTTAGATTGACACCTCGTTGAAACAGACCTAAATTTAACAATTTATTATGGGTTGTTAGTAAGAGGTTTAGGAAAGAGAAATTGGGATGAAAGGTAAATGTTCATGGCCTTGTTTATAATAATCGGACGAGCGCGACGCGGAAGAAATACTGAGAAAACACTGTTTATCACTATAGTTCGTTGAAATGGATGAAAAGTTCACTGTAGTAGCGCAAAAGTTTATGGCAAAGAAAGTTATTGCAATCGTGGAAAATGACTGGTTGCACTAGATAGGCGAAATTCTATTACTTGAGAAAGTTGTGGATTACAATTAAATGCGCCAGAAAAAATCCCAACGATGGAAGAAAATTTAGCTATTGAGCATTAATTTATAAGGTAGATTCCTCATATTTGAAATGGCATTCCCACAAGTGAGTGAAAGATTCATGACGGCGTGACTTGTAGATAAAGTACAGGATCTGGAAGGTTCCAGAACGATCCTAATAGAAGAATGGAGCCAAAGTTAATCCAGCGGAGGAACTAGCTTGGTATTTTATAGACAGCGGGTCTTAGATAATATCCCACGTGGTGAGAAGATTTCTCATTTAAATAGCTTAAGAAAAGCTACTTTTTATTAAGGTTGGCTTAGACAGACAAAAGCCCAACATAGCAAATCCCGCGAAGGATGATTTTTGCCCCAAATAAGTAATCTCACACTGCCTATAAAATGATCATTGAAGTATGTAGAATTAAAACCGATGAAGATGAGGTTAAAACCTTAAGTCTGCACTTATCTTTGTTGCATGGCGAAGATGAAGTTCCCTTTGACGGATACCTAATGTGCCAACATGGCGTAGAATGTAGAGAGTGCCTCTTGGTTTGAGGAGACTGGCTCTGGTTGAGCCTTGACTGACCAAGTCAACTGCCGACTTACAAGTGAGACCCACTCAGCGAAGCGCGGAGGGTCCAAGGAAGGAAAAAGAGTGGGGGTAGGAGACAAAAGGAATACATATAAGCATGACCAATATTGTAAACTTAAATTCTCTTGAGGAAATGGTCTTCAAAGAGTTGACAGCAGGCGATACTAGCACAGCCTGGTGGGTGAAAGAGTAGACGAAATTCTCTTGATCACGGAGATAATAGCTGGCGATGGCAACGAGAACTGGTGGCCAGATGGATGAGGAAGTCCTCTTGCACCAGGAAAAATTGAGGAGCTTCTGAGATTCGCTGCTAGATGACGCTAGGTTGGTCAAGGAAGATATATATCTAGAACAGACTCACAAAGAACATAAGAGATATGACCAACAAAGAGAAAATAGAAGATCACTGTTGGTGTTTGATAAAAAAGGAAGAAATGAACAAGAAAAGAGCATTAAACTTTATATTCTCTCGTACCGTGTATTCCAAGAATACACCATACTGGGAGGGCCAACACCAACAGAGAACAAATAAGCAGTTAAACATTTAAAGGTAATGGAGCGATCAAAGACAGTGGTCTTGTGATTGGACCATTAGTGGTCAAGACTCTGACCACCCTGACTCTCCCATCTCTTCCAGGATAACACTCGGTCACTCTACCAGAAATCCAGACCAGGGGAGGAGAGGCAGAAAGAGAAGGGTCTACAAGGAAGTGACCAGGTGTGAGTGGAAGCAGGTCATCAGGGTCATGTGAAAGCGGAGTTAAAGAGCGAGTATTAACAACATCTTCAATCACAAAATAGCTAGAAGCTGCGAGAAGTATAGCTCTAGTAAAGATTGCGATAAGATGCGAAAGAAGAATTAACAAGTTTAAACAAAGCGTATAGAAACAAGTACATCTATTAAGGATAAGAATATACCAAATAAACAAAGGAACTATGCGAGTAGGAGGCAAGAACGCCATAGGTAAAAACAATCTAGTAGCCATAAACAATGACCTTAAGTTATAATAAGTATCAAAGGGGTTATTCAGAAAAATACTTAAGTCAGCGAGAAACGTGACATGACAAGCATAAATACAAAAACACATCGAATGTAACGACGAGAAAAAACAAGTTTGTTCATCAATGAACAATAAAGGTGCAAAATATGTAAGCAAGGTGCAATGCATGATCGCGTGAAAAATACGCAACGATGTTATAAAACAAGAATCGAAGCAGTTGTAGGATACGAGCGTAAGCAAGTGGGAGAGACAGGCAAACACGTCCTTGACCCACATAGTACAGCGAGATAAGGAATATAAATAGCTGAAAGATTCCTTGGGCGGAACAAGTTTATTTTGGTAATGAGGTGAGCAGCTTCTGACCTTACGGAAGCAACTCGCAAGACAATGGTTGGCAGTCAGCCAGAGTTGAGATAAGAAAAACTTGCTCTGATCTTTGGCAAGCATACAGGAAATAAACGACAGCTTGGCGTTATACGAGCTTGTATACAAACAAGTTTGACAAACAAGCAGTTCGAAATAAACAAACAACACAAGTGAAATCAGCTGAGACTTAAAGCGGATATTCAGGTTAGACGGCATGCAGTCATTCGTGGCTTGGACGTGAAAAACCAATTTAGAGACAAATGAAATAAAGTAGGAAATCAATTTCACATAATTTTGAGGATCATGGAATCCGACAATTTTCAACAGAAAAAAGCTTGATTCTTCCGAAAAAAGAAGAGAAGCTGGGACATTGAGAAGGAGTTTATGCGTAAGAATAGTTATTCTAGATGCCAGAGAATTCAGATTTTCAAGCGGTTTCAAAAGCGGCTTCCAATTGTGAGGAAGGGGGAAGGAGCCGGCCGTGGCCATCCTACTAAATAGCGAAAGAAGTGAAGCATAGCTTACAGCGAAATTATGCTGACTGATAGCCATGGTTTTACACAAGGGGAAGATAGTTTTCAATAGAGAGTTTAAGCAATTACCTGCTATAAAAAATGACATGAGAAGGTAAACGAAGTAACACAAGGCGAGGCGAACTTGAATTGCCATCTTGTGCGGGAAGAAGGCAAAATCATTTAAACAACTTAAAAAGGTGGCGTAGTTGTTTACAATGAGACATCGTTTCGGCAAGTGTTTTTCAAAAGTATCGAGATCGAAAACATAGGTGTTCTCTTTTTCAGAAAGGGGATTTATATCAGCAGTAACGAAATGACATTGCGATTTGGTTTGAAGACTGGGATGTTGGATTTCACCAGTAATAACCCAACCAAAATCGGTGTCTCTAGCGACCACGGTTGAAGATAGCCTACGTGTTTGTTTGCGAAGGCAATTCCAGAAAACATTGGCACTGAAAAGTACATCAATGGGACCTTGAGCATTAAACTGAGGATCAGCTAACCTTAAGTGCGAAGGAATCTTTAAACCAGAAATATTAATAGAGCTGCTAGGAGTGTCCTTGCCAATACTGGTAAGAATGAGACAGTTTAAGTTAAGATAGGTGTTTCTTTGGCAAACGTCTCTGATTTTCAATTTTGAAGACTGCAAGGCTTGAGTTTTCAAATTGTCAATGCCGGATACATTGATGGGAGTAGGCGATGACGAAAGACCTAGTTTTTTAATTAACGATCGCGAAACAAAGTTGTGAGTTGAAGCGGAATCGAGAAGACCGCGGGTTCGAAACCAATTTCCAAATTTATCTTGGATTTCGAATTGTACAGTGGACAAAAGGACTTGCGCACTGTGAGAAGTTACGGCGTTAGAAATGCAGGAAGAAGCATTAGTTTGTTCGGAGCTGCTCTGCAAGGAGTTTGAAGATGCGGGTACTGGTGACCTCGATTTATCATGAACGTGCAATAAAGAATGGTGCGGTTTTTTGCAATGAAAACAGAGGTTGGAAGCCGTACAGTTTGAAGAAGAATGCTTAGGTGACAAGCAGTTGAAGCAATGTTTACTATTGAAGACAAACTTCCTTCGGTCTTCGACAGACAATTCTTTAAAGGATTTGCACAAGTACAAAGTGTGCAACTTTTTGCAGAGCATGCATTTTAAAAATTTGTTGAGCGGCCTGATATGTTCTCTTGGATGGTTGAAAGAAGCACAACGGGTTTGCTTGTTCTCGACAGATGGGAGCTGATGACCATTTGAAGAGACAAGTTTTTTCTCAAAAATGTGACACTTATGACTCGTTTCGACATTTTCGCACTGAAATGAGAGTGCTGTAAGGACTTGGCACCGGCTGTTGAGAAACGAGATGAGGTGTTCAAACGAATGTTCCTCGTTGCGAGTGAGTTCGATCTCCCAAGCCTTTAATGTCGAAAAATCGAATCTTGATGTAGCTAGATGAATAAGGATAGTGTCCCAAGTTTGGACTGGTTGCTTGAGTTGATATAACGCTCTCACGTGCAATTGAATAGAGTCTAACAGGTCTCTTAAAGAGGTGACGTCATTAGGTTTGACGACTGGCAGGTTGAACAGACAGCGGATGTGGCGAGCCACACACAAACGTAAATTTCCATATCTCTCTTTTAAGGAGATTAAAGGCGATGCGGTAGTTATCTGCGCTTAAAGGAAGTGACTCCACCTAGGCCAAGGCCTCGCCTTCCAAGGACGTACGCAAGAAGTAGAATTTATGAATGTCGAGAATGTCAGTATTTTCATGAATTAGGGAGCAGTAAAGTTCATAAAAAGAATACCATTCACCTTCCTGGCCTGAGAAGTGAGGTAGGCTTATCTTTGGAAGTAACGGTTTCGGTTTATCCTTGTGAACTGAAGCGGGTGCGAACTGGGCCGGATTGATGACCCTAGTGTCCGGTTCTGAGATACTGCGAATCAGTTGGTGGGCCTTGGCAATCCCTTCAAATTGCAAGGGTTCGACCTCGTCCCGATCCGATTGAAGTTCTGGGCAAGCGGATTCAATCTCGGTTTGAGTTTGATCGTAATAATCATAGGACCGTTCGTACAACTTAAGGCGTTGTGTCAAGATGTCTAGATCACACTCGGCGGGATTTAATTTGTTGATGAAATTTCTGAATCTGGTGAGTTGCCCTTTATAGGAAGAACGTCTGGCAATGAGAGTTTCATCCTTTTCAGTAGGAGCCATGTCAAAGAAAATAGATTAAAATGTAACTCACGAAACTGTGGAACCTTGGAAATGCTGTCAGGCTGGCAGCAGCCAATAAGTTGAAAGAAAGGGACACACCACGGGAGACAGGAGTGGCCTCTTTCCCCTTCACAGGCTTTGCATGATGTAGTTATAGCTGAAAGATTCAAAGCAGATATGTATTTATTTATCGTATGGCGTATACATGAGCTACAGATCTATATTTACACTATTTACATAGTTAATCGCTTGTGGCATCCCCAGGAAAAATTCTCTTCTATCTCCGTCGAAACGGCTCAGTGGGCATTCTTGGGTGATGTGCTTCACAGTTTGCCTCTCAGCACCACAGTCGCAACAAGATGATGACTTTTTCCTCCATTTGTATAGCAGATCTGCACACACACCATGGTTAATTCGGATCCGGTTTAGCTTGGACCATACTTTCCGAGGTTGTTCAAAGCCAGGTACCTTCTGTGAGATGCATGGCATTTCCAAAGACTCTGCTGGGGCGAATTGTCTCCATTCATTAGACCATTTCTCAGTAAGGTTGAAATTACTCATTGCCAGGTTCTCCGCCGTGCATATGGGTGGATGTCTTGACTTCAGTCTATGTATATGTAGGTGGTGGATATCCTCATGAATGGGCAGTCTTTGATTAATCTGGATCTTCTTGTATTCATTCAACAAAGCATTGCATCTGCGGAGGTGGGGTGGGGGAATATGGCTTAATACAGGCAGCCACTGAATAGGAGTTGATCTGATCGTGCCTGTGATCATTCTCATTGTGTCATTTAATTTAACATCTATTCTCTTCACATGAGGGCTGTTTATCCAGACAGGGGCACAATACTCTGCAGTAGAGTAAACCAGGCCAAGAGCTGAGCAACGTAAAGTAGTTGCACTTGCACCCCCAAGTAGTACCACATAGTTTTTGAATGATGTTGTTGCGTGTCTGAATCTTGGCAGCACTCTTTCTCAAGTGTTCTTGGAACGACAGCGTTCTATCGAGTGTAACACCCAGATATTTGGGGTGTCTATTGTGGCGGAGAAGGGTGTTATCGAAGTATACCTTGAGATCCCTTGAAGCCATTCGATTGTTCAGATGAAAACAATAAACTTCTGTTTTACTCATGCTTGGTTGGAGTCTCCATTTTCGGAAGTAGTTTCCTAAAACAGCGAGATCTTTTGTCAGCGTTTCCTCTATCTCTTCGAAGCATAGGTCGTTAGTGGCAAGTGCCCAATCATCTGCATAACCAAATTTCCTGGATTTTGTGGGGGGTATATCTGAAATATATAAATTGAACAGAAGTGGGGCAAGCTCTGATCCTTGTGGAAGTCCATTGTTTAGTTTGCTGGATCTGCTGATTTCGCTTCCCATGACTACGCGAAATGTTCTGTCAATCAGCATGTTGTTTATAAGGTGAGACAGACTCCTGCATGGAATCACTTTAAGGAGTTTACTGATAACGCCTTCTCTCCACACTGTGTCGTAAGCTGCCTTTAGGTCTACAAATGCTACCGAAGTCTTTAGTCTTTGTTGGAATCCTGCTTCGATGAAGGTAGTTAATGACAGGACTTGATCGGCACAACTTCTTTGTGGTCTGAATCCTGCTTGTTCAATAGGGATCGTTTCGAACACTTTTGTAGCAATTCTATTCAAGATTAGTCTTTCTAGTAGTTTATAGCATGCACTGAGCAATGCTATTGGTCTATAGCTCTCTGGTGTTTCACTAGGCTTTCCTGGTTTTAGGATTGCTATGACTTTACTCATTTTAAAAAAGCGAGGTAGGTTGCCTGTTCGAAGAATGTAAGTTAGAAACCTAGATAACCATAGTTTCGTATTTTCTCCACTATTAATCAGAAACTCGGGGGGAATCCCATCAAATCCCGGTGCTTTACCAGATTTCATATCTTCTAAAGCTGCATCGATATCGTGCACAATAAATGGTCTAGTGTATTCCGAATGAAGGGGGCTTGTGGCCTTGAGACTGGTTAATTGCTTTTTGATATTTCTAGTATGATTTCTGTCTCTCGGTGTCCTAGACAAAGCAACTATATGAGCAGCAATTTGGTTTGGAGTAACTGCAGGATTTTTACGAACAATGGGAGTGGCCCCACCAAGATAATTTCCAACTGAAAGAGAACAGGAGTGGAGTTGCTCACGTCCGTAGGCCTTAACCTGAAATTACCCTACACGTGCTCCCTGGGTGGTGCTAAACGAGCAACAGTGATCAGGCTGCCAGACTATCTTAGCGATCTCCTGGCTATTGTACATGAAAATGAAAAAGCAGATATTAATAATTTGTAAGGTATTGTCAAATGACACTTGACAAAGAATAGAAATAGCAAATGGACTCTCCCGGGTTTCTAGTACCAAATTTTGGGTAGATTAGTGGCTGAGGAATAACCTAACCACCAAGGGAAGATGATAAAGAAAAGGAGGTGGGTTTCGGACTGGAGAGAAAGGATAGAGAAATGGGAGGAGAGTCCCACAAAAGTTATAAATTGAACTTTAAATGTACTTGGAGGCGGTTGCCACTGCAAATCAGTTCTCTGATACCTAAAGTGGGTAAGGACCTGGTCGAAGCTGACGGGAACCGCAGCTAGGACTTGGGCGGTTTGCCAGAGAAAGGCTTTAGCGTATTCCCTCTCAAGCATGCATATGCCTACTATGGGGAAGGGTGATGGTCTGACAAGACAAATAGTAACAGATTTATTGCGTATTAACGAGGGCATGAACCTAGGAAGAGTTAGGAAAGCCAGGATCTTGCCTAACTGTAGTATTTGCGAAATGATAAATCCAAAAACAAATATTTAATTTATTTAACAAGGCAAAAGAAGTTGATAACTTTAACAAATATATATTTTCAATTTGGTTAACAACTTTGGGGTCACAGACCTCAGAAAACATTAAACGTTTGCGCCAGGCAATTAACAATTTATTAGGTTTCAAACCTTTATAAAATCCTAGCAAGGATTTAAAATAGCGAAGATAAAAATTCAAAATTTAAAGACAATTAAGGTGATTAAAGTTTAACAATAAATAGAGTACAAGGTGTGTACTATAAGAAATCTCTGCGTACCTATCTTAGAAAAAGTTACAACTTCAAAATAACAAAGAAAGAGAACAGGTAGAATAAAAGAGAAGTTCCTATAACTTCTATATTTATGCAGAATTACTTTTATGATAGCTATGCAAAATAGAGCAGGTCACTTACTGTGAAACCTGAAGAGAAAGTCAAAAGGAAGGTTCTAGACTTCCTATGTTCAAGTAGGAATCACGAGACAAATGGGGCAGTTTCCCTTTCGTGAAACCTAGAAATAACTCACTTATAAGTTGAAAGAATTGTATCCCCTAAATTAGAAGGGAGAAACAAGATAATTTGAACCGTGAACAAGACACGTAGTTATGCAGAAGTTAATTCATTAAACATAAGAAAAAATGGGAGGGCACATCTTTAGATTGACACCTCGTTGAAACAGACCTAAATTTAACAATTTATTATGGGTTGTTAGTAAGAGGTTTAGGAAAGAGAAATTGGGATGAAAGGTAAATGTTCATGGCCTTGTTTATAATAATCGGACGAGCGCGACGCGGAAGAAATACTGAGAAAACACTGTTTATCACTATAGTTCGTTGAAATGGATGAAAAGTTCACTGTAGTAGCGCAAAAGTTTATGGCAAAGAAAGTTATTGCAATCGTGGAAAATGACTGGTTGCACTAGATAGGCGAAATTCTATTACTTGAGAAAGTTGTGGATTACAATTAAATGCGCCAGAAAAAATCCCAACGATGGAAGAAAATTTAGCTATTGAGCATTAATTTATAAGGTAGATTCCTCATATTTGAAATGGCATTCCCACAAGTGAGTGAAAGATTCATGACGGCGTGACTTGTAGATAAAGTACAGGATCTGGAAGGTTCCAGAACGATCCTAATAGAAGAATGGAGCCAAAGTTAATCCAGCGGAGGAACTAGCTTGGTATTTTATAGACAGCGGGTCTTAGATAATATCCCACGTGGTGAGAAGATTTCTCATTTAAATAGCTTAAGAAAAGCTACTTTTTATTAAGGTTGGCTTAGACAGACAAAAGCCCAACATACTAAATCCCGCGAAGGATGATTTTTGCCCAAATAAGTAATCTCACACTGCCTATAAAATGATCATTGAAGTATGTAGAATTAAAACCGATGAAGATGAGGTTAAAACCTTAAGTCTGTACTTATCTTTGTTGCATGGCGAAGATGAAGTTCCCTTTGACGGATACCTAATGTGCCAACATGGCGTAGAATGTAGAGAGTGCCTCTTGGTTTGAGGAGACTGGCTCTGGTTGAGCCTTGACTGACCAAGTCAACTGCCGACTTACAAGTGAGACCCACTCAGCGAAGCGCGGAGGGTCCAAGGAAGGAAAAAGAGTGGGGGCAGGAGACAAAAGGAATACATATAAGCATGACCAATATTGTAAACTTAAATTCTCTTGAGGATATGGTCTTCAAAGAGTTGATAGCAGGCGATACTAGCACAGCCTGGTGGATGAAAGAGTAGACGAAGTTCTCTTGATCACGGAGATAATAGCTGGCGATGGCAACGAGAACTGGTGGCCAGATGGATAAGGAATTCCTCTTGCACCAGGAAGAATTGAGGAGCTTCTGAGATTCGCTGCTAGATGACGCTAGGTGGGTCATGGAAGATATATATCTAGAACAGACTCACAAAGAACATAAGAGACATGACCAACAAAGAGAAAATAGAAGATCACTGTTGGTGTTTGATAAAAAAGGAAGAAATGAACAAGAAAAGAGCATTAAACTTTATATTCTCTCGTACCGTGTATTCCAAGAATACACCAACACCTGCGGGTGTGGTACGGCAGGTTTATTATATTCCTATCCCCATATTATATTATTATTAGTATTAGTATTATATTATGGCATACAACGAGGAGACAAAGCCCCTCGGTGCCAGAAACAAAACTTGAGGGCCTCGAAAACTACATTATAAGGCTCTAAAACCAACAGTATCTGAAATATTCCCAGAAAACTAATTTAATGTAATTTAACAAACTACTGAAGGAATGGAAATCTGTAACCATGACAACATTATCTCAAGGGGTGGCATCCAACTTTCCATCTATTTCTGTAAGAAGCAATGTCACTCCATTTATACCTTGCCACGGTGGGTGAGTGGATAGCGTGTCGGTCTACTAACCCCAAGATTGCAGGTTCATTCCTGGCCGTGGTACAGGCCGGACGTTTGTTTTAGACGAGTGAAAAATCTTAATGGAAGCCTGGAGGCGACTTACTCCAGTACCTGTGTTGTTATCAGCTGCCCCAAGCGCTCCGATGAATGATAAAGCTGTTTCACACTATTGCTGAAGTAGAGTCACTGGCAAATATAATGACGTTCTGTTCGTAACTACGTAACGTGTACTTCCGTGTCACACAATACTTCGACGTGGACTGTACTGTCTGCTCAAGTCTGGAATTCCATTACATCAGATCGGTGGTGACAAATGTGAAGTAATAGGGTGAGAGAGTGACTGTGTACAGGCTCACCCGCAGGCTTCAAGGTCAAGGGCAATCGTCTAAAACAAACGTCCGGCCTGTACGTGATTTTTGGAAGGCGGCAAAAATACGACTCGCATGTCATACGGTGTTGGCATGTCAAAGAACCCATTTGAATTCAGTAGGCCATGTTCATAATGGCAAAATTAACCTCAGGAGTTTCCGCCAACACAAAGCTCCTCATTTCTCTACTAGAAAACGCTATAGTGTTCAAGGAGCTTAGATATCTACCCTCCTTGACTTTCATAGTGATTCAAGGAACAACGAAATTTCGACATGCAAGCTACCCTCTGGGTGCAAATTACGAAGTTTGCACCCGGCACCGAGGCCATACGATATTATTATTAGGCTACTCCATTTATTACATTTCTGTGAAAGTTTGCAAATGGCTATAAGGTTATCACGGAACCAACGTAGACTGTATAATTCGTCAATGCAATTAAGGGGGTCAAGGGGTAACCTAGATTTCTTTTCATGCAATTTCACGTGCGACATATAGTACAGAAAGTCTATTATATCTACAAACAGCAACATTATTTTCAAAAATTCCTGAATTGAATCAGCATTTTTGCGGCTTTTAGGAATTTGGTTCATTTGAGGCTAAAGAACCTGAATTTTCATGCACCACAAGCCTTGATAATTTATGAAAGAGGTCTTCCTGTGTATGGGGACCTAACACAACGTAGAGGGTCATTTTTATGTGAGGTGTATTGCGTTTCGTCTACAAGGCTTTCAATTCTATTTCACGTCAGGAAGTACACGTTAGGTGAATTTAGTTTGAGAGCACATATTAACTCATCATTTTGTATTTATTTTTGTCGACATACGGGTTCATCGCAAGGATGATTTTGTTTGATACTGTGTGGTAGATATGCCCATATTCGGATATCTGGGTGATATGTTGTAGACAATAGAATTGTCTGTCTGTCTTTCTGTGTCTCTTTATGTACGCCTACTAATCGTGTTCAGATGTTTGGTGCATCGTAAAATTAGGTATGGTAAACATGAGTCAATACACCAATCATTTATAAAACTCCTCACCGTACTTTTCATACAGTAGAAGGGTGGATATAGGGAAAAAATTCTCAAAATACATGCTAAAATAGGCGATATATAAAAATTATCCTAGATGGACGATCAAAGCATATGTTGCGCTTCTCATTGTGAGAACAAAATTCTCGAGTCTATGAGGGGTCTCCAAAAACCACATTTTAAGGCCCTTAAATTAACAGTGTGTGTGATATTCCCAGAAAACTAACTTCGTTCTGATAAACTTATGAAGGAATAACAAACCGCTAACCATTGCAACAGTAGCTCAATTGATAATGTCTGGTGTTAATATATAACACCGTTCAAAGAACGGGTACTTCTGCTAGTACATTTAATAAAAATAAACAACTGCTGAGTCCTGGATAATGGGAGTTCAACAACAAAAATAAATTAATGTTATTAAATTTTCAAAAACCCAGCTAAATTAAATGAATCTACCAATGACGTAGATCTGCGTCATTACAAATACTATTCGTTAATCTATACATTCTAACTCCCGCCTCCTATCTCCTAAAAGTACTTCCGTAGAAGCGATAAAAATCCTACTCTAGGTTCAACTAAAATTACGCACTAAATATGACTCTGAACAATTTTCCTAAAAATATTATACACGGTTTATATACAGAAATGATGAAGCTCGTCAACTTACATCTTCAAGAAAATATACATATTTGGCAAAATGCCTATTTCCAACATGAAATTTCGACACTAACTGTCTTATCACTGCTTCCATCAATTACATTTCTTTCTTCATCGGTATTAATGACGCAATCTGGGATTCTATAATCCGTACAATAAAGTAAAGACATAGTTTATCTTTTCCTCCCCTCTGGTCTATCATAAAAATTAAAATACTTAATAAAATACATTTTCTCCACGATGAATAATTACCTTGAATAACAGTGTCTACTTAGAACCATTTAAATAGATTTCTGCTTACTCTCAGCTTCAACAAAGATCCATTGTTCCTATAATTTCTTTCAGACTCAATTTCAACAAGGATCCGCTGTCCTGTTAATTTCGAGGAATTTCTGCTGCTTCATCTATGTCAATAACTTCAAATAATCCTTTTACCAAGATACTACTGCTTCTCAACAATACTTTCCTTCACTTACAAATATCTTATACGCGTTTGTCTCAACAGTCTTTCATTCACAAATGACACACTTCCATAGCCGTGCTCATTGTCATAAATTCAACATGTGCCTCCGTCAATACGGGATTAATAATGCATATCTTGCTTAAATATACTTCGTAGTTACTTCTCCACATAAATAGTATTGTCCACAATACATTCCTTTTTTCAATACAAAATTCTTATAGCAGTTTCAACTTATTTAATAAAAATACTAGTTCTTTCGATAACTTAATTTAACAGGTAATGCAATAGAATACTATTCCTTCGATAACAATTACATTCATCTTTTAAATGACCTTCTGCATGTTAATAGCACTCAGCTAATGTACTTCTCACAAATATTTCTTAAACGTTTCGAATATATTACTATCATGACGTAGCTTGCATTAACTTTTATTCATCTTACAATATTGTTTCCATTCTTTCTCTGCTTTAATTCATATACATTTTCATATCTTAATATTCGCAAACAATGTGAATTAATATTTATCACCCGATCTGTCGAATAATTTATTAGACCATAATTTTGATCAGATCCTTAAAATAGATCATCAACGATCTCAGTATTAAACATACACCTCTGTATATAATTCTTGGAACACATTTCAATTAAATTTCCATCATTATTGAAATTATCCACTTTAAAATATACTATACTTCCAACAATATAATTCGTGCTGTACAATAAAATTCGATCCAAACGATAAAGTTTGATCTAGACAAAAAAAATCTGCCTAAACTATAAAATACGAGCTAAACCATAAACTCTCCATCAGATGAATTCGAAGTCGCATAAAGTTATACATTCCAACTAGCGTTTCTAAATTATCACAGAAAAATCTCGCTTAAAATTCAAAAAACGATCAAAATCGAAAATGAAAATTCTACCACTCATAGCGTTGAAAATGTCAAATTTAAAATTTAACAATTCGTAGATCTAGAAAAATGGCATTAAAATACAAAAAAATCGGATATTTTCAAAAGTTTCTACAATTCTACAAAATGGGATACTTCGTTGGTCTTAGACTACCTGGTGCTGCATAGATCTTACAGGAAGTTGCTATCCCGCGTTGCTCATCATAAAACGGATAGTTTCTGAGAGATAGCCCCTCAAGATGTCGTGTGGAATTCTGCTCGGTCTCCTTCGGAAGTCTGCAAACTGCCAGGAACGGGATGCGAACTCTAACATCATCGTGCAGTCGTCCTTTCAGCTTGGCTATCTTCTTTGTGAGATGGGAAAGCCCCCTTTCTCTCTTGACAGCGCCGGGTCCACCCTGGCCACTCTCGTTCTAGAAAAACTTCTTTCTTCTGCACCGCAGTTCTGGTCGAAAGTATTCATCATAGAAGTCAGTGAAATGACTTTGTAGTTGTAGAATTATTTGGCGTAGGAGAGATGAGATGTTTATCTCCCCCACGGTATTTATAATATTGTCATTTCAGCTATTCTCGTTATCATCGTAGCTATGTTCACTTAAGCATTTTAACAGTACATCTTCATCATAGTAGATTTATCTGCTTCTTCCCCTCTAAACTTTAGAATTTCTCACATGGTGATAACTGTAGAATATAGTTTCTATCACTTTGAAGCGTTGCTTTTAATATTTCCACGTAGTTTTCTTCAATACTATTACCGTACAGTAGTTACTGTTACAATCGTAGATATTAATTATTGAGATGAATATTTCCTATATCTTGCTATATATTCTTCTGCGAAGTCATTTCCAACTATCAGGCTTTGTTCTCTAATAATGTAGCAGAGTTTTATGGACACCTCCACTCTCGTCGAAGTCTAGATTGATAAGAAGCCTCGATCCCTCTGGCTTGCCTCCCACTTTGACAAAAAGTTGGCGTCACCTCATAAAAAAAATCTTCCTAAAAGGCGCGTTAATGGTGAATATAATATTATTCCTTAATTGAGCATTCAATCAGCTGCAATTATGTGTAAATGTTCATGATTTATTAATTAACAACTATTCTGATGTCATATAGTGTTAAAATCGTGCTGGTAATTAGATATTCTAATTGCGCTCATTACTTTCTTCTTTATAACGCCTCTTTTGATTGGCCATTGTCACCATGCGTCTGACGAGCGTTCCCCGTCTACTTGACTGCAGTCGCGATCTGCTCGCGCGTGTCTCTCTGCCAATCGGAAGTGCTCGGCTGTTTCCGTGCATTCTTTGTGCCGTCGTCACTCGCTTGCTACCTAGCGCGAGATTGGAAGTCCTCGGCTACCTTCGTGACATCCTTTGTGTCGTGCTTTCTTTATGCCATGCACGTGGCTAGGACTATCCTGATTGGTCGGCTGGATTAACTGGTTAACTGCGCTAGGAGCATAAACCTGCTTTGTGGCTTGTTTCCAGAGTCTGTTTTATATAGCACTAGCAGAAGTACCCGTTCTTCGAACGGTGTTCGTTGTTAACACCAGACATTATCAATTGAGCTACTGTTGCAATGGTTAGCGGTTTGTCATTCCTTCAAGTTTATCAGAACGAAGTTAGTTTACTGGGAATATCATACACACTGTTAATTTAAGGCCCTTGAAATGTAGTTTTCGGAGACCCTTTATAGATTCCTGAATTTTGTGTCTCACATTGAGAAGCGCAACATATGCTTTGGTCGTCCTTCTAGGATATTTTTTATATTTCGCCTATTTTAGCATATATTGAGAAGTTTTTCTCTATATCCACCCTTCTACTGTATGAAAAGTACGGTGAAGAGTTTTATAAATGATTGGTGTATTGACTCTCATGGTTACCATACCTAATTTTACGATGCACCAAGCATCCGAACACGAGGTATGGGCGTACATAAAGATACACAGAAAGACAGACAGACAATTCTATTGTCTACAACATATTACCCAGATATCCAAATATGGGTATATCTACCTCACAGTATCAAATAAAATCATCCTTACGATGAACCCGTATGTCGACAAAAAATAATAATTAGTTAAAATGTGCTCTCAGACTAAATTCACCTAACGTGTACTTCCTGACGTGAAATACATTTGAAAGCCTTGTAGACGAAACGCAATACACGTCACATAAAAACTGACCCTCTACGTTTTGCTAGGTGCCCATGCACAGGAAGACCCCTTTCATAAATTATAAAGGCTTGTGGTGCATGAAAATTCAGGTTCTTTAGCCTCAAATTGCCCAAATTCCTAAAAGCCGCAAAAAATGCTGGTTCAATTCAGGAATTTTTGAAAATAATGTTGCTGTTTGGAGATATAATCGACCTTCTGTACTATATGTCGAACGTGAAAATTGCATGAAAAAATTCTAGGTTACCCCTTCACCCCCTAAATTGCATTGATGAATTATACGGTCTACGTTAGTTCCGTGATAACCTTATAGCCATTTGCAAACTTTCACAGGAATGTAATAAATGGAGTGACATTGCTTCTTACAGAAATAGATGGAAAGTTGTATGCCACCCCTTGAGATAATGTTCTCATGGTTACCGATTTGCATTCCTTCATTAGTTTGTTAAATTAAATTAAATTAGTTTTCTGGAAATATTTCAGAAACTGTTGGATTTAGAGCCTTATAATGTAGTTGTCGAGGACCCTTTAGGGCCCCCGAGTTTTGTTGCTGGCACCGAGGGGATTTATCTCGTCGTTGTACGCCATAATATAATACTAATAATAATATAATATAGGGAGAAATTATAACACCTATTTTTATTTTATTTTTAATTCAGCCAATTGCCATGCACTTTTCTTTTCAGGACGGGTCAGGGAAGGGATATTATCAGAGAAAGAAGCATTCACATCACGCATGAGCAAAATGGAAATGGCCTACCATTTAACTAAGGGCATCTATAAGAAAAGGTCAATATCCTTCAACGCAAAACTAAAACATTACTGCAGTGTCATCCGTCCGGAGGTCTTGCATGCTTCTGAATACCTCACAATGAACAAAAAAGGCTTGGTCGAGAAACTGGAGGCCAAAGGCAGGAAAATTTTGAGAAAGATATTGGGTTCCATCAAAGACAATGGGGAATACAGAAGACGGCATAACCATGGCCTATATACTCATGTGGAGAAGATAAGCAACGTCAACCGGAAGAGAAGGTTACCATTTTTTGGGCATGTGAAACGAATGAGCCCAGCGAGACTGACCAACCGCAACATAACTTACTTTCAGGAGAGGAAAACAAAATGGGCCTGGTTCATTGAACTGGATAAAGATCTGAAAGAAGTGGGGATTACACCAACAGACATTCAGGAGCGCACCCCACTCAAAGGGAAACTTCAAGCTTGTAAAGGTTTCCAATAAAAACCGAAGCTGAAAACGGGAAAGATTTGGACGGAACGGAAGGAAGTCCACCGAGAACGAATGCGGGGGTACAGGGCAAACATCAAAACCAGTAGGAGGCGGTTGGAATGACGCGGTCCATAGATGGCCTATACGAAATGAATGAATGAATGAATGAATGAATGAATAATATGGGTATAGGAATATAATAGACCTGCCATACCACACCCGCAGGTGAAAATCGTTTGAAAATATTCTAGAGTACTCCTTGATCCCCTTAAGCGCATTATACGTATTGATGAATTTTACGGCTTAATTTGGTTCCGTGATAACCTTCTAGCCGTTTGCAAACTTTCACACTAATGTAATTGATGGAATTGCATTGCGTCTTACAGCAATAGATGGACCTCTGAGAATCCGTTGGCATGGTTACTGGCTTGCATTCGTTCATTAGTTTATTAAATTAAATTAAATTAGTTTTCTGGGAATATCTCAAAAACGGTTGATCTTCGGTCCTTTAAAATGTGGTTTTCGGGGACCCGAGATTTGTCTCTCACATTGAGGGGCTGAAAATGAGTTTTGTCTCGTCCTTCTACGCCTATTTCAGCATGTATTTTAAGGGAGTAGGCCCCCTTTTATGAGAGGTACGGAGAAGAGTTACATCAATGATTAGTGTCGTGCCTCTGATGGATATCTGTACCAAATTTTACGTTGATACACCCAGTCGTTCTCGAGTTATAAGGGAACAAATTTGTCCAGAGACAAACAAACAAACAGACAGACAAAAAATTATTTTCGCGCGCATCCATCATAAAACAGTCTGAAACGTGTAAACAACTCGAATTTCCGTAGAAATTCGGAGAAAAACACACAAATTTTCATTTTTATATATAGAGATATATACTGCACCGCTCGGTGTTCACCGTGTTTTATTGCACAGATTCTGGCTTTACTCGCTAACCGTTGGAGATATACGAAAAGTGATAAGGACCTTTCGGATAGAAAATTAAATGTTAAAGCTCATGTATACCATCAAAAGTTTGCTATTTCTTAGCATTCTATTTTTATTTGAAAAGGAAATATGACATTTTGAAACCAAAGGGTGTAGTGACGTCACAAATGTCGGTTTTACTCGCTAACTGTTGGAGATACACGAAAAGTGATAAGGACCTTTCAGATAGAAAATTAAATTTCAAAGCTCGTATGTGCCATCAAAAGTTTGCTATTTCCTACCGTTCTCTTTTTATTTGATACGGAAGTATGAAATTTTGAAACCAAAGGGTCTAATGACGTCACTAAAATGGTCGCCATTTTTTAATAGTGCAAAATTTCGAAATTAAAAGTATCCTATATGTAAACCTACTAAATCAGCTACATCCATGCCAAATTTCATTTAAATCGGACCAGCGGTTCTTTAGTTATTGAGTAACAGACAGACAGACAGACAGACAGACAGACAGACAGAAAGACAGACACACACCATCTCATTTTTATATATTAGTATGATTGACTAACTTAGAAAACTTTCTGAAGATAGAATATTCTCGGCCACGAATAACGTACAGTACCTAGAGATTGATACAACTTGTAGAAGAAAAGTTAGTTAGTTATTGTTGTTTTAAAGGGCGGAACTACGAGGTCATCTGCCCATGAAGAAAAGTACCCTACATGTTGATCATACGTACGGTACTGTACTAGCGTCAATTCTATTGTGAAGTGACATGCTAAGTCAGTATGAGATTTAGGACCTGTAAAATAATCCCCATTCTCAAGTTATAGGCCTAATTGTCTTCGGTCACCGTCGGTTACCTGACTGTTACATAATTTTAATTATAATCTGGTAATCCAAGAAATCTTCTTGGGGCAAGGTGGTTTTGATAAACAAGATAAGAAAGCAAGAAGTTCCGTGACGAACTAAAGAGCCTACTTTTCTTAAAATTTAAGATTCATGCCAATGATTAATCTATATGGATCTATTTAGAATTAGGAAATTAAGTTGGTAATATCGAAATGTGTAATTAGTTCGAAATACTGTATACCTGGCAAAATGTAGCCTGATAGAGCACTACAGTTGGCAGCCCTGGTGACTGAATATATTCTTAGTTCCATCTCTTAAGGTACAGAATACAATATTTGGTTGAAGTCCAATGGATAGCATGGACGTTACATGCAGTTAAACATTGGATCTAACTGCGCGCGCAAAATCATGTTGGCAACAATGTAAAGCATGTATTGGTCAGAAATAATCTGATCTATTGTTGTGCCAATTTTGAATGAATTAAGTTAGTATAGAAGTTACAAGCATTTTAAAATTGGATCTATCAGCAGGCTTAGAATCATGTTGATAGCACTGACGTACATAAGTTACTCCAAATTAATATAGAATGTCAGGTATTATACGTGTGCATAGTTTATAGCTGTCGGCTTGCATACTTTCTGATATATTGGTATTTGGATAATATAAATTGAGAGCATTTATTAACAGTTGGCAGCCCTGGTGGCTCTTAAGAATACGCTCAGTCATATATGTTTATGTACACATAGCACATACGAAATTTGGTTGAATACGAATTGAGGTAGTGTAGAAATTGTATCCATTTAAAAATTGAACTTATCAGCAGGCTTATAATCAGTTTGGCAACACTGCCATGTATGGCCTCCTAGAAATTAAACTGAAATATTATTATCTATACGTGTGCCAATTTTGAAATAGCTCCCATTGATACCTTCCAAGATATCCAACGTGGAGCTCAAATTTCAATTGTGATTTTTCAGCAGTTGGTTGCACTGACATAATTTTCAAATACGGCATTGAGATATTCAGGTATAGATCTTTACTCCTACCAAATTTTGTTTCGATTGCTGCAGCCGTTTAGTAGTTGATAGGGGGTACACGACACACACACAGCCAGACAGACAGTTGTTGCTGTTGTTGTTTGAGTCTTCCGTCTTTTGACTGGTTTGATGCAGCACTCCAGCCTCCCTGTCCTGAGCTAATCGTTTCATCTCTACATAGCTACCACACCCTACAGCCGAGGCAATCTGTTTAACATATTCTAACCTTGGTCTACCCCTACAGTTGTTGTCCTCAACCCTTCCTTCCATAACAAAGCTTGCTATTCCTGGGTGTCTTAGTATGTGTCCTACTAACCTATCTCTTCTCTTCATTAGCAGTCGCCAGAAACATCTCTCCTCTCCCACTCGTCTTAATACCTCTTCGTTTGTAACCCTATCTACCCATCTGATCTTCATCATTCTCCTGTAACACCACATTTCAAATGCTTCATTTCTCCTCTTTTCTGCTGTACCATTAGTCCAAGTTTCACTTCCATAGAGCGCCACGCTCCAGACAAAGGCTTTCAAAAATGACTTCCTAATACCTAAATCTATATTCGATGTCAACAGATTCCTTTTCTGTAGAAATGCTTTCCTTGCTTGAGCCAACCTACTTTTTATATCCTCTTTGATTCGTCCATCACTGGTTATTTTGCTTCCTAAGTTCGGTAACAGAAGTCTCCTACTTCCTTCAGCTTTTCACCTGCCAATTTGATGTCCATAGAGGTTTCTGATTTATTTTGACTGCATTCCAGTATTTTTCTTTTACATTTATTAATTTTCATCGTGACAGACATTTGCCCGGATCGATCTCATAAGTCTACATTTTCCTCATTTTTGCAAAATGTGAAAAGTAGTCTAAAAAAGTTATTTGTTATGAAACTGTAATTACAGTGTATTGTTAGGACGCATTATCCCTGCGTGAGTACGGTATTGTGAAGAATGTTTCCAGTCTTCTAAATTACTTTCAACTTCGGTAGGCACATAGTAATTCCGTCGCTGGAATTAGTATCTTGGTTGAATATTAGACGAAAAGTTTCAATACGGTACCGGTATATGTTTCATAGGACAGGTTCATACAAAGAGACTTCAAAATGTTCTGTAAGGACATGACAAAATTGAAATTGTGAAAAAGAGTCTTAGAGCGAAAGTGGCACTCAGTTTACAATATTTAACTGTCTTGGATACAGCGTGTGGTTAAGTAACTATAACTGGGTTATAAATTACCCCATGTTAGTTTTATGAGTCACTTAAATTCGCAGGTGTTAATATACAGTATCTAGTTTGAGCAGGGTGTCTTGTAACACGGACAATTTTTAATTATTGTGGCATCTGAAAGCTTGTATGCAACGTGTGCCGATTTCTTTAGTAAATACTCGTGCTTTAGCCTAAGTTGAGTTTTGTTTCAAGAGGTCTATTTAAAGGTGCTGAAAGGTTTGTAATGCTCTGTACATACTCCACCTGCCCGAAGATATCGTGCTCAGGTTTGTGTATAGAAAAGGAGGCTAAGCTTCAATTCATATCTCTCGTACCTATGTCACTTACATTTTACCCGGAGGAGTAATTAGTTATTACTACATCATTTCCTGTGTTATTTTTCATGATTAGGGGAGGTATTCTGGCTAATTTCAGTTCTCTATAAAAAATTATCGTAACTTACGACGTTTCATTCGGCGATACTGTGAATGTAATAGTTTTCATTTGAACTGGGCATTGTGTGGTTAGTGAAAGTCTGTCTGGAGGGAGTCGTAATTTCCAAAGCAGCGTGCGGTAAGTACAGCTAACTTATACGGAACCCAATTTAGTCATGTGGTTAGGTGTGTTATGTACTTAGGCTAGAATCACATCTTACAATCACATTATCCCCGCCTCGCCCCAACATTGTTGATGTTTGTGTATATTTGAAAGAAAAAAAAACGAACATATGAGAGACGTATTCCAAGCTGGCCGCTGGGTTTTAATTATACCCCTAAATTCGTCATTTGATCCATTCTGTCTCAATGAATGGTATTAGAATTTACTTGACATTGCTATGTAACTCATTTGCTAGCAAGTTGACCGTAATGATCGAGTACGATTTATTGTTACCGGTATTGACTAAAACGTCTTATCACTGTACACCTCACGAGTGATATTCGGAATACCAATATTACATTTGGAGGTCTGAAATTGCATCATTTGGCGTACCGTATAGCCACGGTATATATATTTTGGCTTATAAGTGCTTATTTAATGAATTTTAAAGTGAATTTCTGTGTTAGTTTCCTCAATATAATGGAGGAAGAAGCATCAGTCAAAAGTGAGCCGGAATGGTCGATACAAACAGACGATTTGGCCGAAATTGTAAGTGTTTTTTAATTCCACGTAGGCTATTGTGTAACATAGCAATCTAGTATTCTAGTTAACTTGGCAATCTCAGTGATGTACAAAACAAAAAATGTTTATTGTTAGCAAGGTTAGGGGAGACTGAGGCACATTGAACCCCTGTCATTAATTGTGAAGGAGACAGGAACCTGACATTTACACTCCCACTTGGATAGTATATGATTTTTATACCTTTCCAGGGGTTGCATAGGACAATACCAATTGAAATTGCCGTTCATTATCACTAGTATACTGGAAATATGAGCTAAATTACGTAAATATGATAGTTTCTTGTTAATTTTGAACGACTGCTCACTCGGAAGGCATTCGTCAATTGTTATCTGGGAGAGACATGACGTCACATTGATGTCACGGCCAATGGCCATAGTGGGGTAATTTAATTGAACACCCTTAGGCTCCCCATCAAGTTCAATAGTTCCAACTTTGGCTACCAGAGATGCGTTTCTTACCAAATCACTTACAAATTTAGCTTCACACTACCAATTATAGTGGTAGGTTCTTTTACATGCCATAAATCTATAACATGGGCCTGCTGGCTTTACTTCCACTCTGAATGATTTTAACGCTCTTAAAAATCCGACGACTTCTTCTGGGTTTGAACTCGCGATTTTGGGCATAGCAGTTCAGCATGCCACCCACCATGTAAGATATAAAATCCACTATCACTCTGCAACACATGATCACATTGGTCTGGGCAAAAACATTCGTTTGTATGGACATTATTTATGCGCGTCTATCCACACTGTTTGTGACAATAACCAGGGGCGCTTATATTAGCTACTGCGGCCCCAATAAGGCAGGGCAAGAACCATTGGTTTGGAAGGACATTATTGATGCGTTATGATATTCTTGATTGAAATTGGTTATCGTTAACTCGCAACTCGCACAACCAATGCCTAACTTAAAACTGAAACTTGGCGCACTTGACGCCGCTCTTTGGTTTTACGATTCCGGACGTGAAAGAGTACCGAATGCGTGGGGTTGGCAATACTGTACTTGTGCATAATTAACGCCGATTATGGCTGACACAGCTGGAATTTTTACGATATAAGTTGTATAATTTGGGAATTTGGGTGGGTTATTGGTAGCGGAGCAGTGACGATGCATGAGAAGAGCTTAACAGAGTTGCTGTGTTAGCGTAGAGGAAAGGTGTGAGGTTTGTAACCCGGATCACCGTGGTTCAAATAGTTCAAATAGTGGTCTCGGCAATTCTTTTGTGTTTTGATGGCCTCCGTTATACCATTGTGGAACCTCACTATACTGGACGCCTTTTAAGCTTTCCAACGGAATTTTGCAATAAACCGTTTGTTAATTACCACTGGGTCTATCATAGCTGTTATAGATGTACATGAGATGTTGGAAATACCATTACAACATTATAAGCGTTCTGCAGACAGCCCGTTAGCTCAGGGGAAGAGGAATTGCGTGGAATGACAAAGAACCGTGGTTCGAATTGTACTCGCGGTGTTAATTTTTTCAAATTTTCATTAACAAAATACGTGTGTGTTTCTATACAAAGGGAAATCTGACATGATGAATTTTTTGTTAGTCCTAAAAAGGACTGTTTAGGAACTTCTTCAATATCTCGTCCAGTATCCACTGGCTTCGACAACTTGCTGTAGCCGACGTTGCATTGACTGAACTAGATTTCTGAAGTACAGTTCATCAAGAGCAATCTTTTCCCATGCTTCCAACGCAATCTCTCACAATGCATCCTGCGAACGAGCGGGAGGGTGAGGCCAGTTTTCCCTGAAATGGTGTTTCCACTTTGCTCACACATGCTCAATGGGGTTCAAGTTTGGAGTTCGAGGGTCCCATTTGAGCAGTTCAATGGAGCCCTGCTCAGAAAACCAGCCCTGAACACTCCTGTTCATGTGGATTGGAGTGTTGTCTTGCACGAAATGAAGTACTGCATGTGGATAGCGCTGTCTCACACTCGGAATCATAATATTCTGCAAGATGTGTAAATATTGGTCCGATGTGAGATGTCCATCTATCCGATGAAGCACTCCAGCCCCATCAGACGGCATCCACCCCAGCACGACATAGATATGCGGCCACTACGTGTGTGCTCAGCCACATACCGTTTCTCGTATCGGTTCCCACGTGTCCTGTAAACATGAACCGGTCTGACCTCTGACGAACTGAAACACGTCTCGTCAGAGAAGATGACCTGATCCTAATTAAGATTTAATTCCAGCTCAGCAAAGGCACACCGATCGACTATATGTTGGTCGGAGAGACAATCTTCAATTGCAAATTTTCTGCAAGCAATTCCTGCTTCTCGTAATCGTTTACGGGCCGTGTATGGACATCCGGAAAAATTGGTCGTCTGCATGAGCTCTACGGAGTTTAAGAACCGATTTTCGTCTGACGTTGTAACTTATGGCGGGCTTCTCTATAGTAGAAACCCGCTGTAAACCAGTGCCCGGTAGACGACCATACCTCCCTAACACCCGCCACTGCTTTATCCATCTTTGAGGAGATCTAGGTGGAACACCACATCGGATTGCTGCCTCACGCACACTGTAATTGCGGTGTTCGATGAGAGCATGTGTATAGTGAGTCATGGCAGAATGTAATGACGCATGATCATCAACGTTAGCTCGGCCAGACGTGGTTGTTTTCGTAGCATGAGATCATTATAGTGTATTACTTAACAAAAATAATATTCACGGCGTGACTCGAACTGTGGTTGCTCGGCTCCCCTAATGGCAGATAACCTCCGAAGTTCCAACCACCAAAACCACAATTATCATCACCTGCAAACTCGTACTAAATCACAACTGACAAATCCTTCTTTAATAATTTGTTTATTTATTTATTTCAATCATATCACATGGGACTATAGGAATAGTTAGGTGCATCTGGATTCCTTTCCATGAATCGCCATTTTGTGTTCACTTTACAACAGGCCCTAATTAAGGTCTTAAATGTTCCGTTTATTTTATTCTTCAAGAATCAATGCTGTTATGAAATATATTTTTATTTCCACGAAACAAAAGTTCGTAATTATATTATTATTATTAATCTTGATTGGTCACATTGGACCACTTGAGTCGTTCCACAATCACTTCTTCTTTGAAGATAGTACTGCTTGGTTCTTGCGCTCATTCCAGTACTGCACGGTACTACTGAAAAGTTAACAACATTCAACTGATATTTTGTTATCATAAGTCTATAAATATAGACCGCACCTAAAATTTTGGTAACCTACATAAATTTACAGCAATGAATGTACAGTTATTTCAAACAAATTGTTTGAATTCCAATTATGTTGGTCAATACAACTATTGTACCGTATTCGTAAATACCAAAACGTGCTCTTGTTTACATACAAATTGTCAAATATGCCTCATCGTCTTCAACTTTTTCATTTCCAATCTTAACTGCGACACTTAAATGTGTCAGATTAGTTTCGGATAGATATCTGAGGGAAAAAAAAAAGGTTTGTAGAACGCATCGGCAACTTATCAGCCCGAGGGAATAACATATCTGACAGATAGCTGCAACATTATCTGGACATAGTAAAACCGGCCCTTAACCATCTAATTTTCGCTCTCAATTCGATTATCCTTTACGTTTATTCTAAAGCTGAAAGCCGGAGTAGTTAAAAGGGACGTATGACCAATAACATTGTTATTATTATTATTATTATTATTATTATTATTCTAAAGTTAGAAATTATTTATATAGAGGGCAACTGAGTATGCTACCTAATAAAACGAACGTCTAGCACGTAATTCATTTTATGAACTTAAAAGAAACTTCCATTCGTAACACACCAACTGATCTATGTCTTCCATGACGTACTGTGTTTGACAGAAATTCAAGGAAATTGGGACCAACCAGATGTGTACTCTGTAAGTTTACAAGTCATTTGTAAGTTGTAATTCCACCTATGCAAAGAAGATATTTGTTAAACAAATAATTTATTTGCAGGATAATAGTGACTTCACTGGAGATATGAAGACTGAAGATTGTCCCCCACCAGAGTTTGTTCCATGCATCAAAATAGAAACAGCTTATTCTGATTTCAAACAGGTAAGTACTTTATAGTGTTACTACTTTATGCCTCTTGAGTTGGTCCATTTTATATATCCTTCCTCCCCTTCTAAATTTCATAGCCTTTGTTTTGGAGCTGTTAATTTACATAGAGCTTTCTTCCGCCCATACTCTAATGTTCCCCATAGCTGTTTGTAGGTCTTCTCGGTATCTTGATTGGATGGCCATGTCATCCGCGTACATGAGTAATTTGACTGTTCTCGAGTCTAATGTTTGCCCAATGTCTGAGGTCTTTACGTTGAAGAGGACTGAACTCATGGGATCCCCTTGTAGAACCCCCTTTGTTTGAGTGATACTCCTCGACGTGGTGGTGCCGTCATAGATTGTAACATAGTTCACGTTTAAAATCAATTTCAATGTTTCTAATTCACTATTGGAGGAGCCTAATATGTTTTCCAGTTTGTGGATAAGTATCCTTCTGTTGATACTGTCAAATTGCTTTGGAATAGTCTATCTATATAGATTGCATACAGCGATCTACCGGGTTGGGCTAAGGTCGTTATTATTTCTTGCACAAGTTCCTGTACAGACTGTAGAGTTGATCTACCCGGGGTAAAGCCATATTGATTTGATGGTATGTTAGCATGTAGTCTTTGTTCCACCCGTATTAGAAGGAGTTTAGAGAAGGTTTTGAACATAACATTTTCCAGGGCCATTCCCCTGTGAGAGTTTGGATCCTCCTTCTTCCATTTCCCTTTGTAGATCACAATTATGAGTATCTTCCTCCATTGTTCTGGGATTGACTTATGTTTTAGGCATTCGTTAAATAAAATGCGCAAACATTGACCACATGTTATTTTATAGTTTTAAATAAATGATCTGCACCTTGTGTTGTCCAATACACATATAATATAGCAGAGAGAGTCAACAAATAAGAACCAACTGAGTCATCCAAGTTTAGGAGAAGGTAATACCGTAAACTATTACGTTTCTCGTAACTGTATTCCACCTGAAGACGACACTGTATAATATGCTTGATTGCTGTGTTTGGTAAATAGCCTGCACATTGCGTTACCCACTAAGCAACTAAAACAACAGAGTGGGCCATTAAGTTGGGAATCGACTGAAGTTTTAGGTTGGAGGACTGTATTACAAAATTTCTGTTCCGTGTGAGGCGACAATTTGACCTGCATCCTTCGCGCTTCTTCATTCTTCTGACAGCGACATCTTCTGTCACTACAGTTTTCGATCAAAATTATTGGAGCATTGACGTAGGCAGATTATCAGGTAGATCCCTTATTTTAATAGCATCATTTTACTATAATTTTTAATACATGGCATTTAATTATTTTCAAGCTTTTCCATTTTTTATTTAAAATAATTTTTGTAAGGATATCCATTTCGTTTTGGCTTTGTTAACTAGTTTTAAGATTTAATATCAATCACGCTGAGGAAGGTATCAATGAAATACCGAAACATGTACGATTAATAATGTAATTAAACGTTTCTTTAGTGTTTGACTAGGCGGTTTTAATAAGATAATATTCGTTAATTAGACATGTTGGCGGGTCTAACAGGCCATGGATTGTGTCTTTTAAATGCTCTGTAAAAATCCCATCTGGCCCAGCAGCTTTGTTATTTTTTCTATTGCTTATAAGTTGTCTGACCTCCTCTGTTGTGACTGGGCGAGTGTCTTGAATGTTTGCCAGCTGCGGTGTGAAGCCGTTTGTCCTTATATTCGTTTCTCCGGGAAGATGACTGCAATGTGCCTCCCATTGCGCCATGTTTACGAGAGGAGTTGCTTCCTGTTTCTTTGAGTTCTTTAAGATTTGATAACGCTTCGCTTCCGTCTCGGCTATTAACCTCTGTTCTCTGTGTAAATTGTACTCTGTTTTCTTTTCTTTTAGTAGTTTTTATATTTCCGACGCTCCTCAGTATATTTCGTTAGTGCGTCCATACCATGCACCCTAGCGGAATGAAGTAAATGTATCGTTGTTTGTCGCATGATATTACATTCCTCATCAAACCATGACTTTGCAATGCGATCATATGTAGGTAGAATAGTGGTGGCGTGTGGAATTGTGTCATTCAATGCTGCTGTCGCTCCATCCAGGTTCCCCTGCCCTATCATATGCATGATTGTCGGTATCTCCTCTCTGTTCATTTGCCATCTTTCCTCCTCTATATGTCTAGAGACTCTCTGCTTAGGGGATTCTCCTTTCTGATGCTGTGTTCCAGTACTTAGTTGGATTTCCGCTATTACTGGGAGGTGTTTTCTGAATACAACTTTTTCGGTCTTCACTTGTGCGTGTCCTCCTGCATTTGAGAAGATTAAATCGATTGTGCCCCTTCTATTTGGAGCAATGTACGTGTAATCACTCTTCCTGTTTAGTAGCCTTAGCTGGTAGTCTAGAAGAAAGTCTGTGACCGCTTGAGATTTTGTATCCCATTTGTCTACGCGGTAATTCAGGTCACCAAGTAACAGGGTTGGTTTATCATTATCTGTGTTCTCCAGTGCCTTCCCTAGCTCGTCTATTATAACCTCAGGATCTGTATTGGGCGTGAAGTACGCTCGTATTATGTTCATCTCACTGATGTTCACTGTTAGGGTGTTGCATGTGCTCACAATTTGGCTGATAGGTTGCAGGTGCGGCTTTATATAGCAGCTCAGTCCGCCTGAGGGACGGCCTCTGCTGCCTTTTTTGGCTAGAGAGTGAATACCGTAGAGACCGTTAATGCCTATTTCTTCCATGCTGAAAGTTTCTGTAAAAAGCAGGATGTCATTCTCTAGAAGTGTGAGTCGTGGGATCAATGCCAATACACCCTTCAACCCTTGTACATTCCAAGTCATTATTCTGACGCACTCAGTGATATTGTTGTTGCTGATTTTGTTGCTGTGTGATCTGCACTCCGGATGGCCTCTTGCGATGGTTGATATTGATGATAACCGGCCTTCAGTGTTGAAACTCTAAGGGATGAAAAGTAACCCCCTGCCAGAAATTTTCATTTTCAACCACTTCTTTGTCCTTCTCCAGGAGTGCTATCTTGAACGCTTTGTTCCTTCCTCTTGTTGGAATTGTGAAACATGCTTTGACGCTATTAATGCCCTTTTCTGCCAAATAAGAGGTGATGTCTTCTTCCGTGGTTTCTTCGTCCAGGTGTCTGATGTACATCCAGTATAGCCTTGGTGCCGGTTTGAGGCTTCCACCACTATTATCCCCCTTCCCTATTTTGGCCGTGGGCGGGGGGCGAGGTTCTTGCTGAGCAGGGCGTAACTGGTATCTGCTACTTTGGGTATCGCATTCATTTCTGTTATGCCTGTCTGGTTGATGTCTGACCTGTCGACTTGTAACTGTAGTGTACTCCGCGTTTACGATATCCAATTCTGGTTTTCTTGCTGAGTTTCTCATCAGGGGGATGAGTTTCATGCTGTACATTATGAAATTCAAACGACTGTTGGGTTGCCCCTTTCTGTTCATTTCTAATCATTATGTGAATATTATCCATCATGGACTGTATCTGCAGGTTAATTTTCCCCATGATTCTTGCCTCTATTTCTGAATTCGATCAAGTTTCGCTATGATGAATGTCACACGACTCTGGTCGCTGTTGCGCTACTCCACCGCCTTCTCTGTGATGGTTTGCTTCATCTATGGGATCTTTGGATGCCACTAGCGAGTCGTTCTTTTGACCACTAGGTGGCACTGGACCATCATGTTTCCTGCTCCTTCTTTTCTTTGTTGTCTCTCTCTTGACTGAGCCGCGGGAGCCTGTACCACCTTTTGCCTCTCTAAGTAAACAGATTTTGCCAATTGTCCCGACCAACTATTGTCTTCCTGTACTGCAGTGTCAATGTCTGAAACCAATCCTGATTTGTGCTTTGTTTCTAATGATCTTCTGGGACATTGTTTGCCAGTATTCCGTAAAGTGCTCCATAACTTCCCACACAGCCAACATAGACCTATTCTTCTTTAAATAGGTATTCAGATACCAATCATTAGATCATCAGCACTTCCACGCTGGAATTTTAATAAAGCTGACTGAGGTAAATATTCAAGTGATCTTGACAGTATAGTGAGATGGATCCCACCTTGTGCTAATAATTACTGTAGGTTTATGAAAGCCATAATTACTACAGCCAAGAAGAGGAGTGAGGTAAGAATATATACCAGGCTGGAATGAAGCTTGTGAAAAGCTCTACACTGAATATTAGAAGAATGGAGGAAATGTTATTGCTGATGACCTCCTTCATAATTTACATGAAGCTAGACGGAATAGATGGAATGAAACTATGCAGATCATGGACTTCAAACATTCCAGTAGAAAAGCGTGGAGCCTATTGAAAAAACTGGGTAGAATGCCTCATAATCCTCAGTCCGAATCAGCAGTTACACCGAACCAAGTTGCTAGTCGTATTGCTAGCCTGTAGAAAGTGAAACTTGATGCACATCATAAGAGGTTAATCAGACAAGAACAGTCCTTTATGAAAAGAAATTGCACTTCAACATCTTTTACTCATTTCACTGAAGATGAGTTTTTGGTTGCCCTAAAAGGGATGAAATACGTCCTGAATTTCTCACACATAGTGGAAAGAATGCAAGGAAATGGTTATCTCAGTTCTTTTCTAACATTGTACTTACTGGGAAACTTCCCCCAGAATTCAAGTGCACTAAGGTTATAGCCTTCCTTAAACCAGGAAAGCCTGCTGATGGTCCTGAAAGTTACAGGCCAATTGGTTTATTAAGTGTCTGTCATAAGCTACTTGAACGACTCATAATAGGATCAGTCCTCAAGTTTTCAACATCCTTCCAGTTGAACAGGCGGGTTTCAGACCGCATCGAAGTTGTGAAAACCAAGTTCTGGCTCTGACAACCTACATCGAGTCAGGCTTCGAAAAACGATTGAAGAGTGGAGCTGTGTTTGTAGACCTCACAGCAGCATACGATACAGTTCGGAGAGATGGAGTTGTATATAAATTCCTTAAACAAACGGGATGCAAGTTACTGACACAGTTGTTAAACAATATGCTCTCCAATAGGAAGCTACAAGTGCTAATGAATAATAAGTTTAGAAAACTGAAAGTTCTCAATAATGGGCTCCCTCAAGGATCTGTGCTTTCACCACTGTTGTTTAATTTGTACATCGCGGATAGACCTGCTACATCCTCCCGCCAGTTTGCATATGCCGATGATCTAGCACTTGCTTTTCAACATTCATCTGCGGTTGAGATAGAGAGAAATATAAACACTGATCTGAACATTTTGAGTGCATATTTTAGAAAATGAAGTTTGACTCCAAGTACGAGCAAAACAGTGACCTGTTTCGTTCATTTGAATAACAGGCAGTCCAAAACTACCCTAAATTTGTCACTCAATGGGACTCCTCTACCTTACAACTCTCATCCTAAGTGCCTTGGAGTTACTCTGGATAGAACTTTGTTTTTCCGTAAACATCTAACTGACAGTGCTGCTAAACTGAGAACGAGGAACAACATTCGTCACAAACTCGCTGGTTCTACTTGGGGAGCTTCTGCTCCCACGCTACGCATTTCTGCTATTGGGCTGGTTTATTCTACATCGGAATATTGTTCTACGGTCTGGATGAACAGCTCACATGTTCGGAAGATCTATGTTGTTCTGATTCAGACTATGCGAATCATTTCTGGCACAGTTAAATCCACTTCTGTATTCTGGTTTCCTGTATTAAGTTACTTCGAACCTCCAAGACTTAGAAGAATGAAGAACTTCGTCCGAGAATTCCATAAAATAACAGTGAACCAGTCTCTCCCTATTCATGGTGACGTAATTGGAGGATTTCATCGTCTGAAGTCCAGGCCTCCACCCATTCAAACAGCTCAAGAACTCATTTTATGTAACTTCAGTGCCACAAAAGAATGGGAAAGTGAATGGTGCGTCAAAGTACCACATGAGCGGCAGCCCTTATTTAATGCAAACCATCCTCCTCCTGGCTTTGACCTACCAAGAAAAGTTTGGGTTGCTATCAACAGGGTTCGAACTGGCCATGGTCGATGTGCATCATTACTTCATAAGTGGGACTTAAAATCTTCCCCTCTTTGTGATTGTGGTGAAGGGGAACAGACAATTCATCACATTGTTATGGAGTGTGAAAGAAGAGAGTTCTCCGGATCCATGGATGAGTTCCTGAAGGCTTCAGATCAGGCTGTGCAGTGGTTGAACAATCTGGACATTAATTTATGAAATCACCTGTATATATATTGTCGATTGTCATAGTGTATTTTTGTACTTGTTATAATTTTATGTGTGTAATTCCATAAGCTAATAATAATAATAATAATAATAATAATAATAATTGTCTAGTTCCATAACCTCACATAAATTAAGCTCTTTAACATTTTCCTCACTTCTGCATAGTTTACATTTCAGTTCAACAAAGCATTCTCGTATAATCCTTACCGCTTTATACAAGACGTCCTTTGATTCCTTCTTGAGATATCTAATTGAATCCGTAATATTTTCAATACTTTTAAAGAGCGGAATCCACTCGGCTTTCCATCCCGTCCGCCATCTTCACAGACATATAATGCTTGTAGCCAGTAGTATCAAGTTGCTGCAATATTGATGTTATATACCCTACATAGCACTCCATCTCCTGAAGCACCTAATTGGCGTTTGGGTTGTTTTGGAAATTAATTTGCTAACACTGCATTGTTTTGTGAAGAATCTCTTGTAATATATTGTGTAAGTGGTGTGTCTAAACAATCTTATACCTTAATTTTCAAAAGATGTGCTGGTACAAATATGGCAGGCCTAGTCGCTTGTTACTCAATGATACATGTATGTGTTATATAGCGACCCCTTCTGGCATTACAGCTAAAACTTTTGCAATAAATGTACACTTTTCTGTAACGCTTAAGCATATTACTTCCATTAAGGCAGTGATCTCAGCATTTCTCTCACGCTATGATTCACTTGGTTTCTAAAGGATTGATAGCTTGATGGTGTATTATATGTTACAGAACAAGGGAGGACATACCAATCATCAGTAAGATGTGATGGACAGTATGAAACTAGTGTCTGTTAGTTGTTAAGCGAATATATCTTTACTTGAATAGAGCTTGTAACCATTCTGGTTACATAGCCCAGCTCAAATGTTAGGTTAAGAAAATGGCGCTTGCTTGGAGTGCTGTCCATTGCCCAAAGTTAGATATATCTAGTTTCTGGCAGTGAGGTGATGGGGGGCCTTGCCAGTGAAGCTTCTTTTATATATTCTTTCTTTGATGTTCTATTGTTTTTAAGATTATTCTAGGATTTTACAAAGATAGTGTTAGGTCTGATTATTGTTTGGCAAGCGGTAAATGATATTGGCTTAGAAGTTGGTTGTTGAATTGAGAAAAAATTAGATTATGTAGGGAATGTAGTACTGATTTGGATGAAGAAGAATGGAATTGGTTATATGTTTTAGATTATGAGAGTGGCTGTTAGTTGTGATAAAAAAAATTGTGAAGATAAGATAATACATGTTCATAGTAAAATTCTTTTATGGTGTTAATTACCACCACCCCCGAAGATAGAACTCGTAAAGTTACAAGCTATACAGAACAATTACACATTTTGTTATTTGTGTGTAATGTATAAGGTGATAGCAAAGAAGTAAATAATCTATCTTATCCCTAGGACATGACCGAAGAAGTTGAGTTCGAAGAAAGTGATGCAGGTGGAAGTCATTTGAATCAGTAAGTGATCATCATAATGAATGCATAACGGAAAATGTTGGATATAAATAAGGTTTCTTGGGAGCAAAATATATCCGTGTTATTTTATTTTTCATTGAAATCAATTTCCTTTCCTGTATTTCTGTAATTTTCTTCATGTCATTAAAGAAGTGGATATCAATAATAAATTTCTATTTAGCAACCCACAAGTTAGTCATTCTCCCAGTCTGAAGTTCGTAAGAAATGTTTCGGACTTGTGGAAAACCGTTTGATATTGTTTGTGGAAATATACACTGCAGTGAAACGAATTTGACTGTAATATGAATTTTTTGAAGAACGTTCACTAATTTAAAACTCCCCTAGAGTGTTCCTGTGTCCTCAGCCCCAGATGACTCTTTTTTAACCTAAAACAATGTGCGTAAATAGCTTCCTGCTTATCCGGTATTGTTGTTGTTGTTTGAGTCTTCAGTCTTTTGACTGGTTTGATGCAGATCTCCATTCCTCCCGGTCTTGAGCTAATCGTTTCATCTCTACATAGCTACCACAACCTACATCCGAGGCAATCTGTTTAACATATTCTAACCTTGGTCTACCCCTGCAGTTCTTGTCCTCGACCCTTCCTTCCATAACTGAGGAGTGTTTGTGGCAAACGGTATAAGTGCTAAATGGTAGTATATACTATTCACTGGTACTAAAGTGGCCAGTAATACCAACTGAAACAACGAGGATAGTATATAATACCATTTTGCACGGATACCGTTTCCCACAAACACTTAGTTACTAAGCATGCTATTCCTGGGTGTCTTAGTATGTGTCCTGCCAACCTATCTCTTCTCTTCGTTAGCAGTCGCCAGAAACATCTCTCCTCTCCCACTCATCTTAATACCCCTTCATTTGTAACGCTATTTACCCATCTGCTCTTAATAGTTCTCCTGTAACACCACATTTCAAACGCTTCAATTCTCCTCATTTCTGCTGCACCAGAGGTCCAGGTTTCACTTCCATAGAGTGACACGCTCCAGACAAAGGCTTTCAAAAATGATTTCCTAATACCGAAATCTATATTCGGTGTCAACAGATTCCTTATTTGTAGAAATGCTTTCCTTGCCTGAGCCAACGTACTTTTTACATCTCCTTTGCTTCGTCCATCACTGGTTATTTTGCTTCCTAAGTAACAGAAGTCTCCTATTTCCTTCAGCTTTTCACCTGCTAATTTGATGTCCATAGAGGTTTCTGATTTATTTCGGCTGCATTCCAATATTTTTGTTTTACATTTATTAATTTTCATCATGAATTCTTTCCTCAAGACGGAGTCCATACTATTCAAAAACTCATTCAAATTCTCAGGCGTGTCGGCCAAGATGACGATATCATCAACAAATCTCAAAAGTTGAAATTATTTCTCCTTGAATCTTCACTCCCACTTTAAATATTTTTCCAATTTCCTTCATTGCTTGTTCAATGTAAAAGTATTGGTATAAGTAAATTCAGTCCTTTGTTGGTTAGGTCTCTAAATGATACAGAAATTTGGAAAGTGTACTTTTGCTGCCATAGCATTGTTAAAATAAACCGAAATATTCAATTGCGTTATGAATCAATACTTTGTGAAAGGCGCATTTCGATTACGGACTTCTTCTTACCACATTTGATCTGTAAAAGTAGAAAGTTAAATGTACATTATAAACCATGATCGAAAACTTTGACACGGATATTAACGCTAGTACACGTGTAGTGCGCAATATGTATGTTTCTTTAAGGCTGAGTCTGTTAAAGCCCAGTCAGACGTGGTGAATGAGAGTGGGTATAATAGTGATTCAAATCAGGTGGTGGGCATATTGTTTTGAACGGTAGCCCATGCTCCAATTTAGTGGAGATATACTATTAAGCCATTCCCTCAAAGTCACATTACCCTGTTTATTCACTTATGATGTATTCCTCTGAAGAGTGCATTTTGCTTTTTTTTTTAATGGAAAAATACGATCGAGTTAGTAAGTTATGCCACATGACTTGTAACTGAAGAAAGTTAAATGAACACTGTAAACCATGGTTTAAAACTGTGACGTGATTATCAATATGATATATCTAAGGAGATTCTGATCGCCAGTTTTCACATAGAAGTATATGTATTTCTTAGAATTTTCCTTGCTATTATTTTGTTCTTAAATTTTAACAAAGAGAAGACAATTGTACTTGAAGTGTACATATTGAGATTTATTTTGGTGTAATTCCACATTTGAACATTGTGTAACCTTCATGGAATCCAGCCTGAAAATGTATGTACTAGCCGTATTACTATTGCACTCTCCCCGATAGTCTACTGTGATCTCGTATCAATTTTGTGGTAAGATATTAGTAAAGTGGTTGACGCAAACGATAAAGCATAACGAAAACAATTGTTAAAACACTTTCCCTAAGATGTATATAACCCCAGGTCTGGCATTCATGAGTCAAACACCTTATCATTCCAGCCACTGAAACTTACAGACTGAAGAAAATGCAATGTAACCGAATGCCAAATCGACACGGATAAATGGGAGACTACGGCATCAAATCGTCAGGTATGGCGTCGCATCGTCCACCAAGGTCTACTAGGTTTCGAACATCGGCGAAGCCGTGAGACTGAGAAGTACAATGCGGGGAAAGAGCGTGAGGTTTACAGGAGGATCAACCCACAAGAGCCAGTGGCTGCTCCGAACAACGTGTGTCGCTACTGTGGGAGAGTTTGTGATTCCAGGATTGAGCTATATAGTCATCTAAGTACTCACCTTAAGAAGACAATCTTACTCGAAAACGAGTGATAGCCTATTATTATATTAAGTGAGAATTTTTGCGTTGGACACTTGACTTTTGTTATCTAAAACGTTATTACCGGTTCAAATACTGTTGTGTAGTTGTTGGGCATCAGAAAAGAATTCAAGTTCAAGGATAAGGCCTTTTTTTATTTTGTCGGGATGGCTTTGCAGTAAGCAGCGATTCAATTAAGCCACCGTCAGATTGATCGCATCTCCTAGCACGTGCGCATCCGTTGCATCGTGGGTATCTGAAACAAATATTTAGTTATGGAACTACGAGAATTAGGAATATCCAAAGACACTGAGGAGTGATATTTTCCCGGTTTTGACCTGTTTTCAGTTTAACTATCGTCGCACTATTCCCGCCAAAACTGTCATATCTTTGGCATTTTTAGACTAATCATTGAGGTGTTTGCAATAGTATGATTAAATTACCCCACCCACAAATTGGTATTGATTTCAAACTCAAAATCAGAGTTGAAGTCGCTGAAAATTATTCAGTGACTCTTTTCACAGGTGTACTGTCTCCATCGTAACCAATTTTTGGAATATAGTTACCTCAAGGAATAACCAGTTTCAAGGTGGAGAAAAAGGCATAATTTAAAAAAAATCAATTTTAGTGCCATTAGCGCTAATACTTGACGAGCCTTGGGCCTATGTACGTGAAACCTTATCTGGCTGTTCTCAGTGGCGTTAATATTTCAGGTTTATTTTTAAACTTTTGGACCTGGACGTCTTGAACATCGCATTGTCGTGTTCTTTTGTGTGTTTAAATTTTGTCTACTTACCTATGTTATTATGGTATCAGTAGTGGTTTGAATATTTGTAACTAACGGTAGGTTTTAAATTTTGGTCATTCCGCTTTTTACTCGCGTAGAATTTGGATACCACGGAAAACCACATTCAGGATGACTTACGTTGGTCTTGAGTGGATGATGAAGATTTGAAAATCAATTCTACAACCGTGCCAGTGCACTTTATTTTGTTTTTATAAAAATAATCCTGCCTAAAAATCCCTCCACCAGGCGCTCAATCGATCATTAGCTTTCTATTCTAATAACTTCAGTTTCACTTTTACCACATATTTGGTGAGAGAAGTCACGTTATCAAACGAGTGAGCTCAATGCAATATGGTATTCCTCATTAGTGGGTTATTCATACGTTTTATATTTGCGCGACGAAGGAATGAGGAATAGATTACTACCTGGGGTTACAGAGGGCTTTGACTTGCATTGTGCGGGGGCATGAGTGACTCGGATTTTTTCCTTTATTCGATACTGTCAATAATGCCGAGGTAAAAGGAGTTCCGGTTTTATCGTGACTTAATTAAGTTCCGAGAGTATCGAGGCTTGCGATTCTCCCTCAGCGGAGAGACCTGACCTTGACTGCCTTAGAGCACATTACAATATCAATCGGATCTTGAACTAACTTGCTCGTCTCTAATACGCTTCTACTAGGTCACATATTCATTCACTCATGATACATTTCAGTGACGAATACGTTGATATGCGGCCAATTAATGAAGAAAGAGGGCAGAACGCTTTCCAGTCGTAACGCCTGTATCACGAGCGCTTTCCTATCAGATTACCACCGACTGTCAATTCGTTCCGCAACCTTGCACGAAGACTGAAATCAACTTCGACACTTGAAACGGTACGTCCTGTTGGTGATGCGCTTATAACCTCTAGTCCAAATAAATATGCTGTTTTGGATGCTGTCCAGAATAATCCTCATATGTCTCATACACATCAGACCAACATTAGCTGGTCATCTGGAATGCGAATGCTGCATATTAATAGATCGCACCAATACCATCTGCAGTTTTACTAGCATCTCCAAGTGCGGCCGGGAATATCTAATTGACTATCTAATTGGACCATATTCTTCGACGGCCATCTAACGGAGCGACGCTACCTTTCTTTTTATGGAAAAGGAACCATAACAGTTTCCAGGCAACGTGCCACGGCGCGAGCGATTATCAATATGTTGGCAATAGGGTGGGGCTCCATTTAACGGATGAATAGTCGTCTGGAACCATCTTCATACTACATATCAAAATAAACGTATAGGTTGAGGAGGACCCGCTCACTGGCCTTCCAGATCACCCTAACTTGGATTTTTCCTTTGTGGTCGCATAAAGCAGGTAGTGTGTGCAAAGGAGCATGAATATCCTGGTCATCTTCTGCAATTGATCACTGAGGCCTACATACCTTTATGTCGTCGTCCGGCCCGGCTACGTACCATCGGATAAAAACGGTCCTTTTAAGAAATAAATAAAAATTCACTCGTTGGAACTGGTAGATATGTGACCATAGTAGATCCACTGTAAGCGGCATTAAGCGAAGGAAAACTACCAGTTTGGGGTAACCTGTTACCAGGCAGCGTGGCTGACGCAGCTGCAGCGATGCATGATTTTGCCACCTTAGGTACTGAGAGCCGTGGTGTGATGCTGGCACGTATTATATCTAATGTAGTCCTTCTATACACTTCCTGTCCAAACGTAAAGTAGTGTTATTCGGAGTTGTGATAGCTGAGATCGTTGAATTAACACTGCAGCCAATGATTTCGACTATATTCGCCAGCATGAAATGCAATGTTTACTAAAATCTTAAAGGAGAAGGTACTGATATTTTAGGATGACTATGACATCCCGTTGGTAAGTTGCCTTTCTAAAAAAAAAAAAAAAAAAAAAAAAAAAAAAAGGGGGCTGCTAGACCACTCTCTGTATGTAAATGCAAGACATTCAGTCTCTTTAAAAAGTCATTGAATAGTACTTGTTAGGCCTAAATTCCTGGTACCGATATTAATTACAGAATGTTGAATTATTATCAATGAGAGTGAAATAATATATTCGAAATCCAGATCTTACGTAATAAATTATCATTGGGATAACTTTGAAACAAGCGGACAGTCTGGAGTTAATTATCAATACTTTGGCCGTGTTTGTGAATTTTTTAATTTCCTAAATACAAAGGGCTAAGTGTGTTCGTTCTTCTTACGATGTTTTCTGCCCAATTCAAACTAGTTAAGACTTTAATGTACTTTATTTTCTGGCCTGCGCATAGCAAAATGTGTCTGCCGACCTATTTGGCCAGCTTGGGCACCATCTGATATGTGTTTCCATTCGTTCAATTTATGCATATTCCTAGCAAGGGCGTCGCAACGGTATTTGCCGAGAGGTCTCCTCCTCTTACAAAATATACGTTTATAATTCAGCTGTATTATTTCTTCCTTTAACTCACGGGGTAAGTTTTGGAGTTTGAAGTTAATTTTCCAAAATGAATCTCTCCAGTCGAAGACAAAAATAGAAATACTAGAAAGCTGTGTCATACCAGTGCTAATCTGTGGATGCCAAACATGGGCATGCACACAAAGGGAAACAGAAATTCTACTGAGATTTCAAAGTAAGATGCAGAGATGGATTCTCGACATCAAATGGGGTGATAGAGTGACAAGTGCACTACCTAAAGAGAAGACGAACACTCAGGGTGTGGTGAGACAATCAAGGACACTAAAAAGACACCGTCCAGACTAAAACATGACAGATGGGCGTATGTCACCACAGTGTGGGATCCCCGAATTCGAAAGAGGAGCAGAGGACATCCAAGGTGAAGATGGTCTGACGACTTAATGAGAACACTAGGCGCAAGATGGACAGGAACGGCTAGAGACAGAAACAAGTGGAGAGACACATGTTAAAAGACGTAGCCAGCCCAGATCAGTGATAAATGATTACTATCCATCTCGTTAGTTTACATGCCGAAGATTAAAATGTAAATTTTCACTCGCACGAACCGGCTCACCATACGAGTTATTGAACTTGCCCTACGAATCGGTAGGAGGCCCTTGCCCTAAAGGGATTATAATGGGCTTATTGATTTATTTTATTAACTCATTAGTAATCTACAACCCTCCTTACTAACTTATATTTGGGATCCTTATGAAGGAGAATCTTGTACGTCAATAGGAAATTATTTCTATCTCTGTGCTGTCGTCAAGCCTCCGTGGCTTAGGCGGCAGCACGCCGGCCTCTCACCGTTGGGTCCGTGGTTTAAATCCCGGTCACTCCATCTGAGATCTTTGCTGGACAAAACGGAGGCAGACAGGTTTTTCTCCGGGTACTCCGGTTTTCTCTGTCAAAATTTCATTCCAGCAACACACTCCACTATCATTTCATTTCATCTGTCATTCATTTAATCATTGCCCCAGAGGAGTGCGTCAGGCCTCGGCAGCCGGCACAGTCCATATCCTCGCCGCTAAATGTGGGCTTCATCCATTCCATTCCTGACCCGGTCGGAGACTGGAAGCAGGCTGTGGATTTTCATTTTCATTTTTCTGTGCTGTCGTAGTTTTACCATGCTCTGCTTGGATGAGATTCACTTAGGTTTCCCCATATTGTTATTTCCTTGGAGTCAATATATCGATTGTTACAACACACCATTTTTCAACAATTGGTGAAGAAGGACAAAAATACTGTATATTTCCTTGGAGACCACGTACCTTTGTATTTAGTATTACTCTACAATCCTTCTGGATAATTGGAGAAGGACAGACATGCCTTCAGAGTCACAAATATTAGTGGCTACGAGACAATTAGTGGAACACATATGGTTCTGATGACGTTTAGGTATTGGATCAGAAACACATGTTCATCCGAAAATCAATTTTTGCCCCAAAATACGAATTTTACCGTCTATATGTCATTATTCTCATGTAAAATTGTGCCAGTTATAACGAAAGTTACATGAATTGTCAATTTAATTTGAAGTTTAAACAAGATGTTCAGTAAAGAACATGTAGCCTACTTTCTCCTAAATGCATGGGTATTGTTATTACTCTTTGTCCTTTTCAAGGAGTATGATTGAATGTTGGTTGTAGTAGCTTGTTGGAATACAACGTGCTATAGGGATATTAAACATGAATATGAGGTGCCCTTTGCTAGTGCTACCTCTGTACCAAATTTCGTTCAATTCGGTTTCACCGTGTTTGAATTGATAGGGGGAATCGATTTGCACACATACTTGGCCATCTGCAAACTATTGGACTGATGTTCTTGCAGTTTGGTCTGAATATGTTTCCCACATAAAGTTAAGGTGTTGCAAAATTTGGTAGAGACTAGATTATTAGGTTGGTCGTAATTACATTTTAGCTTTTAACATTTGGGTGGCCGTGATTACGTTTCCGTCAAGATAGCGGTGATATAAAACATGACACTGAGGTGCCCTTTGCTAGTGCTACCTCTGTACCAAATTTCGTTCCATTCGGTTTCACCGTGTTCGAATTGATAAGGGGAATCGATTTTCACACAAAGATGGCCGCCATCCGCAAACTATTAGGCTAATGGCCTATTAGATTGGTCAAAGGATGCTCCCTCCATAAAGGTATGTTGTTGCAAAGTTTGGTAGAGATCGGATGGTTATGTTAGTCGTAATATGATTTAAGCTTTAAACATTTGTGTGCCCGCCATTACGTTTCTGTCAATATGGCGGCGATATAAATCATGACACTGAGATGCCCTTTGCTAGTGCTATCTCTGTACCAAATTTCGTTCCATTCGGTTTCACCGTGTTTGAATTAATAGGGGGAATCGATTTTGACACAAAGATGGCCGGCATCCGCAAACTATTAAGCGAATGACCTATTAGATTGGTCAAAGGATGCTCCCTCCATAAAGGTATGTAGTTGCAAAATTTGGTAGAGATCGGATGATTAGGTTAATCGTAATTTGATTTAAGCTTTGAACATTCGTGTGGCCGCCATTACGTTTCAGTCAAGATGGCGGCGATATAAAACATGACACTGAGGTGCCCTTTGCTAGTGCTACCTCTGCACCAAATTTCGTTCCATTCGGTTCCACCGTGTTCGAATTAATAGGGGGAATCAATTTTGACATAAACATGGCCACCACCCGCAAACTATTAGGCTAATAACCTATTAGATTGGTCAAAGGATGCTCCCTCCATAAAGGAATGTTGTTGCAAAGTTTGGTAGAGATCGGATGGTTATGTTAGTCGTAATTCAACTTAAGCTTTGAACATTTGTGTGGCCGCCATTACGTTTCTGTCAATATGGCGGCGATATAATACATGACTCTGAGATGCCCTTTGCTAGTGCTACCTCTGTACCGAATTTCGTTCCATTCGGTTTCACCGTGTTTGAATTAATAGGGGGAATCGATTTTCACACAAAGATGGCCGCCATCCGCAAACTATTACGCTGATGACCTATTAGTTTGGTCAAAGGATGCTCCCCCCATAAAGGTATGTTGTTGCAAAATTTGGTAGAGATCGGATGATTAGGTTAGTCGTAATTTGATTTAAGCTTGGAACATTTGTGTGGCCGCCATTACGTTTCGGTCAAGATGGCGGCGATATAAAACATGGCACTGGGGTGCCCTTTGCTAGTGCTACCTCTGTACCAAATTTCATTCCATTCGGTTTCACCGTGTTTGAATTAATAGGGGTAATCGATTTTGACACGAAGATGGCCGCCATCCGCAAACTATTAGGCTAATGACCTATTAGATTTGTCAAAGGATGCTCCCTCCATAAAGGTATGTTGTTGAAAAATTTGGTAGAGATCGGATGATTAGGTTAGTCGTAATTTGATTTAAGCTTTGAACATTTGTGTGGCCGCCATTACGTTTCCGTCAAGATGGCGGCGATATAAAACATGACACTGAGGTGTCCTTTGCTAGTGCTACCTTTGTACCAAATTTCGTTCAATTCGCATTCACCGTGTTCGAATTGATAGGGGGGGACAGACATTCCGAGTACACACACTCACACACACACAGACACACACACTCACACACACACAGACTCACACACACACATACACACACACACAGACTCACACACACACATACACACACACAGACAGACACACTTTTTTCGCCCTGTGTTGATCTCATAAGTCTACTTTCATTTTTTGCAAAAATCGAAAGTAGGCTAAAAACACCAATCAATATTTGAATTATGTTTCGACCTGATATTGAGGTCTTCTTCAGACCAAACTATATATATTATTTATTATACAGGGTCTTTCACTCAAAGTGGGGCCGGCCGCACTGTGCGTGGTGAGTCGGACGAGCACATGGCAACTCACTGAGCTTGGGGTCGAGAGAGCGCCCGTGGGTCGGACGAGCACATGGCAACTCACTGAGCTTGGGGTCGAGAGAGCGCCCGTGAGTCGGACGAGCACATGGCAGCTCACTGAACTTGGAGTCGAGAGAGCGCCCGTGAGTCGGACGAGCACATGGCAACTCACTGAGCTTGGGGTCGAGAGAGCGCCCGTGAGTCGGACGAGCACATGGCAACTCACTGAGCTTGGGGTCGAGAGAGCGCCCGTGAGTCGGACGAGCACATGGCAGCTCACTGTGCTTGGAGTCGAGAGAGCGCCCGTGAGTCGGACGAGCACATGGCAACTCACTGAGCTTGGGGTCGAGAGAGCGCCCGTGAGTCGGACGAGCACATGGCAGCTCACTGAGCTTGGAGTCGAGAGAGCGCCCGTGGGTCGGACGAGTACATGGCAGCTCACTGAGCTTGGAGTCGAGAGAGCGCCCGTGAGTCGGACGAGCACATGGCAACTCACTGAGCTTGGAGTCGAGAGAGCGCCCGTGAGTCGGACGAGCACATGGCAACTCACTGAGCTTGGGGTCGAGAGAGCGCCCGTGAGTCGGACGAGTACATGGCAACTCACTGAGAGTAGGTAAGATAAGCCGAAGCTGGGGCAGGGGCTAATGCGCAAGATGGCCGCCGCGCGCAATCACTCTATGTTATTCTTATGGAGGGGTCAGTCAGAGCTGGGGCAGGGGCTAATGCGCAAGATGGCCGCCATGTCCTGAGACCGTGAATAATGTCACAGGGGGAGTTCGACCGTGTAGTCGCTAAATAGAATATTTATTATTATTATTATTGTTATTGTAATAATTATTATTAATAATTTTATTAGGTTTATTGATTGATAGCTTGCCACGGTGAGTGAGTGGTTATCGTGTCGGACTACCAATCCCAAGCTTGCAGGTTCGCTCTTGGTCGTGGTAAGTGATTTCTGAAAGGCGGCAAAAATTAAGACACGCATGTCATACGATGTTGGCATGTAAAAGAATGCAGGGAGAGGTCGGCTATGCAGTTGCTAAATGGAATATTTATTATTATTATTATTATTATTTATTATTATTATTATTAGGTAATCTTGCATTGATTATGTACAATCAAGACCTGCCTTATATTGTCCACTTTTTGGTGTAGTGGTTAGCATTCTTGGCTGTTACTGTGGAGGCTCGGGTTCGAGTCCTGGCTCTGTCAAGATTTTAAATTCTAGGCTGAGGGTTGGAATGGGGTACACTCAACCTTGTGAGGCAAAACTGACAGGAGCTGGCTTTTGATTCATACCGCTGCCATTCTGCCTAACCCAACTTCACCTAACCTAACCTAACCTAACCTAACCTTACCTAACCTAACTATATCCCACCTTACCTTACCTAACCTAACCTAACTTAACTTCAAAGTCAGAATGTACAATACATTTTTATACCCTCATAAATTAGGTATAGAGAATGTCCACCACGATTTAGATCCTCGAGCACACTTTTCTGACATATATCATTAAAACGTGTAGAAAGGAATGTCTGATAATTTTCACTAACACATAATACAAGTTCACCATACATTGTGTCCACTTTTTGAATGTTAATGATACGGAAAAGAGTATGCATTGGTAATTCAGTGAGCTTTTTTCTCTCTAATCAACAGTTCTACCCCCATAGCATTATGAATATTTATTGTAGTAGCCTATAAAGAAACAAAAAAATCATATCTATTACAGTTTAGCTATAAGTGACCAGAACCACTATAACATTTTATTCTAATAAGGAGATTTCCATAATGAAAAGAAAAAAAAGCTTACCATATTGATGGATTGTGTGTAAGTAAACGTCTTTCGCTGCATGATGCCACTACTAAACTGATAGTCATACAACAGACAGGTGAGTTCATGTTTAGCTGACGTAATCGTATGTTCCCACGCACTTCCTGTGTATTGCACGCGCCGTAGTGGCTAAATTTGAAACTAGATGAGATGGTTTGCTGATGTAATCGTATGTTCACCTGCACGCACACGCAGGCCCCTGTGAATGGGTCCCTGTGGACGAGTCCCTGTGGACGGGACCCTGTGGACGGGTCATTGTTGACGGGTCCTTGTTGACGAGCCCCCTGTGGACGGGTCCTTGTTGACGAGTCCTTTTTGACTAATCCCTTTAGAACGGCTCCTTTTGACTGGGTCATGACCCCTAATGCTATAATGAAATTAAAACGTTGTTCCACATGATACGCAAGCAAAGAGCCGATCGCTACTATGAATTAACATTTATATTTTTGTTTTGTTTTACGCACGTGCACTTGGGGTTTTTGTAAGAGGGCGGGCTTTTTGAATACAGATTTATAAATGAGTTATTTATTTTTAAATTACCAAAAGATCCAAAACTAATAGGTAATTAGCTTTTTAACATTTCATGAACCAATAAGGCTACGGGACTTGTATTAGAGGTCGTTGGATTGAGGTGACATTTTGTTTTTGAATCTATTATTATTTTTGTTAAAAGGGTCTAACTACACTTTTGTTAATATCCCGGTAACTAATAATCAGAGGGGGGTCAAGTGAGGTGTCATGGGACTCAGGATGGTCAATCCTTTTCCATGACCAACGAATTTACCCAAAAGATTCAAAACAGCAAGGTCATTGACCTAAGATTTTATAAACTAATAATTGAATATTAACATGTGAGGTGTCATAGGACTTAGAATGGTCAACCCTTTCCCATGGCCAATGCATTTACCAAAAGTACCCAATACATCAAGGTCATTGACCTGAGATTTTATAAACTAATAATCGGGTACGAACATGTGAGATGTTTACCATGTGTCATGAAACATAGCTAGGTAGAGAAAGAATTAGTGTAGGCTACATGTATTGTGACTGACAAGTCTTTTACCATTGAAACTTGTTTTCAGATCAAACTGTAGTATAGAGAGAGTATAGGTTGCAGGTATGGGTTAATAAATGAGAAACGGTGTACGCAAACTCTGATTTATCAAGAATTAAGAGTAGACTATCTTTATTTGATTGGTTAAAGAGGATAGCTAAAACACAAAAATGCTCAGTGGTTACCGAGACAAAATGATCGCTACACACAACAAGCTTTAAATACTTGAGGCTAATAATCAATACACACACACACTCGCTTGTTCTAAACTAAACTGTGTTGCTGTCAGTGCTCAGACAGTAGGCTGATGACGAAATGCATTGCTAACAGAAATATAATCATTTTCGGTTGTCTAATGTTACCAGCTATCCATTTATTTATTTTTTGTGTTGCAGTGGTAAGCACTTTTAGCTCTTGTATTGGTAGTCTTAACTCGATTTCCAGGTCTGAGGCCTAGAACGAGTTGAACTAAGAAACAAGGGCATGGTAGTGCAGTGGTTAAGCTGTTAGCCTTTTCACCAGAGGGTTCGATTTCAGGTTAATATGCATGTCATAAACATATTAAACAAAACAAAAACAGAGATAAGGTTTAAAACTGATTACATTTGTGACTTTTCAAATTATTACTTGGATTACAAATACAAAAGGTGAACTGGGTTTGATATACAGTTAATGCTGTCTATCACACACTCGACTGTAAGAAAGCCAAAAGAGCAAAAGGCTTAGGTAGAGCAGTGGTAAAATTGCTATATGTAGAGAACTACCTGGCAAAGCTATATCGCATAAACAGTGCAGGATACAATCCAGCAATCAAATTTGTATCTTGTGGAACAGAGAAATGCACTTACGTGAGAAAATGCAAGTTCATGTGTAATATGACCTAACACACAAGTGTTCACCTGTGCACGTGCACAATAAGAGATAACAAGTAACATTCTGTTTAGTTCGTACGTAACGTTAGGTTAGGGCTAATGCACACACCCTAGTACACGAGGCACATGCCATTTGAGAGCAGGTCAAGGGATCTAACTTGGTGGATGGATGTGTTCTAACGAGTCATTTGTAGTTGAAAGAGAATAATACTTGTTCTTAAGATGTTAAAACTGAGGAGATGGTATGTACAGTAAGACGTCTTGTTATTTCCTGTGTAATATTACAGACATGACAGAGAGCGCGCATATCTGTTGATATGACTACGCTGCAGTAATTTGAAACCGCAAGTGTTCATTAAGACAATGGATGATGATCATGCAAAGTTAGCAGTTATTGGATATTACACAGGTGTTCCTTCCGGTGTCATGTTGCTGACATACCAGAGAGCGCACACTGCTGTTGCTATGACTGACGCTGCAGTAATTTGAAACCCCATGTGTTGATTAAGACAATGGGTGATGATCATGCAAAGTCAGCAGTCATTGGATACCACACATCAACATTGACTAAATCATAAACGTGTTGTCATAACCAGCAGAAACCTCATTTAAAGATTTTAGATTTTACATTTTAAATTTAAGATTTTTTTTTATTTTCAGATTTTACTTTTTTACATTTTCCTAAAAGAGTAAACAACAAGGTCACATACCTAACCTCATTAAACCTAACTTTACCAAACCTAACTTAAGCTAATCCAAAGGCTAATGCACATACCCAAAGCATATAAGGTACATGCAACTATCCTTATGCTAGTCTTACAGGTTACTGTACAACATGATCACTACCCAAAAGGATATTTTTTTCATTTTGTTGTTTATACATATGTCAATTTTCCAATTTCCCATTTTCAGTTTTTTAATGTCAGTTTTTAGTTTTTTCAATTTCATAATATGGAAAACATGGATTTTTGCATTTTGTTGTTTACACATTTATTAATTTCACAATTTCCCATTTTCAGTTCTTAAAATGTCAGTTTAAAGTTTTTCAATTTCATGATATAGAAACATGGATTTTCCAATTTGTTGTTTTCACATTTTTTCAATTTACCAAATTCACATTTACAGTTTTTTAAATTTCAGTTTAGTGTTTTTTGTTCTATTTGTTAATATTGAAACATGGATTTTTTACAATTTGTGTTTTACATGTCATGCAATTATTCTGATGCTAGTCTTATAGGTTACTGTTCAACATGATTACTACCCCCCCCCCCCTCACTGGATATTTTTTTTAATTTTTGTTGTTTACACATATGCCAATTTTTCAATTTACCATTATCAGTTTTTTTAATGTCAGTTTTTAGTTTTTTCAATTTGATAATATGGAAAACATGGATTTTGCATTTTGTTGTTTACACATTTATTAATTTCACAATTTCCCATTTTCAGTTCTTAAAATGTCAGTTTAAAGTTTTTCAATTTCATGATATTGAAACATGGATTTTCCAATTTGTTGTTTTCACATTTGTCAATTTACTAAATTCACATTTACAGTTTTTTTTTTAAATTTCAGTTTAATGTTTTTGTTCTATTTGTTAATATGGAAACATGGATTTTTTTACAATTTGTGTTTTTTACATGTCATGCAATTATTCTTATGCTAGTCTTATAGGTTACTGTACAACATGATTACTACCCCACTGGATTTTTTTTTCTTTTTGTTGTTTACACATATGCCAATTTTCCAATTCCCCATTTTCAGTTTTTTTAAATATCAGTTTTAAGTTTTTCAATTTCATAATATGGAAATATGGATTTTGCATTTTGTTGTTTACACATTAATTAATTTCACAATTTCCCATTTACAGTTCTTAAAATGTCAGTTTAAAGTTTTTCAATTTCATGATATAGAAACATGGATTTTCCAATTTGTTGTTTTCACATTTATTAATTTACTAAATTCCCATTTACAGTTTTTAAAATTTCTGTTTAATGTTGTTGTTTTTTCTATTTGTCAATATGGAATATGGATTTTTCCAGTTTGTGTTTTACATGTTCATTTTGCATTAGGAGTGGAGAGAGGTGGGTAGTAATTAAAAATGTGCAAGCAGTGTCCATTGTTGACAGGTCATTGTTGACGAGTCCTTTTCATACAACAGAAAAGTGAGTTCATGTTTCGCATGCATTACCTAAAATGTAATACCATGCAAGTGTTTAACATTTTACAACTAACCTTTTAGTATGATTTGCACACTACAAAGGTTATATCTGTTCTGGTAATAGAATTATTTAACGTTGGCTTTTATATTTAATATGTACAGTTTAAGGTGATAGAAAAGTGGTAGAAATGTGGTAGCAAAGTGGTAGTCAAGTGGTAGACAATTGGTAACAAAGTGATAGAAAAGTGGTAGCAAAGTGGTAGAAAAGTGGGTGCAAAGTGGGTGCAAAGTGGGTGCAAAAGTGGGTGCAAATGTGGGTGCAAAAGTGGGTGCAAAAGTGAGTGCCAAAGTGGGTGCAAAAGTGGGGTGTAAAAGTGGTACCCTATTTGTAACGGCTTATTTAACAAGTTATTTTGTGGTACTCTATTTGTAATGGCTTATTTGACAAGTTATTTTTTATCAAATGTACACACATCAAAAAAAGTTTTGCAACACCTCGGTTCCCAGATCTCCGGCATATAGACGTTGACTGTGTATATTGTATCCAAGATACAGTCCCTTTGACTGTTCATAGATGTCACTAAAACTGCTCAAAGATGTAAACAACCATGCATGAGCAGGGCCTATTAGACGGAGGGGGTACGACAGCCGATCAGTTCCAGTCATTCCACCAGGACGAAGGTACGCTGCTCATGTTGTCTGTAGTTCTACCATGCCTAGAAGGTCAATACCGCAGTTCGATCGCGTCTGCATTGTTACTTTGTGTCAAGAAGGGCTCTCAACAAGGGAAGTTTCCAGGCGTCTCAGAGTGAACCAAAGCGATGTTGTTCGGACATGGAGGAGGTACAGAGATACAGGAACTGTCGATGACAGGCCTCGCTCAGGCCGCCCAAGGGCTACTACTGTAGTGGATGACCGCTACTTACGGATTGCCGCTCGGAGGAACCCTGACAGCAATGCCACCATGTTGAATAATGCGTTTCGTTCAGCCACAGGACGTCGTGTTTCAACTCAAACTGTGCGCAATAGGCTGCATGATGCGCAACTTCACTTCCGACGTCCATGGCGAGGTCCAGCTTTGCAACCCCGACACCATGCAGCGCGGTACAGATGGGCCCAACAACATGCTGAATGGACCCCACGGAATTGGCATCACGTTCTCTTCACCGATGAGTGTCGCATATGCCTTCAACCAGACAATCGTCGGAGACGTGTTTGGAGGCACCCTGGTCAGGCTGAACGTCTTAGACACACTGTCCAGCGAGTGCAGCAAGGTGGTGGTTCCCTGATGTTTTGGGGTGGCATTATGTGGGGCCGACGTACGCCACTGGTGGTCATGGAAGGCTCCGAAACGGCTTTACGATACCTGAATGACATCCTCCGACCCATAGTGCAACCATATCGGCAGAATATTGGAGAGGCATTTGTCTTCATGGACGACAATTCTCGACCTCATCGTGCACATCTTGTGAATGCGTTCCTTCAAGATAACGACATCGCTCGACTACAGTGGCCAGCATGTTCGCCAGACATGAACCCTATCGAACATGCCTGGGATATGTTGAAAAGGGCTGTTTATGGACGTCTTGACCCACCAACCACTCTGAGAGATTTACGCCGAATTGTCGTTGAGGAGTGGGACAATTTGGACCAACAGTGTCTTGATGAACTTGTGGATAGTATGCCACGGCGAATACAGGCATGCATCAATGCAAGAGGACGTGCTACTGGGTATTAGAGGTAGTGGTGTGTACTGCAATCTGGACCACAAATGCTGAAAGTCTAGCTGTATGATGGTACAACATGCAATGTGTGGGTCTCATGAGCAATAAAACGAGCTGAAATGTTGTTTGTGTTGATCTCTATTCCCTTTGTATTTAACGGTTCCGGAACTCTTGGAACCGAGGTGATGCAAAACTTTTTTGATGTGTGTATTTAGAGGATATCTCTCTTGTTCTTGGAAAGTATCTCAGCCCTTTTTATGATAGCATAATGCTTACCGCCATGTTTGTAAGCAACAACAACACACTAAAGTTCCAAGAATCCAAACTACTCTAAGGTTCATGATTGTCTCTCATCTCCATTCCACGCCTAGTCAAAAATATTATACATTTCGAATTTTTCAAAAAAAAGGTAAATTGGGACAATATGCTATATGTTTAAACTAAAAATCATATAAAATCATATGCTAACTCCAACACCTACGTCTATCCCACTCTCAGTCAAAAAAAATTATATTCTTTAAATTTTTCATAAATTTTTTGGAAAGTAGGCTATAGTTTGAAAACTAATCATCATAAAAAGTCATATATAGACTCAAACCAATGGCTTTTATGTCCTTAATCGTTAGAACATAACATGGAATTTTTGACATTTTTTCAAAAAATTTTCATTCTAAAAAATGGGCTATATTTTGTAAACTATGTAATTTACAAAAAAAATGTGTTTGACATAAATGACAGGTATTTACTCCCTCTACCATAAAACCAAGTCCCAGGTCTCTGGGGCAAAATCCACAAAGTTTCAATTTTGAAAGTAGGCGATATTTTGAAAACTTATCATTCTAAAAAGTCATATATAGACTCAAACAAATGTTCTTTAAGTCCTTTAACGTTATAACAAAACTTAAACATATATTCAATTTTTCCAAAAAAGGGTCAATTTTCAAAATTGCCTATATTTTGGAAACTAAGAATTTTACAAAAAAGTTTGTTTAACATAAATGAAAGGTCTTTACCCCCTATACCCCAAAAATAAATTGTACGTGCCTAGGACAAAAACTGTGCAGTAGTGTGTTTTGGATGGTTCAGATACCTCCTCCTCCAAGATGGCGGCCGTAGCTTAACTTAACCTAGCCTAACCTAACAAGATGGCGGCCGTAGCTTAACTTAACCTAGCCTAACCTAACAAGATGGCGGCTGTAGCTTAACTTAACCTAGCCTAACCTACGAGGTGTGATCAAAAAGTTCCAAAAATGTGGCTGCGACTTAACCAAACCTAGCCTAGCCTAACCTAACCTACAAAGTGTGTTCAAAAAGTTTCAAAATGGCGGCCGTAGCTTTACTTAACCTAACCTAACTTAACCTAAACCTACGAGGTGCGATCAAAAAATTTTCAAGATGGTGGTCATAGCTTAAACGGGTCCCGGAGGACGGGTCCCTGTGGGCGGGTCCCCTTTGACATAATTTGGATAAAATGCAAGGGCCAGTCCATAGGGATCAGTCCTAAGGACCCTTGCCTAACCTAACCTAAACCTACGAAGTGTGATCATAAAGTTCCAAGATGGCGGTCGTAGCTTAACTCAACCTAACCTAACCCTACGAGGTGTGATCAAAAAGTTCCGTAGTAGTGTGTTTTGATCGGTTCTGGCCCCTCCTCCTCCTCCCCTCCTCCAAGATGGCGGCCGTAGCTTAACTTAACCTAGCCTAACCTAACAAGATGGCGGCCGTAGCTTAACTTAACCTAGCCTAACCTAACAAGATGGCGGCCGTAGCCTAACCTAACCTAACCTACGAGGTGTGATCAAAAAGTTCCAAAATGGCGGCCGTAGCTTAACTTAACCTAACCTAACTTAACCTAAACCTACGAGGTGTGATCAAAATGTTCCAAAATGGTGGCTGTAGGTTAACTTAACCTAACCTAACCTAACCTAACTTAAACCTACGAGGTGTGATCATAAAGTTCCAAAATGGCGGCCGTAGCTTAACTCAACCTAACCTAACCCTACGAGGAGTGATCAAAAAGTTCCAAAATCTGTGGAGGAATGTGGAGGAGGAAGGTGTTTGTAGAACTCTTAAAAACTACTGGGGTAGGGTGGGGGGTAGTAAGAAATAAAAACAGTATTAATTATTATTCAGCATGAGAGGTTTTTTAATTCGTTAAAACGTACAATACATCTATTGTTTTTTATACCCTCATAAATTAGATATAGAGAATGTCCACCATGATTTAGATCCTCAAGCACACTTTCTGACATCATTAAAACGTGTAGGAAGGAATGTCTGAAAATGTTCACTAACACATAGTACACGTTCACCATACATTGTGTCCACTTTTTGAATGTTGATGATACGGAATGGAGTATGCATTGGTAATTCATTGAGCTTTTTTCTCTCCAATCCGCAGTTCTGTCCCATAGCATTGAGAATGTTTATTGTAGTAGCCTATAAAGAAACAAAAAAAAATGTCTATTACAGTTTAGCTATAAGTGACCACTTTTACACCCCACTTTTGCACTCACTTTTGCACCCACTTTTGCACCCACCTTTGCACCCATTTTGCACCCACTTTGCACCCACTTTTCTACCACTTTGCTACCACTTTTCTACCACTTTGTTCCCAATTGTCTACCACTTGTCTACCACTTTGCTACCACATTTCTACCACTTTTCTATCACTTTAAACTGTACATATTAAATATAAAAGCCAACGTTAAATAATTCTATTACCAGAACAGATATAACCTTTGTAGTGTGCAAATCATACTAACAGGTTAGTTGTAAAATGTTAAACACTTGCATGGTATTACATTTTAGGTAATGCATGCGAAACATGAACTCACTTTTCTGTTGTATGAAAAGGACTCGTCAACAATGACCTGTCAACAATGGACACTGCTTGCACATTTTTAATTACTACCCACCTCTCTCCACTCCTAATGCAAAATGAACATGTAAAACACAAACTGGAAAAATCCATATTCCATATTGACAAATAGAAAAAAACAACAACATTAAACAGAAATGTTAAAAACTGTAAATGGGAATTTAGTAAATTAATAAATGTGAAAACAACAAATTGGAAAATCCATGTTTCTATATCATGAAATTGAAAAACTTTAAACTGACATTTTAAGAACTGTAAATGGGAAATTGTGAAATTAATAAATGTGTAAACAACAAAATGCAAAATCCATATTTCCATATTATGAAATTGAAAAACTTAAAACTGATATTTAAAAAAAACTGAAAATGGGGAATTGGAAAATTGGCATATGTGTAAACAACAAAAAGAAAAAAAAATCCAGTGGGGTAGTAATCATGTTGTACAGTAACCTATAAGACTAGCATAAGAATAATTGCATGACATGTAAAAAACACAAATTGTAAAAAAATCCATGTTTCCATATTAACAAATAAAACAAAAACATTAAACTGAAATTTTAAAAAAAAACTGTAAATGTGAATTTAGTAAATTGACAAATGTGAAAACAACAAATTGGAAAATCCATGTTTCAATATCATGAAATTGAAAAACTTTAAACTGACATTTTAAGAACTGAAAATTGGAAATTGTGAAATTAATAAATGTGTAAACAACAAAATGCAAAATCCATGTTTTCCATATTATCAAATTGAAAAAACTAAAAACTGACATTAAAAAAACTGAAAACGGTAAATTGGAAAATTGGCATATGTGTAAACAACAAAAATTAAAAAAATATCCAGTGAGGGGGGGGGGGTAGTAATCATGTTGAACAGTAACCTATAAGACTAGCATCAGAATAATTGCATGACATGTAAAACACAAATTGTAAAAAATCCATGTTTCAATATTAACAAATAGAACAAAAAACACTAAACTGAAATTTAAAAAACTGTAAATGTGAATTTGGTAAATTGACAAATGTCAAAACAACAAATTGGAAAATCCATGTTTCTATATCATGAAATTGAAAAACTTTAAGCTGACATTTTAAGAACTGAAAATGGGAAATTGTGAAATTAATAAATGTGTAAACAACAAAATGCAAAAATCCATGTTTTCCATATTATGAAATTGAAAAAACTAAAAACTGACATTAAAAAACTGAAAATGGGAAATTGGAAAATTGACATATGTATAAACAACAAAATGAAAAAAAAAATCCTTTTGGGTAGTGATCATGTTATACAGTAACCTGTAAGACTAGCATAAGGATAGTTGCATGTACCTTATATGCTTTGGGTATGTGCATTAGCCTTTGGATTAGCTTAAGTTAGGTTTGGTAAAGTTAGGTTTAATGAGGTTAGGTATGTGACCTTGTTGTTTACTCTTTTAGGAAAATGTAAAAAAGTAAAATCTAAAAATAAAATAAAATCTTAAATTTAAAATGTAAAATCTAAAATCTTTAAATGAGGTTTCTGCTGGTTATGACAACACGTTTATGATTTAGTCAATGTTGATGTGTGGTATCCAATGACTGCTGACTTTGCATGATCATCACCCATTGTCTTAATCAACACATGGGGTTTCAAATTACTGCAGCGTCAGTCATAGCAACAGCAGTGTGCGCTCTCTGGTATGTCAGCAACATGACACCGGAAGGAACACCTGTGTAATATCCAATAACTGCTAACTTTGCATGATCATCATCCATTGTCTTAATGAACACTTGCGGTTTCAAATTACTGCAGCGTAGTCATAGCAACAGATCTGCGCGCTCTCTGTCATGTCTGTAATATTACACAGGAAATAACAAGACGTCTTACTGTACATACCATCTCCTCAGTTTTAACATCTTAAGAACAAGTATTATTCTCTTTCAACTACAAATGACTCGTTAGAACACATCCATCCACCAAGTTAGATCCCTTGACCTGCTCTCAAATGGCATGTGCCTCGTGTACTAGGGTGTGTGCATTAGCCCTAACCTAACGTTACGTACGAACTAAACAGAATGTTACTTGTTATCTCTTATTGTGCACGTGCACAGGTGAACACTTGTGTGTTAGGTCATATTACACATGAACTTGCATTTTCTCACGTAAGTGCATTTCTCTGTTCCACAAGATACAAATTTGATTGCTGGATTGTATCCTGCACTGTTTATGCGATATAGCTTTGCCAGGTAGTTCTCTACATATAGCAATTTTACCACTGCTCTACCTAAGCCTTTTGCTCTTTTGGCTTTCTTACAGTCGAGTGTGTGATAGACAGCATTAACTGTATATCAAACCCAGTTCACCTTTTGTATTTGTAATCCAAGTAATAATTTGAAAAGTCACAAATGTAATCAGTTTTAAACCTTATCTCTGTTTTTGTTTTGTTTAATATGTTTATGACATGCATATTAACCTGAAATCGAACCCTCTGGTGAAAAGGCTAACAGCTTAACCACTGCACCACCATGCCCTTGTTTCTTAGTTCAACTCGTTCTAGGCCTCAGACCTGGAAATCGAGTTAAGACTACCAATACAAGAGCTAAAAGTGCTTACCACTGCAACACAAAAAATAAATAAATGGATAGCTGGTAACATTAGACAACCGAAAATGATTATATTTCTGTTAGCAATGCATTTCGTCATCAGCCTACTGTCTGAGCACTGACAGCAACACAGCTTAGTTTAGAACAAGCGAGTGTGTGTGTGTATTGATTATTAGCCTCAAGTATTTAAAGCTTGTTGTGTGTAGCGATCATTTTGTCTCGGTAACCACTGAGCATTTTTGTGTTTTAGGTATCCTCTTTAACCAATCAAATAAAGATAGTCTACTCTTAATTCTTGATAAATCAGAGTTTGCGTACACCGTTTCTCATTTATTAACCCATACCTGCAACCTATACTCTCTCTATACTACAGTTTGATCTGAAAACAAGTTTCAATGGTAAAAGACTTGTCAGTCACAATACATGTAGCCTACACTAATTCTTTCTCTACCTAGCTATGTTTCATGACACATGGTAAACATCTCACATGTTCGTACCCGATTATTAGTTTATAAAATCTCAGGTCAATGACCTTGATGTATTGGGTACTTTTGGTAAATGCATTGGCCATGGGAAAGGGTTGACCAATCTAAGTCCTATGACACCTCACTTGTTAATATTCAATTATTAGTTTATAAAATCTTAGGTCAATGACCTTGCTGTTTTGAATCTTTTGGGTAAATTCGTTGGTCATGGAAAAGGATTGACCATCCTGAGTCCCATGACACCTCACTTGACCCCCCTCTGATTATTAGTTAGCGAGATATTAACAAAAGTGTAGTTAGACCCTTTTAACAAAAATAATAATAGATTCAAAAACAAAATGTCACCTCAATCCAACGACCTCTAATACAAGTCCCATAGCCTTATTGGTTCATGAAATGTTAAAAAGCTAATTACCTATTAGTTTTGGATCTTTTGGTAATTTAAAAATAAATAACTCATTTATAAATCTGTATTCAAAAAGCCCGCCCTCTTACAAAAGCCCCAAGTGCACATGCGTAAAACAAAACAAAAACATAAATGTTAATTCATAGTAGCGATCGGCTCTTTGCTTGCGTATCATGTGGAACAACGTTTTAATTTCATTATAGCATTAGGGGTCATGACCCAGTCAAAAGGAACCGGTCTAAAGGGATTAGTCAAAAAGGACCCGTCAACAAGGACCCGTCCACAGTGGGCTCGTCAACAAGGACCCGTCAACAATGACCCGTCCACAGGGTCCCGTCCACAGGGACTCGTCCACAGGGACCCATTCACAGGGGCCTGCGTGTGCGTGCAGGTGAACATACGATTACATCAGCAAACCATCTCATCTAGTTTCAAATTTAGCCACTACGGCGCGTGCAATACACAGGAAGTGCGTGGGAACATACGATTACGTCAGCTAAACATGAACTCACTTGTCTGTTGTATGACTATCAGTTTAGTAGTGGCATCATGCAGCGAAAGACGTTTACTTACACACAATCCATCAATATGGTAACTTTTTTTCTTTTCATTATGGAAATCTCCTTATTAGAATAAAATGTTATAGTGGTTCTGGTCCCTTATAGCTAAACTGTAATAGATATGATTTTTTTTGTTTCTTTATAGGCTACTACAATAAATATTCACAATGCTATGGGGGTAGAATTGTTGATTAGAGAGAAAAAAAGCTCACTGAATTACCAATGCATACTCTTTTCCGTATCATTAACATTCAAAAAGTGGACACAATGTATGGTGAACTTGTATTATGTGTTAGTGAAAATTATCAGACATTCCTTTCTACACGTTTTAATGATATATGTCAGAAAAGTGTGCTCGAGGATCTAAATCGTGGTGGACATTTTCTATATCTAATTTATGAGGGTATATAAAAATGTATTGTACATTCTGACTTTGAAGTTAAGTTAGGTTAGGTTAGGTAAGGTAAGGTGGGATATAGTTAGGTTAGGTAAGGTTAGGTTAGGTTAGGATAGGTTAGGTGAAGTTGGGTTAGGCAGAATGGCAGCGGTATGAATCAAATCCAGCTCCTGTCAGTTTTGCCTCACAAGGTTGAGTGTACCCCATTCCAACCCTCAGCCTAGAATTTAAAATCTTGACAGAGCCAGGACTCGAACCCGAGCCTCCACAGTAACAGCCAAGAATGCTAACCACTACACCAAAAAGTGGACAATATAAGGCTGGTCTTGATTGTACATAATCAATGCAAGATTACCTAATAATAATAATAATAAATAATAATAATAATAATAAATATTCCATTTAGCAACTGCAAAGCCGACCTCTCCCTGCATTCTTTTACATGCCAACATCGTATGACATACGTGTCTTAATTTTTGCCGCCTTTCAGAAATCACTTACCACGACCAAGAGCGAACCTACAAGCTTGGGATTGGTAGTCCGACACGATAACCACTCACTCACCGTGGCAAGCTATCAATCAATAAACCTAATAAAATTATTAATAATAATTATTACAATAACAATAATAATAATAAATATTCCATTTAGCGACTACACGGTCGAACTCCCCCTGTGACATTATTCACGGTCTCAGGACATGGCGGCCATCTTGCGCATTAGCCCCTGCCCCAGCTCTGACTGACCCCTCCATAAGAATAACATTGAGTGATTGCGCGCGGCGGCCATCTTGCGCATTAGCCCCTGCCCCAGCTTCGGCTTATCTTACCTACTACTGAGCTTGGAGTCGAGAGAGCGCCCGTGGGTCGGACGAGTACATGGCAGCTCACTGAGCTTGGAGTCGAGAGAGCGCCCGTGAGTCGGACGAGCACATGGCAACTCACTGAGCTTGGGGTCGAGAGAGCGCCCGTGGGTCGGACGAGCACATGGCAGCTCACTGAGCGTGGGGTCGAGAGAGCGCCCGTGAGTCGGACGAGCACATGGCAGCTCACTGAGCTTGGGGTCGAGAGAGCGCCCGCAAGTAGGACGAGCACATGGCAACTCACTGAGCTTGGGGTCGAGAGAGCGCACGTGAGTCGGACGAGCACATGGCAACTCACTGAGCTTCGAGTCGAGAGAGCGCACGTGAGTCGGACGAGTACATGGCAGCTCACTGAGCTTGGGGTCGAGAGAGCGCCCGTGAGTCGGACGAGCACATGGCAGCTCACTGAGCTTGGAGTCGAGAGAGCGCCCGTGAGTCGAACGAGCACATGGCAACTCACTGAGCTTGGGGTCGAGAGAGCGCTCGTGAGTCGGACTAGCACATGGCAGCCTACTGAGCTTGGAGTCGAGAGAGCGCCCGTGAGTCGGACGACCACATGGCAACTCACTGAGCTTGGGGTCGAGAGAGCGCCCGTGGGTCGGACGAGCACATGGCAGCTCACTGAGCTTGGAGTCGAGAGAGCGCCCGTGAGTCGGACGAGCACATGGCAACTCACTGTGCTTGGAGTCGAGAGAGCGCACGTGAATCGGATGAGCACATGGCAACTCACTGAGCTTGGGGTCGAGAGAGCGCCCGTGAGTCGGACGAGCACATGGCAGCTCACTGAGCTTGGAGTCGAGAGAGCGCACGTGAGTCGGACGAGCACATGGCAACTCACTGAGCTTGGAGTCGAGAGAGCGCCCGTGGGTCGGACGAGTACATGGCAGCTCACTGAGCTTGGAGTCGAGAGAGCGCCCGTGAGTCGGACGAGCACATGGCAACTCACTGAGCTTGGAGTCGAGAGAGCGCCCGTGAGTCGGACGAGCACATGGCAACTCACTGAGCTTGGGGTCGAGAGAGCGCCCGTGAGTCGGACGAGCACATGCCAGCTCACTGAGCTTGGGGTCGAGAGAGCGCCCGCAAGTAGGACGAGCACATGGCAACTCACTGAGCTTGGGGTCGAGAGAGCGCACGTGAGTCGGACGAGCACATGGCAACTCACTGAGCTTCGTGTCGAGAGAGCGCACGTGAGTCGGACGAGTACATGGCAGCTCACTGAGCTTGGGGTCGAGAGAGCGCCCGTGAGTCGGACGAGCACATGGCTGCTCACTGAGCTTGGAGTCGAGAGAGCGCCCGTGAGTCGAACGAGCACATGGCAAGTCACTGAGCTTGGGGTCGAGAGAGCGCTCGTGAGTCGGACGAGCACATGGCAGCTCACTGAGCTTGGAGTCGAGAGAGCGCCCGTGAGTCGGACGACCACATGGCAACTCACTGAGCTTGGGGTCGAGAGAGCGCCCGTGGGTCGGACGAGCACATGGCAGCTCACTGAGCTTGGAGTCGAGAGAGCGCCCGTGAGTCGGACGAGCACATGGCAACTCACTGTGCTTGGAGTCGAGAGAGCGCACGTGAATCGGATGAGCACATGGCAACTCACTGAGCTTGGGGTCGAGAGAGCGCCCGTGAGTCGGACGAGCACATGGCAGCTCACTGAGCTTGGAGTCGAGAGAGCGCACGTGAGTCGGACGAGCACATGGCAACTCACTGAGCTTGGAGTCGAGAGAGCGCCCGTGGGTCGGACGAGTACATGGCAGCTCACTGAGCTTGGAGTCGAGAGAGCGCCCGTGAGTCGGACGAGCACATGGCAACTCACTGAGCTTGGAGTCGAGAGAGCGCCCGTGAGTCGGACGAGCACATGGCAACTCACTGAGCTTGGGGTCGAGAGAGCGCCCGTGAGTCGGACGAGCACATGGCAACTCACTGCGCTTGGGGTCGAGAGAGCGCCCGTGAGTCGGACGAGCACATGGCAACTCACTGAGCTTGGGGTTGAGAGAGCGCCCGTATGAATCGCATGTAAATAACAAGCACACATAATAACACATAATCGAAGTAAAATCATTGTCACAGAAGATGTTGAAAATGTCCTAAACCTGCATCTGCACATTTCTGGCATCTTCTAAGGTAATTTCCATTCACACGCATTAGTTCAACTACCGAGATAGCCTCAATTTCTGTCTTGATATTTAGTTTGAGTTCATCTAGAGTGTGAGGGTTTGTTGCATAAACCTTATTTTTCAATTTTCCCCATCAATAAAAATTGAAGCAATAGGCTTTAACACATAGTAAACAAGTTATAATTTTTTAAACACAATAACAATTAAAAAACAAATAGTTCCGTGTCGAACTAAAGAGCCTACTTTTCTTAGAATTTAAGATTCATGCCAATTTATATAGACCTATCTGGAATAATGACGAAATCAAGTTGGTAATACTAACATTTCTAGGTACTGCAGTTTGGAACACACCTGAAATAGTGTAGCCTAATAGAGTAACTTACTACAGGCCTTGGTGACTCTGAATATAGTCTTAGTTCCATCTTTTAAGGTATAGATTGCACATACAAAATTTGGTTGAAGTATCAACGTTACATGCTGTTTGATATTGGATTTATCAGTGCGCGTAAAAGCATGTTGGGAACAATGTCGTGTATGTGATGCTCAGAATCTGAAATATTACGATCTAATATAGTGCCAATTTTGGATAAAATCCATTTGTTAGTATAGAAGTTAAATGTAATTAAAAATTGAAACTATCAGAAAGCTTGGAATCATGTTGGTAGCACTGAGGTATATTAGTTACTCCGAATTAATCTAGAATGTCAGGTACTATATGTGTGAAAATTTTAGAGCTGATGGCTTGCATACTTCTGATATATTGATATTGTGATTAAACAGATAGAGAGAGTATTTATTAACATTTGGCAGCCCTGCTGGTTGTTACGAATATGCATAATCATAACTGTTATGGTACACAAAGCACAAACGAAATATGGTTGAAATCCATTTGTTAGTATACCGTAGAAATTATATGCAAATAAAAAGTGAACCTATCAGAAGCTTAGGATCGCGTTGGCAGTACTGATGTATATAAGTTACACCAAACCAAGGTAGAATATCAGGTACTATACGTGTGCAAAGTTTAGAGCTGTTGGCGTGTATATTTCCCGATATATTGATGCTAGGGTTAAAACATAGAGAGCATTTATTAGTATATATATGTGTGCCAATTTTGGAATAGTTCGCTTGCATTACTTCTGAGTTATCCAACATAGAGCACAAATTTCAATTGCAATTATTCAGCAGTTGGTAGCACTGACTTCAATTTCAAATATGACCGTGAGATATTCAGGTATAGATCTTTACTCTTACCAAATTTGGTTTCGATAACTGCAGCCGTTTAGGAGTTGATAGGGGACACACACACACACAGACAGAAAGACAGACGGACAGACAGACAGAAACACTTTTTCCTGGATCGATCTCATAAGTCTACTTTTTCCTAATTTTTGCAAAATGAGAAAAGTAGGCTAATAACCACGTACACACGTTATAAACTTTTAGCACGTGTAACTTTTAAAATAGGCTATAAATGAAACAACGAAGTCAACTTTACTCGTCAAATCCTGCGTCGCAACTGTCTCAGCTCCGTGTTGCAATGTGCTCGTCTACCTTTGGCTCGATCTTCTACCTGCATTGCTGCGCCAGCCGAGCATCCGGCCCCACTTTGAGCGAAATACCCTGTAGATTATAGGTACTAAGTGTCTTATAAGCCCGACTGGCTCCTTCACAGAATACAAATACATTTGCCATTGTTAGCAAAATGTTTTTTGTAATCCGTATTGATAGATGAATTTAAAGTTTAAAATGAACACCAATCAATACTTGAATAATGTTTCGACCTGATATTGAGGTCTTCTTCAGCCCAAACTATATTTATTATAGTTTTAATTATTGAATCTGTGTTTGGAATTTCAGATTACATGATTTTTTCGGGTAGTACGGATTTTTGTTTCCGTAATTTAAGACAAAGTTTATTTCAATTTTAAAACAACATATCAAAGAAAATAAATTATGTATCGAAAAATTGATGCACAGTGATTTTTGAATGTAACTATTTACTAAATTCCAAAGCCTCCGTAGCCTAGGCGGCAGCACGCCAGGCTTTCACCGCTGGGTCCGTGGTTCAAATCCCGGTCACTCCATGTGAGATCTGTGCTGGACAAAACGGAGGCAGACAGGTTTTTCTCCGGGTACTCCGGTTTTCCCTGTCACAACTTAATTCCAGCAACAGTCCTCACTATCATTTCATTTCATCTGTCATTCATTTAAGCATTGCCTCAGAGGAGTGCGACAGGCTTCGGCAGCCGGAAAAGTACATATTCTCGTCGCTAGTTGTCGGCGTCATTCATTCCATCCCTGACCCGTTTGGTCGATTGGAAGCAGGTTGTGGATTTTCACTAAATTCCAATTACTCAATGACTTTGGACATATAACTCAAAATTTTCAAAAATATATAATAATATAGATTTGAGAATGCCTTAGGTGACACTTGAAAAATAGATTTTAATTTCCATATATTAGGCAAATGCATAATTTATCTACCATTTAGAAAGGCACTGTTTTTCAGACTTATATCTTCTGACGCGTCGGATACTGCTGTAAAGAAGATCAACACAGTAGGTAATACTGGCAAACAATGCAGTAGCTCAGTATCTGGAATATATCGTCTTCAGGAGTAATCTATATGCTACAACGGGGAGAACATGCTCACTAGTGATACATGCAAATCACCATTCTTTCAACATTCTAACTTGGAGGAAGACTCACAAATAAATAGTGGCAAAAAGAAACGTATGCTGTACTCGTGTAGTATATGCAAACGAAGTTTTACTAGAAAGCATTATTTGAAGACACACCTGTTAATCCATACCAGCGAGAAGCCATATTGTGCGAAGCCAAATTGTCTGAAAAAGGTTCTTTGAAAAGACACATGTTAACTCATAGCGGTCAAAAGCCACACTCGTGTAGTTTTTGCCAGGCAAAATTCGCTCGGAAAGGAAATTTGAAGAAACACATGGTAAGCCATACGGGTCTAAGGCCTCATTCATGTAGTATATGTTCATCCAAATTTACTTGGATGGCCAAATTGAGGGAACATCTGTTAACTCATAGTGGCGAGTAACCAATTTCATGCAGTGTTTGTCAAACCAAATTTTCCCGGAAAGCTTACTTAAAAACGCACATGTTGATACATAGTGGTCAGAAGCCACATTCGTGTAATATTTGTCGGGCTAACTTTACTCAGAGAGGACATTTGAAGAATCACATGCTAACCCACACCGGTCTAGACCATACTCGTGTTGTATATGTGAAGCCAACTTTACTGAGAGAGGAAGCCTAAAGAGACACATGTTAACCCATAGCGTTCAAAAGCCACACTCATGTAGTATATGTTCAGCCAAATATTCTCAGGCAGGGAATTTGAAGAAACACGCATTATCCCATAAAGATTTGTCGGGCACACTTCACTCGTAGAGGATATTGACGAAAGCTCCTACTCACACATAACGGTTAGCGGCCATACTTGTACTCATGTCCAGGCAATTTTCTCAGAGAGGACATATGAGGGTTAAATGTTAACCCTTGAAGGGAGACACGTTAAACAAAACGGTAAAGGGCTACCAAATTTGCTCAGAAAGGAACTTTTAAGGACCACATGGTAACCCGTACAGGTCACAGGCTATACTCGGGTAGCATATGTCAAGCTAAATTATTCTGAGAGAGGAACCTTCAAGACTCATACGTTACACCGTAACGGTCTAATGCCATAGACATGTTTTATATTCGAACCGGAGTTTGTTATAACTGGTCGTATGAAGACATACTTTTGAACCCATAGCGGGAGACACCATTAACATGAACTTCATGTAAAATCAAGTTTGCTCAAAGAGCAAATTTGAAGAAAAAAAACATGTTAACCAATTGAAGCCGTATAGTTTTATATGAACCCAGAATTTGTTTTAAGACGGCATTTGAAGAGTCACACGTTTATTCATTCTGGAATAATGCTATACTCGTGTCGTAAAGGTTAACCTTATGTGGCTGAGAGAGGACATTTGAAGATCTACGCAAAAGTATATACATGTATTATAATGAGAAACCAAAAGTCGTATGAATGTGAATTTCAAGACACATGATAACCCATAGCGGAAACTTTCTATATTGAGCCCGTATAGCTCATGCTGGTGAGAGCTTCTTACGAGAGCAAAGGCATTTATTATGTCAGAGAGTTCTGAACGCATCCTAGAAGCATGCCACTGCTTCAGACGTACTTTCGACTCTGTTAAGAAGTTTTATTTTAGCACATTGATAACAGGTTGCTTAAATAATAATTAAATAATTTTTCTTCAATGTGCCACCTTGGATTTATAATTGATAGTCGTACAGCATAATTAGGCACATTTTCATGGGCTTGTATTTAATTTATTGTGTTTAAGACAAAAGGTATTCCGTCGCATACATGCGAGTGGATCGGATTTAGTTGCTAAATGACTAACGAAGTGATCGAGCTTGAACGCCTGCTTCCGTGAGGAAACTACTCTTTCTTGTGCCATCGACGCGCGCACACGTCAATTTTGAGGTCTGAAGTAGACCGGGATTCGTACATGTCGTAATCAGGAATCTGAAAGTAATCGGACACAATCACAGTTTTATTTTAGCACATTGATAACAGGTTGCTTAAAACTTACCCCAACAGATAAGCTCTACTACCTGGCTGGAATAGAACCACCTTGTGTACGCAGAGAGCTGACTGCCAACAGGGAGAGGCTGAGAGTGGAAGAGAACAGCGCCCACCCTCTGCATGGATATAATCCTCCTCAGCAACGGCTGAGGTCCCGAAAGAGCTTCCTGAGGACATCTGAGATTCTAACCGTCTCACCGGGGAAGGCAAGGCTGGATATATGGAGGTAGGCGACCCCTCAATCCTGCGGTTGGATGCCAGTAGCTGAAGAACTACCACCCGGTCACAATGAAAGCTGGTTGGTGTGGAAATCCCTTAACAGGTTAGGATCAAGAGTTGGAAGATCCCGCGACAATCTGAGGAGACGGGGCCTCATTATATGTGACACGTCTTGCGAATGTGGACAAGAACAAACTACAAGACACATGCTTCATTGCCCTCTGTGCCCTTCATCTTGTGCAGAGGAAGATATCCTGTTAGCCACTCCGAGTGCCTAGGATGTTGCGCAGTATTGGGCACGTGTTATATAATTAGACAGTTTTACTCTTTTATGCACCTGTATAGCAACTGTACATTTGTATATTTCCGACACGAGAAATAAATAAATACTTTAGCACAAGGTGTGCTGGTGATGTGAGTAATTCGAGTAAAAGAATTAAATCAGTAATATTTTTGAGAGAAAATTGTATTTTCCTAGTGATAGTGAATGATCACATGGTTCTACTGTAATGCCAAATGGCCGACCATCGTGACACTAAGCGATTTTCATACAAGTGAAACGACAGTGGAATTGAGTTATAATATCACAGATTTAATATTCTACGTTACCGAGCTGTGTAAAAGCTGGAATTGTTACTATCACGATTGAGCCGATTTTGGCAGATTGATAATTTTTCACGTGCAGTGAGCTAAATTCTGTATGTAGACACGTGCCCAGTGTCAGATATAGCTTCTGTGATAAAGCAGACGAGGCAACTTATTAAATATAGTCTGCATAGTTTAAAGTGTAGACGCAGTGAATTGATACACGCTAGAAGCAGTGATTTTCGTCATCCTACAACTTTCTACAAGATGTCAGCATTACACCACGTGTGGATGTATAACTGTCTTGTCCTGACCAAGACGACGATGATGGCAAACTATTCCCATGGGAGGAACGCCAAACATCTAAGCTGTACTACAGCTATGGAGGAAGACCGATGGATAGCCATGCTCATGCTTAAGCAGAGAAGATATCCTTGGATACCTTGGATAAAGGAAAAACCCCTCAATCCTTTTCTTTCGGGTGAGGTGAAAATCAAATAGCTGTGAGTCATGATCTGTTTCTGTACGGTGAATGGTCATGGGTGGATTAGTTAGTAGCAACCGTAACTTTGATGTCAGCCATCAGGTAGGATTTTCTCTCTCTTTAACCTCCTTCTATGGTGATTTTCACGTTTAACACGCTTTTATGCCATTCGTTTCCAGATAGAGTTAGTCACCAATTTTTGTGTGGTTACACATGATGCAATATTGTTTAGAATGTTAATTCCGCATAACGGAAGATAAATTTCGTCATATTTGACGGGAGCAATATTTTTAATTCAGCTCAAGCTGAATATTCTTTCATGTTTTTCTGAAGCTCCCCTTTTTGATAATTATTCTGCACGCCACTGCCTTTATTTTATTTTACGGGCGTATCGGTTAGTAATGGGAGGATCCCAGCCTATTTTGTTATTGTGCATACATTTTCTTAGAGAGAGCAGTATGCCAGTAGAATCAAGATGAATACACATCGTCGTAAATGAGTCAAGCCATGTGTTAACTTGCTCATAAATCCTGATTACACGATAATCGTATCATTTCAATAATTTGCACCAGAAGTTTAGGTGTAAAGAACTGTATAAAACTCATTTAAACGTGCCTTGAACGCATGTGCGTATTTTGCAACCATCAGTGGTGTTGCATACTTTTCAAAGACTTTCAACCGGAGAGACATATCTTTCCGTTAGGCTTCTTTGGTTTGTCGAAGCCAATACATCATTTTTCTTATAATTTATATGTCTAGAACTACCTTATGTTCTTCACTACATGTGTATAATTCTACAGTGTGTATACTAGGGTCACTTATGAACTTTATTGTGAACCCAGTGTGAATTGAAACCAGTGAAAGACATTTGCCTTGAGCAGAATTCACTTACACGCAGTATTGTGGTTATTGCAGTGCACTTGACGGCATATGACAGATGCTCGCCAAGGTCGCGACTGTCATATTACCCAGGCTAACCTACGATCTCAATTGCGTGACAATTGACGAACGACACAGTTCTAGGATGTTAACTGTGTCTCTTATGAGCTCCGATGTGGTATTGTTAACGTGCTGAGCAACGTATACTTTGTTGGGGTGTACCACGAGATGGTCACACACTCGTTGGAAGCCTTGCATTTTGGTCAGCCATCATAAATAATGAACTCATAAATCAACGACATTAAACTTAGATCTAAATCATGAACGTCAATTTGTTTACTAAACCGACGATGCTAATACTACCGTTAACTCTTAATCCATGTTAAATCTTGATCTTGTTTTTAGTCTAGCAGACCAATGCACAGAGCTTAGGTGATTTATTCATGCGGGAATGCCTAGTAGCTGACATGGATAGACTTTCTGACGGAGATCGTAAGCGAGCCAAAAGTTCAGAACTTTTGGGCGGCGACTCGATCCAGAGAATGCTGTTATTGAGCAGTTTTTGATCCTCACACTTACATGCAAACTGATAGATGACCGTGAATAACAAACAGTTGTTCATGTGACTGTAGGCAGGAATAATAAGATTCTTGTTGTGTGCTTTATTTATTTATTAATATGTAATCCCAATGTTTAACCTACTGTTTCATATACTATTATAACTTTGTTGTTGTACAGAATTTTAAAATTGTATTGTAATGATGACTGATAATCATTAGATCCTTTCTGTAGTTTGTTTAATCACGGACGCCTAACGCCGTTGATTAGTTAATGCAGGTGTAGTTCGAATTAATTAATCGTAAATGTAAATATTTGATGGTACCAGTCTGTTAACTTTTCTGTCATGTTTGACAAGTTTTTATTACATGATGTCTTCTCCCCAGCAGCATCATTTGCCATTATAGGTTCATTTTATTTCGGTACCATTTCCCCGGCTTTGATTTTTAGTTTGCTGTATTTAGGACCTGTCGAGAGGGTTCTTCACTAAATCTAGGAGTTGTTTATTTTTCTTTTTGTTTATTTAGCATACGGATTAGCCGTTTTTCCAAACCCTCCGACCGTAGGATAGGGGTTTGGCATTTATAATAAACAAACCACGAATGTGTTTTTAGTCTGGATGTCATCATTTAGTAATTTGCCCTTTTCGGGGTGCATTTCTTTGGGTGTCTCTGACAATCACTGTGATGGGAACCCGATTCTTTAGGGAAGCAGAGTCTTATGCCGGCTAGTCCCGCAAGGAGTGCATTTCGATCCTCTCCAGCAATGTGTCTTGAGGAAGGGGTCATCTGGGAGGCCACATTACGGTTGGTGGTCACCAGATAACCCCCTCCAACGGGCACAATATCAATTAAGCACACTTAAGGAGTTTAAGCAATTTGAATACTCGCATGTTACTCATAGTACACAGAAATGTTATTAAGAACAAGCAGCATTTTCTTCAGACGGATATTAGTCAGGAGCCATTTTAATTTTGCCCATGGAAAGAATTAAAACGTGAACGTTCACGACTTACTTTAAATCATATGTGCGACACGGGTCAAGGAACATTCCCAGGCTGATGAGGTTTAAAATTCACATATAACTTCTGGTCTCTTTTCTTTTTGAGACATATGAGAATACTTATCGGTTTTAGGTATAATTGTTGATTAAGGGGCATGACAGGGAGGTCATCTGTCCCAATAAATTTTGGGAATAGGCTAAATTCAATTCGTAACTATGGAGCAATATTTGTGAAAAATAAATTAACTCCGGTGAGCCTTTTTTATCCTGGGTGTTCAAAAACCAAAAGTAAGGTATAAAGAGATTGTACAAAAACATCAGATTTACGCTGTTTAGAAATAATGTGACCAGGCAGCGCTTAGCTTACGCGTGGCGAGGATGAAACCAGGACTTTAATAGTTGATGATTTTCCTGAATTCAGACTAGACTTGGCCGTACACTCGCTCTTGTGCGATGTACACAGAAACTTAGGAATGTGAGAAGGGAATTGCCCAGTTATATAAGAGACCTTGGCCCACAGGAAGTACCCCTAGTTGAGAGCAGATAGTGATCAAGTGAACTGCTCTCTCCAGGACAGCGCAAGACACCATCAGATAAGTAGCCGGTACAATGTAACCTGTACTGACCATTTAACTACAATCTCATATTCACTCCACACAAGCAAGTTTGCAGATCAATCACAAATTCCAGTATTTTAACAAAACATCACATAGACCACATCTAACAAATATTGACGAATTGAGTTATCTCAACTTATACTACAACTAAATAAGTGTACATATTGTAAATATTTTCACCCATACCTTCTGACATACATTTTTGACCTAACTGTAATGGATCCGATGATCGATCGAAACTGGTCATCCAAGTGTATTTATTAATCTCGTGTAATTTTATTCAGGATTAGGGAATAACCCATCTTTGGGAAAAATCGTGTTGACCGACTGAAAAGGATCAAACTTTCGTAAATTTTGTCTGCTATGAAATTAAATGCCTTTTAGTCCAACCCGATTGTTGCATACTGGCCACTACGTCTGCTACTGACACGCTTCTTATAGCGTGGCTACTTGGATGATAGGGGGAACCGGTTTTTGTTGATGTTAGTGTCCCGTGCTGTGTCGAGTTGAAATTATAGGAATGGTCTATCTTTTGATATAAGAGAGAAATATATACCACGAATCAGTGGTGGTATTATTATGTATAGCTCTTCAATCGGTCAACACGAATATGCCCAATGAATGGGCGGGGTACAAGATATAAATATGTAAATGAACTCCTGGAAAAAATACATGTATTAGTTAATTATCACTGTTGAATGGGGCAATTTTGAGTGCATTTGCATACCCCGCTCATTCATTGGGCATATTCATGTTGACTGACTGAGGAGCTACGAATGACAATTTTGTAAAGTCATCACTGAAAGAATGGCTTCAAATCCCTACATTTTAGTGGTATAACCTATGAATTATCAGAAAGCAAGCAAGGTTTAAATTGAGGATATTTAGGATATGAGCGAAACACAAATTAAATTATTTAGTGGATGTGCTTACACAATAATATAGATATAAATATGCAAACGTTTGATTTTCAACAAAAACATATTTTTTTAAATTAATGCAGCCATTGGCCATGTAATTTTCTTTTGAGGACGGATCAGGGAAGGGATTTTGAAAGGACCTATAAACAAAAACATAAGCAGACAACACAACAAGCACATAATGCACCGATGACAGGCTTGTTAGTTTATCATTAACACATGAACGTTTTCTTAGAACGCAAGCAAAGAGGGTCTCATTATTTGTTAACGGCAAAACACTTCATCAGTACGGGATATTATACAAGTCTCTTTTGTATACTGTTCATTACGCGTATACAATGAATGACGATAACGAGTCACATAAAATTCTGATAGCACTGGTGCGGACGCCTTTTGCTTCGATGACATGCTCAGAACACTCGGTAGTATAACAGTACATCTTTGGAGCAAGCCTCCAAACATTCTACCGATAGATCAACGTCACATTCATCCTTCATTCACCCCCAAACCTTGTTCGTTTGAGGTAAAATGCCGAATGTGTTGTCGCCAGGAAATGATAAAGATGCTAACGCATTACCCGATTAACATCTGTAGATATAACCCGATAAACAACGCTGTCTGTACCCATGTAAACTAGCTGAACATTTCCAAAATAGCGGTGAACCAACTCATAATAAAATATGGTCAACTATTAAAACTCGTATATGGGTCTCCCAAGGTAAATAGGCTTATCATATAGATTTTGGTTCACATCATAAACCGAAGAAGACAAAAGACTCACAGAAACTCACTTATAGCCTGCGTTCAGGGCATAGCAATTACAGCTTAATTTATGTTAGGGCCTTTTCGGTACGTTGTACATGAACCAGATGCTGAGCATATATATGTATTATTAAACAATGGTGTTATAACAATTCATCGATGAGTCAGTTAAAGCTGAGGATAATTTATCATTTCAACTAGTTCTTACGCTCGAGTAAAAGGAAGCAGGGAAAACAATCAACGATTTTTAGCTTGTAACTTGAATATGCGTTCGCCATCAAGTAGATATTTGCATGTTTTTCCGCGAGAAGCACTAGTCGTGATTGATACTTCATCATGTTGAATCAGAGATATCTGAAGAAGGAAATATCTTCGAGAAAAGATGGCTACAAAGCTATTTTAATGAAGCGCTGCAAGCATCGTGTGGAGCAAAACAATGTGAGTTGACAATTAAATAAGTGCTCCGAGCAGAATGATTGCATGTGAATCCCAAAAGTGGGCTAAGTTTTAGGAAAGATGCCCGAATTATTCCCGTAATGAAACGAGGAGGACTTATACCCGCTCTGTTTACTGGACTAGCAGCTCTGGGTTCTCTTCGGTGGAGCAGGAGATGTAATACGAAAGGTAAAGGCCGCCAAGGAGGCAAAGCAACAGTTAGAGGAAAGTGAAAGGCATAATAGAACCACGGAGGCCATAGCACTGCGGGGTAAGAGTGTTTGTATGAAGCTTTAACCCTACAGAACAGGACTCTGCACTTGTATGTCGCCATGAAACTTTTAAGAGATGCACTGCCACGGCGAGCAATGACGCAGGAAGTAATATGATATGCAAAACATATCAAAATTTCACACTTTCGAGGTGTCATTATGCGTAACCGAATACCGCCATGTCCTTGGAATCATGAAATTTCAGTAATTATTTTGGATGATAGTCATGGACCAGGAAAATATTGTTTTGAAGGCTGTTTTCCCAATAGTAGGGCAGTCGCTTAAGGTGTTATTGTGGGGCTGTTTCCCAGAGGGAAAAGAACACGCTTCAAACTCTTTCGGAATTAAGTGCGGTGTTTGGAAAGAAGGGGAAGCCATAGTGGAAGTATGTGCAGGGTCAGCAGCGCGAGCTGATGACCGTGTAAGTCGATTGCTGGCGAATCTACACGGATTGTGCACGAATTGCAAGGTTGCATGTACAGCGAAAACCAGAGTGAAAGTTGGATGCTTTTAACAGGTGAAGAGTGGGAACACATTGTTTAAATGTTTGACTAAATATTTGCTGTCGTATTAAAGGGCTGAGAAGGTGAGAGATTTGGGGAATGAAAGTAAGGAAAAAGCTGAAGCACACTCATCTTTGAAGTGTGGTCTTGAAGTCCTACCGTTGAATTCCGTGGGAGCAGGCGCTCACCGTCAGTCTTGGTCCGTCCGTCGGTCCTCAATGTCTCCCATTCTTGCCTATTTGAAGCTGCTTTGTGGGCCATTCCTGTCAACAGTATTGCACTTCTTGTACTTGATGATTGTTGTGTCTCGTAAGCCTGTCGAGTAAGTGTTTCTGTTTGGCAATGATTACGTGCTGTTGGTGGCTCGGGGCTTGTTTCCCGGTTGGATACTTTCGTAGGTTTTCTGTAGATCTGCCCTGTTCTATGGTTTTGTGTAGACTTGGGGTGTGGGGCCATAACAACTCTCCTTCTCCAAAAATGTCCGTCCGCGGACATTGTCTGAGCTGTCGTTAAGGGTAAATCTATAGATCATTTTATTCCTTGTCTTTTTTCTTCTCTTCTTTTCTTATGTTGAATGTGCTGGAATCGTCGTAGCGGCTGCCGTAGGTAGGTAGGTATTATGTGGGAGGAGGGTTCTGGCGTATACAGTCATATTTACGTTTCATTTAGTATGGAGTTGCTTTTCAATGAATTTGTGGTTTCTAAATGTGAGACAGTTCACGTCCTGCCTTGGGGGTGCATTTGTAACTTTCATTTCCCTGTAAAGTGTGGATGATGATGGTAGTGTGAGGTGATGATGCATGGTTGATGGTTTATGTTCCTAGATGATACAGGTGTCCTACAATGAATTATATGATGAGTTGGTGTATGTATGTTGAAGCCTACAAACTATCCTGTCTATCAGCGGCTTCTACATGCTAATTAATTGTTGTTTTCTTTGTTGTGGCATGGTATGCTTCATTCCTCTTCTTTGTCATCTTCTTCTCCTTGGTCGTTTTGTCGTCACGTGCTATTATGAAAAAAAAAAGGGTATGGTGTTTCAGTGTTTTTATAATCAGAAAGTAGAGTTAGTGTTCGTTCATGTGTGTGTGGCTTCACCCAGGTAATTGTTATGTACTTGTAATGAAGGGTTGTCATTAGTTGAGTACGACTAACATGATGGTGGTTCAATAATATTAAAGATAATAATAATTATATTCCTGTGTTCTTGTTCTCTCTCTTTCTCTGTAGTATATGTCGTGGTAGATAAAATGAATGCTTGTTTGCGTTGTAATATATATCTCCTTATTACATACTACTGTGTAATACATGTAGAACTACTGTAGTTATAAAATAATAGTAATAATAGCTTAGTGTTTTCATTTGTACGAAGTCCTTTTCGTTACTACGTGTATTTGGTGATATGTATCATATTAAATTATAATTAATAATTGTGCCACTTAATTATCAATACAATATCAATAAATGTCTGCGTTGATGTAATCTGATATAATTCTTTCCTCATATAGTTCATCTTTATTCTTCATTATTCATTTCGTTGATGAACGTATTCGCCTGTTTATTTGTTTGTGTCGATAAAACATAGTGTTAAGTTATATACAATAATTCGAGTGTATTGTGTTGTATTCAATCTTAGATACTAAAGTGGAGAAAGTGTAATAAATATGGTAATATAATAATAATTTTTCGTGTTTTATTTTTTTGTTCCATAATCCTTTCGTCTCTAAGTGTGTCTGTGGTATAAAATAGTTCATAGGCCGAGGGTGCCACTCGATAAAATTAGAGATATTGATAGGTGTTTACGTTGATGTCTTTACATACTTCTTTTTCTTATAGTGTCGTATGCCTCTTATTATTTCCTTCGATAACCATGAGTTGTTTTTGTTTATATATAATGAACATATGTATATAATAGTTTGAGTGTAGTATGTTGTTTTAATTATTCATCTCTTATTCATATTTATATTTCTTATAGAGTAGTATTTCTCTTTGATGTTTCATTCGTCGCTTAAGTGTCACTGTTTGCGTGGATAACTATAGTGTAAGCTGATATAGTTCAATTTTAATACACTGTATAACAACAACAACAACAACAAAAAGACGCACCAGAAAGAAATGTCCGATGGTGATATAAATCGGTGGATGTGAGGAACAAACACAGAAAAATAAACGATCAAAAGCGCAGAACAATCGAATGATTTATTGCAGAGTTAAAGCGTTACAAAATGAGGACGTCAATAAGATGTTGGTCCACTAATGGCCTGGATGCAATCTGTCACTCGACGTGGCATGGACTGATTAAGTACCCGGATGGTGTCCTGCGGAATTTCGTGCCAAAAGGTCTCCAACTTTTGGGCTAAATTGGCGACATTCCGGATGTTCGCAATCGCCTTCCCATGACGTCCCAAATGTGCTCTATGGGAGAGACATCAGGCGACTGATCTGGCCAAGGAAGGATAGGGCAAGCTTGAAGACAGTCCATAGCAAAACGTGCCGTGTGCGACCGGGCATTATCCTGTTGGAAAGTAAGGACTGGATGTCGCTGAAGGAAGGGTAACACAACCGGCCGTATATTGTCAATAACATAACGCTGTCTGTGTGCCAGGAATGACTACCAGAGGGGTCCTGCTATCAAAGGAGATGACACCCCAGACCATCGCCCCCTGTTGTGAGGCTGTGTGGCGTGCGATAGCCAAGGCAGGATCTCCACGCTGGCCTGGACGTCTCCAAACACGTCTACGGTTGTCGTAAGGGCACCGTTGGAAACGGGACTCGTCACTTAAGACCCAGTCAGCACAGTTCCACGTTGCTCGAGCGCGGCACCATTCTAATATGACTTGACGGTGAACAGGCGTGAGTGGTAAGTGGCGTAACGGGCGTTGCAAGCGCAAAAACCTGTCGCTCTGGCGTCTGTTGATGGTCATGGTGGACACATGTGTGCGGGTCACACTCTGGATCGTTGATAACGACCACTCCGGTGCTGTGACAGCTGTTCTGACAATCGCTCTGTCTGCCCGTGCTGTTGTGGCCCTCGGTTGACCATTGCCGTCCTGATGCTGATGCCTGCCGTTGCTGATCCACGCTTGCCAGCATCGTCAAATCGCCACATCACTTCGACCCAAATGTCCAGCGACAGCTTCTTTCAATCCGATCGCACGACCTCTTTCAAACTCTGACATCTGCTCAAAATGAGCACGAATCCTTCGGCGTGGCATTCTTACAGCTGACGTTAAGATATCGCAGTCGAATGCAACAGCTACTTTGGGCATACGCTTCAGAATTACGCCTTAAATACACCTGATGCATGCGCAGTTCAGATGCGCGGGAGCTCCCGCTATTCTTTCATTGGACACGAAGCTTTAATGAGTTGCATGTTCGGTCCGAATGTCTTTGCATACGTAATTTTCTTACAACCAGACAACGCCTTCCCGGTGCGTCGTTTATTTTGCTATACAGTGTATGTTGTGTTGATCATTCATTTCTTCTACAATTTTCTATCTGTCTCTTCCCTCTGTGTGTTACTCTGTGTATTGTGTCAGGGTAATATCTTATATCGGTATGGATAGTATTACAATTGTGTAGTGTTTTGTTTATGGTGTCCCTTGATCGTTTTATCTATGAATATTCGCTCGCTTTCTTCTTTCTCTAGAAGTGTAGAAATTGTGTAAATATAGATAAGATAGACGTGTTAATCATAATCATGGTGACAATGGTAATGATTGAGGTGTAACCGCTGGTAATGATGCAGCTTGACGACAGTAGCGTTTCTAGTGGGCTGAATTTATTCTTCTCTTGAATTATGAAATGGTAGCGTAAGTAATAGTGATGGTAGTCTGGTTGTAAGCTTAGTAATGTAATGCCTTATATTCAATTTATGACTATATGCCTATTTACATGGTAAAATGATACATTTACACTGCTGAAAATAAGTCATGGTTGGACAATTATGTTATTTACATTGTTACGATAGTTGAGGGATGGTGGTGGTGGTGGTGGGGGGGGGGGGTGAGTTAATAGAAGGGGGGGGTGAATGCTTTAGTGTGTGTGTTACGTCTTCAGTTGGTTTAATCATCCCGTAACCTTAACTGTAATATTGTATTTATGTTGATTCCTTAATGGTATAGTTTCCTTAATTTGAGTGTCCTATGTACAATTTAAGTATAACTTAATAGTAAAATATTATTCCTACTACGTTGAATGTGAAAATGATGCGATAATAATGTTAGATTATTGACATCCCTTAAGGGCAAAGGCCTCCTGTTTGCACAGGGCTGTGCTAGTAGTTAGGCTTCGAGGGTGATCAGACCTTGGGAGCTGTGCTTGATCGCGTGTGGAATTTCCTGATAACCTGTGTTGTTGTATTGGCTTATAGGAATGTGCATGTTTGATTGGGACAAGTGTTTGTAAAATGGGGTGGCCGTTGCCTTAATTACGGAGTTTCGCGTCTGGCGGCAGTGGGAGTAGGAAAATATGCTGTCTTGTTCATCTTGTGTATTAAGTTGTGTTGTGGGGCGTTGATTTCTTTCCCTGTATTGTGAAGCTATTGGGTGATGTTTGAACATACTTGTGACCTTTAGAGAACGGTATAATGTAATTTTGTAGCGTTGCAAAGTATGAGGTATGTTGCGTTCTGTCTGTAATATTGTTATTTGGATGTGTTATGAATTTTGTGTATTAATTAGTGTCAGACTACTGTATAGGTTTTGCGTCTCAATTTGCCTACTGTGGATACTAGAGACGGGAATTTGTTTCGAAGGGGATCTTTAATTTGACAGTAAATGTCACATGGCTGCTCCCTCGCATTTGTGTACCCAATGTGCCAGCTGACTGCGCCGAGGTTCGAATTTCCAGTCCTGAGTACAACGGTGGAAGCGTTATCGCTGAGTCATGAAGCTGGTCAGCGTGCTCAAAGGAGTGAGGTGGGGGGATTCAAAAATGGTTGCCGGCCTTGGTGCATGATAGAATGTGCCTTCATGCGGATTCGCAAGGACGCGCAAGGAGGATGGGGACCTGAGGGAAGGAAGTCGCAATCAGAACAGTAGTGTAATATGATCTATCATCTAACTCTACTGTAAACAAACCATTGAGATTTCTTGGTAGATTGAATAATGTACTTGGTACTCTGCCCGAAGGCAGGTCCAAGCTCCGAAAAGGCTATCCTCAGCCGGAGTTACGTGCTGTAGGGTGGCCAGCGCCTTTCCGCTCCACCTTATGTTTGCCAACAGATCGCAGTACCTAGAACCGGCATGCCATCCATGTTCCGACCATGCCCAATGCTGCTTAACTGCCGAGTAGTCGTGGGATCCAGTATTTCAACATGGCCAGCCGTAGGCTAGATTGAATGATATGTACGAATATTTAATTGTACGTTGTAGAGCTCATGTGGGGATTTTGCGATATCGTTGTCTGCTAACCTGTGTTATGGTGAAGACAGTATTTAGTGTGTGTGCGGTTTGTCTGCTAGCCTGTGTTATTTTAGTGACTGTATTAGTGTGTTTGTGTGTAAGTAGTGGAGTAGTGCCGATTCTGCTTCACTTGACACTCCTGTGCCCAACAAACCAACATGGCCGCCGCGCGAAGTTGAAACATTTAAATTGACTTTTCTCTCGAACCCATGTTCGGAGTTTCACGAATGACGTGTCGTAGGACTTGAGGTGACAACCCTTTGCTATGGACCACTCGTTATACTTTTGAAAAAAAAAATGAAAATTTTTGTTTTCGAAAGTAGGTGATAGTTTGAAAACCAAACATGATAGAATGTTGTGCAATGGCTCAAACAAACAGTCTCTATGTCATTTATTTTTATAATAACACTATTTTTTTTTTTTACATTTTTTGAAAACACTCAAATTTTGAAATTCCTACATTTTGGAAACTAGGAAGTTTACAAAAAAGTTTATTTGACATAAATGAAAGGTCCCTATGCCCCCTACTCCCAAAATAAATTTCAAGTCTCTAGAGCAAAAATTTGTGTTTCGTATGTCGTTGGATGAGGAGAGAGCTGTCTCACTTAGCAAGTGGTGAGCCCCTGTGACCTTGGAATGGAAGGAGCCATGCTAGGAGGGCGTGCTTGGATTCGTTTTTTTCGTCTCGTTGTGCTCTTTACGGAAATGTAGGTGTCGAAAAGGTGAAAATCTGGAAACACGGTTTTTTTGGGGGGAAAAACGTGATTTTAAACTTTTTGCTATATTTCGCGAACCAATTATGCTAGAGGCGTGTACGAGGAGTCCAAGGACTCGGGATGACGTCTTCTTTGCTATGGACCACTCGTTATATTTTTTAAAAAATTTTGGAAACTCGATTTTGGGGTAAACATGTGATTTTTGCCGATATTTCACGAACCAATAACGCTAGAGACATGTACGAGGTGTCCTAGGACTCGGGCTAACGCCCCCTTTCAAATGTGGTAGATTTTGTTTCCAAAAAAATAATTCACAAAGGGCCTAACGCCATACAAGTTGAAAAAACCCTGTTTGTTTTTCTTTACCTGTTTATAATGTTTATGAAGCGTGGTGGTTGAGAGAGACGATACTGCTGGGTGTGTGTATGTGTGTCAACGAGCCTGTCGCTAACCACAAGGACCATGCTTAATAGAACAATCGCTATTTCGACGGGTCGGTGTATGAAAGAGCGAGCGTGTGTTTTCTGATATTTTACCTTTAACGTGTAAACGGTGATGAGAACTTGGTTCTATGTTGGTCGAAGCGAGTACAGAAAACAAAATTGTCGAGGAGCAGGAGGTGAAGGTCATTTGAGCTTATTGGAAGGCGTTGATCTGACTTGACAACAAGTGCAATGGAAAATGACCAAGACGCTTGAAGGTGAAATAATCTGACCATCGTGGTGGCAGGGAAGAGCGAATACACGTGTGAGATGACATGTACGCTAAACAAGTTACATCCTGTTTGCTTTGTACGTGACAAAATGCAAGTTCATGTGAAATTTGATTCGCCACAGGTGTTCACTTTGGGCGTTAGCTGTGGGGAAAAAAATGATTATACATGCAACGTAGCATATATAAAGACATGTCGTTATCATTTCCACTCTCACTTGGGTGACTACCTTTGAACACATTGCGTTGCGTGAAACACTTGGTCTTGTTTAACAGTTTTGGTGTTGGTGGAAAATACTTAACCTTGTTGTGAGGTAGGTGTTTATTCATTAATTTATATATTTATTGATTTATATATATATTTACATGTAATTATTTATTGATTGTTAAAGTTATAAATAAATGTTTATTTATTTGTTTGCAGATAACCGGTATAGCCTACCTGTTGTGTGAGTGTGTGTGAGAACGATATTAAAGAAAGAGAGAAAGACAGACAGCTAGAAAAGGAAACCATTTCCACACTAGTCCACGAGACGGGAATAAAGCAAAGCATTACACGTCAAGGTGAGATTTGTTTTATTATGTAATATAACCTGTTTGATTTTGTTTTGTTTATGAAATGCATAAACTATATGGAATTGATATACTTATGGTGGTTTATTTTATTTCTTTTTAGAGTGTTGGAAAACGCTTGACCTCTGTTGATAACCAGGAACGTGTGTGTTTGGAGCCATTGTCAAGCAGTCTACAGCTGAAAACTCAGGTGAGAGTGTTCTTTCAAAATAATGTATTTTACTGCTGCGGATACGTTAACTTGGGAACCCCTTGAGTCTTGTTTCAAATCACGTGTCTGCTCTGGTCGTGTGGTCAATGTTAGAAAAAGTTTGATTCCCAAAGAATTTTTAGAATCTTGTTTTGAAATTTTTAAAATTGAAATTTGCACAGCGCAAAGGTTGCATACGGCTTTAAAGGTGAATACAGAACTGGTGTGCGATTTCATATATAAAAAGAAGGACGTAGAGCATAAAGAGACATTTTATATTTGCAGTAAAATGCAAGAGCTATTCATAGCCCATAATTTGGAACAGTGGTATGAAACCCACGTGGTGAATGCCTTGCTATCAAAATTTGATAAACTTCAACAAGGACCCAGTGGTTTTGCGTTAGACAAAATTCACCATCTACAAATCAACATTTGTCATTTCAACCCGTTGAAGGCTGGGTCTAGCTATATTAAAACACCACCAGCAACAGCATTGAAAAAAGCTGTGGTGAATATAAAGAATTATGACAATGATTGCTTCCTGTGGTCTGTGGCCGCGTATTTACAGCCAGCACAAGACCGTAATGGTTCTCGACCAGGAAAGTACAAGGCCAAGTTTAATGAATTAAAACAAACTTTAAATTTAACTCGAGTGTCGTTCCCTATGGACTTAACCGAGATCCATAGGTTTGAACACGATAACCAGGACTTTTCGTTCATGGTGCATGGCCTTGATGGTGATGAGATTGTGGGTCCTCTTTATGCTACAAAAGAACCGAAACGACATCACATTCATCTTTTATATTTATCTGAGGGGGAGGTGAATCACTATTGCCTGATTAAAAGCTTGAGTAGATTGCTAAGCAGTCAAACGTCTAAGCATGGACATAAAACACATATTTGTGATCGATGCTTGCAATATTTTACAACCCCTACGCTTTTAGAACGTCATAGGGTAGATTGTGTTACTCAGGAAGCGGTGAGACTGATATTGCCACAAGGGGACAAGGCAGTGTTAAAGTTTAAGGACATTCACAAGCGTGACACTGTCCCCTATGTGGTGTATGCAGATTTTGAAGCTCTCACTACACCGATGGCGGGATGTGAACCAGATCCCTCCATGAGCTCAACCACACCCATTCAAAAGCATGAACCCTTTGCCATAGGATTCAATGTGGTGTGTGCCTATGACCCCACACAATCCGTTTGCAAATACCGCGAGGGGCCAGATTGTGCCAAATGGTTCTTGGATGAACTTGTCAAGTTGGCTCATGATGTACAGGAATTACTGAACCACCCAGTACCCATGAGCCTATCTCCAGAACAGCAGCAGCGGTATGAGCATGCCACGACATGCCATATTTGCGAAAAGCCTATTTTAAGTGGAGAGGAAAAAGTCAGAGACCACTCGCATTTTACAGGGGAGTTTCGTGGAGCTGCGCACAGCAAATGCAACTTGAACTTTCCAGCTCCTCGTTTCATCAGTGTCTTTTTCCACAATCTGGCGAATTATGACATTCAGTTTTTGATTCGTGAATTGGGCCATGTCAACAATGGCTCGTTTACCATTATTCCCCAAAACCATGAGCGTTTTACAGCCCTGACATGGTGGTTGGGCGACTTAAGCATTCGATTTTTGGATTCCTTTAAGTTTATGGCATCCTCGCTAGACAGCCTTGTGAATGGCTTGAATGAGGAGGAATTAAAAAATACTAGAATGCATTTTAATGATCCTGAGCAATTTCAATTGTGCATTCGGAAAGGTATATTCCCGTATGATTTCTGCAACAGCTGGGACGTGTTAAAGCAAAGAAAACTCCCACCACAAGAGAAATTTTGCTCGAAACTAACACGCAGTACCGTTTCCGATGAAGACTATGCATATGCATGTCAAGTTTGGCGAGTGTTTGGCATGAAGACGCTAAGTGAATATGCCTTGCATTACCTAAAACTGGATGTATTGCTGCTCACTGATGTGTTTGAAAAATTTCGTGAGTTGTGTCAACACATTTACGGTCTCGACCCGGCTCACTGTTATACGAGTCCTGGACTCTCGTTTGATGCCGCTTTGAAATACACTCAAGTGGAATTGGATTTACTCACTGACGTAGACATGGTTCTATTTTTTGAAAAGGGCATTCGTGGCGGCTTTGTGTCACTTAACCAGCGCCATGCCGAAGCGAACAATGTCTACATGCCTGATTATTCACCAGACAAACCAGAATCGTACTTAATGTACTATGACGTGAATAATTTGTATGGTTACGCCATGAGTCAGCCTTTGCCCTATAGGAAGTTTACTTGGCTGAACGACAAACAAGTGTCAGAATTTGATGTGAACATGGCTAGCCAAGAAACAGGCCGTGGATATGTGCTAGAAGTGGATATTGAATATCCCTCATCCTTGTATGATGAACATGCCGATTTCCCATTCTGCCTTGAGCAAATGGTTCCCCCTGACAGTAAAGTGAAAATTGAAAAACTCATGGGCACACTTTACAACAAAAAACGGTATGTGGTACATATCCAAATGTTAGTGCAATGCCTCGCCCAAGGCTTGGTGTTGAAGAAAATCCACAGGGGTATTACTTTTCCTCAAAAAGCATGGCTTGAGCCATACATGCGACTCAACACGGAGCACCGACAAATGGCAACACAGCAGTTTGAAATTATTTTTTTAAAATTAATGAACAACTGCATTTATGGCAAATCCATGGAGAATGTCCGCAAATACCGTGACATTAAATTGGTGAATGTTTGGGAGGGGCGGTGGGGTGCCCGGCGGTACATTGCCAAGCCAAATTTCAAATCTATCAATATTATCGATGAGGATTTGGCTACTATTGAAATGAGTAAGACCAGCGTGACCATGGATAAACCCATTTACTTGGGTCAAGTCATTTTAGACTTTTCCAAATCGGTCATGTATCGATTCCACTATGAGTTTGCCAAACGCCATTTTGAGGACGTCTCTCTTTTGTATATGGATACGGACTCATTCATTTACCACATTCGCCATTGCAATCCCTATGACTTCATGAGGCAACATAGTGACTGGTTCGACACCTCTTGCTATAGTGCTGACAATGTGTTTCAGCTGCCCATAAAAAACAAGAAGGAAATGGGCGTTTTAAAAGATGAATGCGGTGATTCCATTATGACGGAATTCGTAGGTCTGGCCTCACAAATGTATGCTTACCGCACACTCGACTGTAAGGAAGCCAAAAGAGAAAAAGGTGTAGGTAGAGCAGTGGTAAAATCGCTACGTGTAGACGATTACTTAGCGGTTTTACGCACTGGCAAAGCTATGTCTCATACACAGTGCAGGATAAAATCCAGCAACCGTCATTTGTATCTTGTAGAACAGAGAAAACGCACCCTCGCCTCCATGGATAACAAGCGTGTGTGGGCTGATGATCTGCTCACCAGCCTGCCCTGGGGTTATGATCGCAAGGAGGAGGAGGAGGTGTGATTTCACTGTTTAATCGTTTATGGGACATAGCTTTATGTAACTTGTAGATTTAGTCTTTTGTAAATATTGTTTTTTTTTGTCATTGAAAATAGTAGATTTTGTAAATAGTGGCAATCCACTTGGACCTTTTGCTCTTAAAAAAAGTTCTATGCTACCTTTTTTTATTTTTATTTTTGATTGGTAAATAGTGTGATTTTTTTTAACGTTGTACAAAGTTGAGTTTTTTTTTGTAAATATGAAATAAGTAAGATTTTTAGTATTTTTTTTTTGAAATGGTAAAATGGTAAACTAAAAAAAGTTCTTTTGGGATGTGTGCATGTCGAGAATGTGCTTTTGGGAATAAATAAAGTGGTTGTGTTTGTTCCCAAAGACAGGTGTGAATGTATGAGTGGAGAGAGAAAGCTGATGTGTATGGTTGACCAGAGCACACATGGTGAGGTAGAGTGGGTGGGTGGGGAGGGGGTAAATGGTTACCTTTATACTCATTTTGTTTTCAATAGTTTCGTTTTTTTTTTCATTGAAATGTGGCAGTCAAAAGACATTATTTATGTAAAAACAGTCCTACCTGCAGTAGTCGTAGACCTCGACGTTTCTCCAAACACGCATCAACACATTGCAGCATCGCCATGGTCAAGCACTTGCATGAACATCATTGTCAAATCTCAACTTTCGACATACACCAAATGGAAAAATGTGAAAACAGCAAAAAGGAAAATCCATGTTTTCATATCATCAAAAACGCAAAACTTAAAACGGACATTTAAAAAAACTGGAAATGGCCATATGTGAAATTTGAAAATTCAAAAAACTTCAGACGGACATTGTTTAAAATGTGTCATCAGCAAACTGGAAAAATCCATATCATCAAAAACGCAAAACTTGAAACGAACATTTTTAAAAACTGTAAATTGCAAATTGGCAAATGACAGTGTGTGGAATTCATCATGTGTGAAATGTGTAAAATGAAAAAATCAGCCATCAACATCACGATTTCTTAAAATTAAAAATAACAAATCATTGTGCTCTGGTAAACCTTTGTTTTTATTTCATAGTCATAGTGAATTGACAAAAGAAAAATAGAATACAAACAAATCCCAATTCCTCACTCCTCAATGTTTATGTCCATGCTTCGTCAACTTTCCTTTCATAGCACTCATGACAATCAGGGCTGCCATCCTTTCACCCACTGAGGCATCACTGGATGTGAAACGTTGTTTAACTCTCTTTAATAACAATTTATCTGCCACATGTCTTAAACCAGGATGACTATGGCGATAAGAAAGTTCATGTTCCTTGCATGCTTGATCCAAAAGATTAATGGGTACATCACCACGTTGTAAACGTTTTTCAAGATGAGTTCCAGGGCCGCAAAAACGATAACCTGGAAGATGGATTTCGAAAGGTAGGTATTGAATCACTTTGTCAATGACGCCATTGCCAGTACAGGTCTGGCATATCCTTTTCCATCGATGGTAAAAAGGTTTGGTCTTCCTCCTCCTCTGTGGACGATGTTTGTGTTTGTTGTTGTTGTTGTTGCTTTTTCTCGCCATGACACCCGTGGAATGATTCAACAAAGTCTTTACATGGACTTTTATGACCGTGATACAGTTTCACTAGCTGGCAAGTCGCACACTGACGCATAGACGGTATTTTTGCCATGGCCACTTGCTTATGGTGATCGTAATCCGTACAGGGTTGCAATTCACTCAACACAGGGTCTTGAGTCCATGATTTTGGTACATGCTGCCAGATTTCTTTGACCGCGTTGGCGGCCACATAATAAATGAACGACTTGGGCAGCGCCAAGAGTTCCTCTTTGGTAAAACTGTCTAGTTTCTTTTTGCACACAAAGAACTTGCCGATGGCTTTGTCCGTAGCATTGCCTTTCTCCATGGTATCACGTGCTGTAGATGTTTACACGTCGCTTGTAGAAATCTCACTGGCGTCATTCACAGGTAAATCTTGAGTTATAATTTTGTTCAACAACTCCCAGCAGGCATGGTTGGTTAACCAATGAAAGAGATGCCACGCATGCGATAGGGCTGTCTGGGTAATGTTGCCACAGGAACAAGTATCCATGAGCGTTTGCAGGGAGGGGCAGCCCAGCTCCATAAGGTCGATACATTGGCAGTAAGACGCCAAAAATGGTTGCAACCATTGACGTTTTTTACTACCTTTCACAAATACCACATTGGCCGAGGACAAAAGTGCTTTCATGACCACGTCCAAATATTTATAGGAAATGGTTCCCTGATTCCAGTCTAGTTGCCTATGATTTTCAATCCACTGGGTTTGTTTACGGTCTTTTTCACACCACAAATCAAAAGCATGGGGTGGTTTAAAAAGCAAATGCGTAGCTTGCGATATCCAAAACGTGGTACAATCGATCATGGCCACTTGTTTAAATATAAATTTGTTGTCACCAATTTTAAACCCTTGGCAATCCACAATGAGTGTGCGCAACATGTTGACGCTTGTCTGGACCAAGTTCAACTGACTGACTGGCGATAAGGTGTGATCATGACATGGACTTAACTACCATGCTAGTTTCAAATAGAGGTTAGGGTAGGACAGGGGGACATGCAAAAATTAGAATTTAAGAATTACATCATTTTATTATCATAACACGTCTTACAGGCTTTTCTCATTTTTGGATAAGGACGATAGCAACTGATACAACAATATAGTCTCTTGTGTTTGTAACGTCCATAACACCGATGATGTCCCAATGTCTCTAAACTAGGCGTTTTTGATGGTGAGCTGCTCACCGAAGCACCATGGATACCATACGGTCCACACGTATCGTAACTTGTTTTTTCATCACCCAGAGACACAAGTGAGGGATAGCTTGAATGACAGGGTATATTTCCCACTTCCATTCTGCACAGGTAGGGGCAAGTGGGTGACCAGTGCTGATGTTCCTGCATGGGTTCATCGCCCTCCTGCCATTGGTCTATGATGATGGGACAAAAGGCACATTTCACTTCATCTCTTGTTTTTAAATAGTAGAATCCAGCGGCCGCCAAGGCTTGAGGGTTTATGAAAGGCACCGGCCACGTGGCAAAAGTCTTGAAACGTTGTTCCTCAGAGTTTAAGTTCATGGATGTAACGTCTCTTGAGACTTTAAAGCAAGACATGACTGAGCGGCTTGACGTGGGTTGAGCTGTTATTTATACACTCGTCACTTGGTTGGACAGTGGATAATAGTTGACTTGTTTGTGATGAATAATCAAACAGTAGGCCGTCGTATTGGCTGGTACATTGTCATGCGTTTCAAAATCTAGTCGAATGTCGATATTGGATGGCTTGACAGACTCTTCCAGGTAAGAACAGTCAAAGACAATCAGTGGCGCTCTTGCCTTAAACGCTTGGGGTAGTAGCACGGGGCCGTTCTCTTTTTGATAATACGACCATCGAAATTTAGAAAACAAGTCGTACGGGGGGCAATCTTATTTTTTGAAAAATCCAAATCCAGTCCTTCATAGGGAAACACGGCTCCATTGAGGAGAAGACGTGCATTTCTCAATTGCAGGTGATCAAATTGCGTGGCATCTTTGGTTTGTTGATACTTGCGATTCGTTTGAAAACCCACGATCAGGTAGAGAGGTCTCTCTGTATAGCGAGCTGTTTTTACAGACCAACTGTGTGTGTTGGTGGTGGGCAATAGCGGATACTCATGGAGTGCCCAGCTTCTAAATTCCATGGGTAGAGGCATATCTCTCTTTACCATCTTGAGTATGTCCAGTTTTTTGCAATCGTTAAGGGTCACATGAGGCACTTTCCATAGCAAGCGTTGTAGTTGAACTTTTGAATCGATGGGGGCATTGTGGGCTCCCTTGAGTGCATTATTATCACTCCTGTCTCTCACCAGATAAAGCACTTGCCTTGCGTTGACCACAATGCGTTGGTGATCTTCAGCAAAGCCTAGAACCAGTTTAAGAGGTAAATATCCAGTAAAGGTCCCATCGGTGTGTACCATCCAGTCATTGGTCGAGTCAGGACACCAACCTGCCATGCAAGGTGTTATAGCTTCTTCCTCACTATAAGAGGGGTATAGTTTCATGACACTGGAAATGCCCACATTTCGAGTGCTATCTACCACGATATCGTTAATGACATACCGCACTCCAGAAAACAGAAAGGCCAAACCATGGTTGGCCAACTTGGATGTGGTGGGTGTAGAGCCATCGGCTTTGGTGAGCCGACCTTCAGTCTGAATGACACTTTCATGCGGTAGGGTGTAAATATCTTGGTTGTTGATAACAAATTGAATTTCATCATTGTTATTGAGTCCAGGTGTTTGTGCTTGATAGGAATGCAGGTCAATTCTTACCACTCCTGGTTGCTCCTCGATGTGATTCGCTATCTCTAGAATAGAATTCATTATGAGGCTTGACGTGGTAACCCAAATGCTGTAAAATCTGCTTGTCTTGAGATGTTAACGTGTATTCACGTGGCAAACAACTAACACCATTCCTAGACGGTGTAGTTGCTTTATACACAAATTTCATTGTGGCTTTAGCACCAACTTGTAAGTCACAGGTGTGGTAGAATCTATATCAATGAGTTGTTGCTCTCTATTGATCAGTCTTAATGTTATATAACTAATACTATTGACAGCCACAGAATGAAAAAGCACCACTGGAGGGTTTTCACGAATAATATACCCATTGGGTGATGTCACAATAAAGTCATAAAGCGAATGCGATGGTTCTTGATTGGTGTACACTTGGCTAATAATATTACACGTCACCGACACATGATGGTCCTCAATGAATTTCACTTCATGGTCCGATTCATGTTTTTTGTTGAGCTCCAACACACGTGGTTTAAATCCTAGTAATGGGCCAATGGAATCGGGGTGTGTTTTAAAATCAATGTTGAAGGTAGAGAAAATACTGCAGCGATGAATGTTGGTAATGCCTACAAGTTCAAACTTGTGCGTTCCGTCGAGAAATGACTTTATACCATATTGATTGATCAACACCACATAAATGTGTTCATAAATGTCATCGATCGTGTATCCACCAGAGTTCAAGGTGAGCACAGAATCATCATAGTGAAACTTGTTGTTCACATTTTCACGTATGTTGTATATTCGATTGTACGTTTCAAGAGAAACAAGTCCTAAACCATAGGGTTTTTCACTCAATTCGATAGGCGGGTAAAAGTCTAGGCTGACTTCAGGTCCACGTCCATGCAGTGTAAACGTTTTACTTTCTCCCGACATACTGGTGGCGTTTTTGCTTATGCAGCGTCTTATATAAAAAAAATACAAACGTCCACACTGTTGGCTGTTAAACGTTTGCTCTCGTTTCACATTAAAAAATATCTTGATCCTGTTTCCAAAATAGGTCACTAGTTCCATGGGCGGGGGCAAATTCCCAAAACTGTCAAAGTACCATACCATGGATCCCCCTTTGACATAAGCTACATAATGCGTTCCTGGTCCTCGGTGATCATTCAAATTGACAACAGCACATTCCTGTTTCCAGGGTCGTGGGGGTAATTGGTTTCGCATCAACACACATCGAAAATGAGAAAGCTTTAGTTGTTTAGCATAGCTTTCCACTTGTTGATGCGTCAGGGCATGTCTTGCTATGGCTGAGGTTAAATTTTTTTTTTTTAATATTTCGAAATGGTGAAATCCCAAATCCTTGTTGATAAAAGGCTGGCTTTAAATTGGCATTTCTATCCCCCATGGCAATCGCTTCCATCGTTTCATTGTGTCGCTGACTTTCTTTGAGTTGTTGCTTGCCCTGCTGCGCGGCTTTAATGGTTTTCGCCACTGCAGTGGCACCGCCCAAAAGTGAACCCAGAGCAGCCAAACCGGCAAATAATGCAGGTAAAAATCCCGCTCGTTTGGGGACGGGAATCACTCGCCCTTGGTTTGAAACCTGTCGCCGACGTTTTGGAATAACATGTCTCTGTGCTGCTCGAAGGGCTTTCCTTATGGTCAATACATTATTTTTTCTTTTTTTCTTTCGCAAGGGCTTGTCCACGAATGTCGTAAGCCCAGGCTTTGCCAAGGACAAAGTCCTTTTTTTAGTCTTTCTCACCACATACCTTTGTTTCACCATGATGATAATAACCCACAACCTTTCACAAGAAAGTTTAAATCACAACTAACGTTAGATGGTTATTTCATGGCTGTATATTCCAATTCCACATAAAGTGGGAAATCGTTTATGGTTTTTCCCGCTTGCTTTTCATCCCATGTCAACATGAGGTGAAAGGATAATTCGTCACCAGCATTGACCATTTCATGCTTATGGACCAACATCCTATGACCATTTATCTTTATTTGTAAATGGTTCTAATCAGGTATGGCATATTTGATGTGAATGGTTCCATCATAGTGTAATCGATAGTGGCTTAAACCCGAAGCAAGCACATAGGTCAAGTGCTGATCATGGACTAGCGGTAAATGGTTTCTGTCATTCAAAGGTTTTTCATTTGTCAGATAAACTAAAAATACAGATGGGATAAATTTATAAAGCCTTTTCATTTCATGGGTCACGTAACGCTTGGTACAGACATCGTCTTCGTCTTGCGGGTCTTCCACGTGAATAATCCGATGGTGATTAGCGCTATAGCCATTCACCGTAAGCTGGGGCACTTTGTCATAAAACTCATACACTTTGTTATCCACATACTTTTTCGTAGTAACGTCTGTAGACACTTGAGGATGTTTTACATGGGTTAACCGCTTTCCCTTAAAGTCATAATCTCCCTGTTTTGAGCGTGGCACTACTGACCTATCCACATAGTGTTTATTAGCAGGATCTGTTTCTTGTTTAGGATCATGTATGGGGACAGGCCTAGCTTTGACCATCAACGCACGTCCAAAGACATCCATCGTCAACCTGTAGTACCAGTCTTCTGTTTCTATGACAGGGTTCGGTGTCCTGTATATAGACAGCCTGCTAGCGTGTCTAAGCCTTAGTTGAAATGAAGATTATTAAGCAGCAAGAGTCATTCCCCGTGGGGGACATGGTTTCCCATCTTTGTCCCTCATCACGTGAACAACGCCATGGCTCACTGTTTCCATCTTCCATTCGCTGCATCATTGTGGGGCCTTCCGGCTGTGGAAAGACTAATCTTTTGCTAACGCTCATTACAGCGCCCAATGGTCTGCGTTATCAAAATATTTATATTTTTGCAAAATCTCTCTACCAACCCCTCTACGTGTTTCTAGATCAAGTCATGTCTGGATTACAAAAAGAAAATATGGGTTATTTTACATTTTCCATGCAAGAAAATGTGATTTCACCGGATGAGGTAAAGCCAGATTCACTCATGATTTTCGATGATGTATCCACTGAACGTCAAGGTATCATTCAAAGCTATTTCAGCATGGGTCGTCACAAACATATCGATTGCTTCTATCTTGGACAAATGTATTCTAAAATGTCCAAACAGTTGATTCGTGACAATGCCAATGTCATTGTTTTATTTCGCCAGGACGAGAGGAACAGTCGTCACATTTATAATGAACATGTGAATCCGGATATGACACTTCAAATGTTTACAGAATTGTGTGCCAAGTGCTGGAACACTCAACGTCATGCCTGTTTAGTGATTGACAAACAAAGTGAACTCAACCAAGGACGGTATCGCTTAGGGTTTGATCATTTTATTGCTATTTAAGGCCCTGTCTCATTCCCCATCAAGTCATTTGTCAAGCCACCATGGCGTTAGCAGAGAGTCAATTGAAAAAGCATATTATTAGAGCAAAAAATACTATTCGCCAAAAGTTTCGTCAAATGAAACAATCACGTGCAAATCATGCTTTGTTTATTCAGCAACATTTAGCACCTCCACTAAAAGACATGTTGAAACCCTCTTTCAAGCCATCTGAAACGGTACCCACCGTTTCACAAGCCACGCAGACGCTGCACGAGGACCCTGAGGAAGAGGAAGAGGAACAGGAAGATTTGACTAGTGTTAGCGAAGTTGAGGATGTCGAGGAACATGCGTTTACGCCTCAAAAAAAAAGGCCGCACCCCTTGCAGAGTTTTTGAGAAAAAAGAAATCCTTGGCCATGGTCGATACACCTTGCCCTTCCAGGGCGTCTCCTTTTTCACAACTCTTGGCCACCCCTCAACATAAAGCACAACTGAAAATCATTTTAATAAAATATTATGGATCAACATTGGAACCCTATTTCACCGATCTATTTATTGGAAACACAGATACCACGTATGGTGTTCGCTATGAGGATGATAGTTTTAAAATTGGCGATTCATCCATTAAATTTGCTCGTACTAAAGCTGTGATTAAAAATATCAACTATAAATTAACGCCAGGACTGTTAAAGCTGCTCTTTTCTCGGACCCCCTCTTCCCATGATTATACGTCAGAAGACCTTGACAAATATAAATCCATTTTATTGGATACCCATGCTCACAAAAGACAGTATGATCCCACGCAACAAGTGAATGCCAATAAATCTCAAAAATATACAAGATGTTCAGTAAAGAACATATAGCCTACTTTCTCCTAAATGTATGAGTATAGTTATAACTCGTTGTTATTATCAAAGAGTATAATAGAACTATTCTTTGTTGAAGACCTTAGAAACGACTTACCTCTACCAAACGCCACAACCTAGATAAAAACTGCTACCATCATTGAAGAAAGGAAGATAAGAAGTATATCAAGAATGTTATGGATCTGGAGACAATCGACCGGACTGGCTGCGTGGCTCAGCGGTAACGTTCTCGCTTGCTGGGCGCTAGGTTCCAGGTTCGTATCCTGGCGCAATCAGCTGGCATTTGAGGGTGCACAAATGCGAGTGAGCCGTGTCATTACATTTACTGGCACGTTAAAGATCCCCTTCGGGCGAAAATTCCGGCGCAGTCAGCTGGCATTTGAGGGTGCACAAATGCGAGGGAGCCGTGTCAGTACATTTACTGGCACTTTAAAGATCCCCTTCGGGCTAAAATTCCGGCACCCCGGTGTCTCTAAAAGCAGCAGTAGTTAAAAGGGATGTAAAACCAATAACATTATTATTATTACATATACGACCTGCCGTGGGCAACATCCAACTTTGAGTTGAGGCATGTCTTTACACGTCTGGTTGTGCATGGCTTTCACAACCCTAATTGAATTAACAAATCTTTCCATGACCCTACAGAGACGTGTGTATACAAACTATGTGGATATTTTCGATTGCTATTTGCCTGAAATAAAAGTAGTAATTAATAACCTGAACTAACATCAACGGCTTCAATTCAGTTACTATGTGAAATCGTTTTGTTCTTTACTTCAAATAACATTTTCAAGTAACGCAAAATAGGCTGTTACAAAGCCTTTAAAATAAAAAGTAAAAATGTATCGTAGTATCATCTTGTCATTCTTCAAATTCGATGCGCATAGAATGCCACTGGTATATTAATCAATGGAGCCCCACGTAGACTAGTCGTGACATCTAGTGGTGAAATATTGAACAATATAATCCTAACAGAGCGAGTGCATTCTAGCGGCCAGAAGAAGAAACTTTTCAATAAAATCTGGAAGTTAATAAGTACCTTTTTGGCAGCTAGATGTCTCGAGTAAATCTGCTGGCGAATTATGTTTTAATTCAATATATATTTTACACCAAAATATGCACAATATAACGCTTAATTTTAAAACATCTGAGTCATTACAAAACAATAAACATATAACATTTCAAGCAAAAAACCTAGCTCCGATCGGGTTTGAACCATAGGCATTAGAGCGATTGGCTAACGCTCTACCACTGAGCTAATTGTGTCAACGATTATAGTTCTTTATAAAATGACTTACATAGAACTTGTTAGCAAATAATGATTTATACTAAACGATTTCATCACTGGAGTATATTATTTATATATAAAGCATTTCATACCAAGTTTATTTATTTTGTATCAGTACGCTATATTGCATGCAATACTCAAATTAGTGAAATATAAGTCAGGCACAAGATATCCGCTGCCATCTTGTCTTATTACTGAATCAGCTCAGCTTTTTAAAATCACGTCTGCACTATAGTATTACAAAATAAACTTTTAATTTCGAACGTGCCTCTTCCTTTAGAACAGTTAAAACGATTCTCGGCTCGATAATCGGAACTGGTGGGTCCCATGATATGGATTATAAAGTTTGCATAATTCGCACGGCCGCCATCCTGGAATGGTATGGCGGACGACCTTGTAGTTTGGTCACAAGACGCATCCTATACGAAGGTATGTTGTTACCAAATTTGGTAGAGATCGGATGATTTGGTTAGTCGTTATTTGATTTTACGTTTTGAACGTTTGAGTGGCCGCCATTCAGTTTTAGTAAAGATGGCGGCGATATAAAACATGACACTGAGGTGTTCATTGCTAGTGCTACCTTTGTACCAAATTTCGTTCAATTCGCATTCACCGTGTTCGAATTGATAGGGGGGGACAGACATTCAGAGTACACACACACACACACACACAGACACACACACACAGACTCACACACACACACACACACACAGACTCACACACACACACACACACAGACAGACACACTTTTTTCGCCCTGTGTTGATCTCATAAGTCTACTTTCATTTTTTGCAAAAATCGAAAGTAGGCTAAAAACCATCATTGCCAAAATGTTTCCCACCAGTCAAAGTACTCGTCGTAAAGTGTCCGCTTCGGGAGTGACATTTAAACCATTAAAACCCCTTGTGGATGTTACCTACTGGCACAATCCCAATAAGCTCGTCCAGCGGCTACAGTTGTTGCATGCCTCACGTCAAGCTGGCCATACCGGTCACGATTGGGAAATTCAAGAAATTGAACAAGTACTTCGAAATGCCAAAATTATTGTTTAAGCCCTCACCCATTAAAATGGGTATTGCTCACGAGTTGCATCGCCCAGCTAGGCGTCACTATCCGCGACTCAAGGTGATTTCACGAGGTGTGGATGAACTTTGGCAGGCTGACTTGGTTGAAATGATACCCTATGCTGGCGTTAACGACGGTGTACGCTATATGTTGACCGTCATTGATGTCTATTCCAAAATGGCCTTTGTTGAACCTGTGCGTCGCAAGTCTGGTCCACTAGTTACCAAGGCCTTTCAACATATTATTCAACACTCCAAACGTCAACCTCAGCTGCTACAAACTGACCAGGGGAAAGAATTTTTCAACAAGGATTTCTCCAGTTTTCTCAAATCTAAAGATATTCACCATTACACCACGTACAGCAATCTCAAACCTAGTGTGGTCGAGCGGTTCAACCGAACATTGAAAACCCATATGTGGAAAGCGTTTACCGCTCAGGGCACGTATCGCTGGTTGGACATGTTACCAGAGCTAGTATCACTTTACAATGACACCAAACATAGAACGATTGGGACCAAGCCACGACTCGTGACTAAAAATATTCAGCGACTGGATAAACTGTTTAACCCCATAAAAACGGCCGATCCTGAACGTCACCGACTGAAAATTGGGGATTTTGTTCGTGTGAGCAAATTTAAGTCTGCCTTCAATAAGGGCTACACGTCTCAGTGGGGGACTGAACTATTTCGAATTCGTCGAGTCAACTTGGACACTCCAGTCACCTATTTACTCGTGGACCTCAACCATCAACCCATAAAAGGTAGATTTTATCTCCATGAACTTCAGAAAACAGCATTTCCTCAGCATTATCTTGTGGAAAAAGTGTTGAAACAAAAAGGAAATAAACTCTATGTCAAATGGTTAGGGTTTAACTCTACGTTTAATTCTTGGATCAATAAATTACATATTGTGTGAACCTGTGCAATTTTTAATTTATTTATTCACACATGTTGTACACCCTCTATAGCTCTGTGTGTACAGTGCTCCGCGCTTCGTGCATGTTCATACATGTTTGTCTTTCCCTTTCCACCTGTGTTCTCTCATACATTACCCCTCTCCCTCTCCCCCCCTCCACCTCCCACCACTGCTGTTTGCAGCTCTTGCCTATCTACTGGTTGTGACATCATTCCCACAAGTTGCATTATACTTTTTACTGATTCAGCGATTCCCACGCTTTGAACATTCCGTTATCAGGCACGTGGACAGCTAACGTCCCAGGCGAACACCTGTGTCAGATCAAATTTCACGTCAACTTGCATTTTGTCATGTACGAAGCAAGACAGGATGTAACTTGTTTAGCCTACATGCGATTTCACACATGTTCACATGCATTTCACTCTTCCCTGCCACCACGATGGTCAGATTATTTCACCTTCAAGCGTCTTGGTCATTTTCCATTGCACTTGTTGTCAAGTCAGATCAACGCCTTCCAATAAGCTCAAATGACCTTCACCTCCTGCTCCTCGACAAGTTTGTTTTCTGTACTCCCTTCGACCAACATAGAACCAAGTTCTCATCACCGTTTACACGTTAAAGGTAAAATATCAGAAAACGCACGCTCGCTCTTTCATACACCGACCCGTCGAAATAGCGATTGTTCTATTAAGCATGGTCCTTGTGGTTAGCGACAGGCTCGTTGCCACACATACACACACCCAGAAGTATCGTCTCTCTCAACCACCACGCTTCATAAACATTATAAACATGTAAAGAAAAAAAAACAGGTTTTTTTCAACTTGTATGGCGTTAGGCCCTTTGTGAATTTTTTTTTTGGAAAAAAATCTACCACATTTGAAAGGGGGCGTTAGCCCGAGTCCTAGGACACCTCGTACATGTCTCTAGCGTTATTGGTTCGTGAGATATCGGCAAAAATCACAAAAAACACGTGTTTACCCCTAAATCGAGTTTACAAAATTTTTAAAAAAATATAACGAGTGGTCCATAGCAAAGAGGACGTCAGCCCGATTCCTTGGACCCCTCGTATACGCCTCTAGCATAATTGGTTCGCGAAATATAGCAAAAAGTTTAAAATCACGTGTTTCCCCCAAATAAACCGTGTTTCCAGATTTTCACCTTTTCGACGCCTACATTTCCGTAAAGAGCACAACGAGACGAAAAAAAAACGAATCCAAGCACGCCCTCCTAGCATGGCTCCTTCCATTCCAAGGTCGCAGGGGCTCACCACTTGCTAAGTGAGACAGCTCTCTCCTCATCCCACTACTTACGAAACACAAATTTTTGCTCTAGAGACTTGAAATTTATCTTGGGAGTAAGGGGCATAGGGACCTTTCATTTATGTCAAATGAACTTTTTTGTAAAGTTCCTAGTTTCCAAAATATAGGAATTTCAAAATTTGAGTGTTTTCAAAAAATGTAAAAAAATAAAATAGTGTTATTATAAAAATAAAGGACATAGAGACTGTTTGTTTGAGCCATTGCACAACATTCTATCATGTTTGGTTTTCAAACTATCACCTACTTTCGAAAACAAAAATTTTCCAATTTTTTTTTTTCAAAAGTATAACGAGTGGTCCATAGCAAAGGGGCGTCACCTCAAGTCCTACGACACGTCATTCGTGAAACTCCGAACATGGGTTCGAGAGAAAAGTCTATTTAAATGTTTCAACTTCGCGCGGCGGCCATGTTGGTTTGTTGGGCACAGGAGAGTAAAGTGAAGCAGAATCGGCACTACTCCACTACTTGTGTGTATATATATAGTTCGTTTGCTAATCTGTGATATTGTGATGACTGTATTAGTGTGTGTGCGGTTTGCCTGCTAACCTGTGTTATTATGGTGAACGAATTTGTGTGCGTGTTAGTGAATCTAAGAATGAAGGGGTTTGTAAGGATTTGAGGCCATTCTTCCAGCGTTGTCTAGTGAGATAGCGAAGAATGCTAGCCACTATGCAACGGAGGTGTGTGAAAGATTCAACATTCACCCTTGCCACAATGAGGCTTAATAATGATAATGATGATAATATAAGGTATAATTATAATGTTCGATGTTCTGTTTCCTTACTCATATTGTCCTGTCGTTGCTGCATGTAATAATAATAATGATACTAGTCCGAGCAAAGATAATAATAATAACAATATGAGAGGTGTCCACGTCAGTGATGTACTGAATTAGAACTTCTGCGGTTAATTTTCCCTTTATGTTATAATTTTGAAATTGTTCGTGTTCGTGTCTGGAAATTGGGATATCCTGGTCATCAGCTCTGTGTACGTGAGCGTATGTACAGCTTATAAGTTAGTGTGTAGTTTGTGTGATGACTGTAATAACGTGAAAGGCTGTAATTGATGCGGTTGGGAATTTGGTTGGGTGTTTCTGGACTGAAATTAGGATACATACCATGAATTTACTTGAATTATGTGAATGATAGCTTTTTATAAGGGCGTGAGAGATTGTAGGGGGTTGCAAGAATGTGTTGAATTTCTCTGTGTTATTTTCGCTCTAGCGAAATCCATCACTCGTTTTAGGTTTGTGTACTCTCTTGGAGATGTGGGGATATTCTCTTTTTGAATGCGAGACTCGCGAATGACTTCCATGTATTGAAGATCAGGGTCGTCCTCGTTAAATGTTTGCTTATATCCGTGAGGGTGAATAAGCTGATTGGGGATCGTGTTAAACTCCTCTGTTTGTCTAGTAAGACTCCGGTGCTCTTTACCAATTTTTGAATCCATGATTAATGTTGTATGTCGACGTATGTAATTTTGTGTATGTGTGGATGGGGGTTGCAAATGATATTGCGGGATTGTTATCGATTCTCGTCCGGGTGTATTTTGAGCACGAAGAGGCTCCCAGCCTGGGTTCTTGCAGAACGTGGTTCATGCCAGGCTCTATTCCACTATACTAATGGTGTGAAGGGCATATGTGTTTATCATTTGGAGCAAGGGGGCACGGAGGGTTGGTTGATTAATTAGTGTTGGTTGTTCGCTCTGCGAAGGGGGTCCGGTGGTTGTGTTGAGGTTTTGAAGGGTATGCGTGTATATTTATAGCTTTGCGAGAGGTAATTGGGGGTTTGAGTTTAACCGTTCTTTTGTTGGTTCAACCCTGGCGTGATGCTACCAATATTTTGAAGTACATTGGGGTAGGCAGGGGTGATTGTTGTGTGAAAAGTGGTGAATAGGGGTGAATGAAGGATTTCGGGGGATGTGAGAGGGATGTACCCGGGGTCGAGTTGAGCTGTGCTTATTTGGCTCAACCCCGGCGCCACTCCCCCAATGTTTTGAAGGTCTTGTGTGGTGGTGTATTATTGCTTTGCGAGAGGTATCCAAGGAACCAGTTGAACTTTCTTTAGTTCAACCCCGGCGCCACTCCCCCAACGTTTTGAAGGATTTCGGGGGGATGCGTTCTTAGTATGAAGGGTCTGAGGGATAGTTTTGGACAAAGTTTAGAAGGGCGTTTTCCCAACAGTAGGGCACTCGCTTATGGTGTTATTTTGGGGGAGATTCCCGGAGGGAGACGGAAATGTGTGTTTATGTTTGGCAATGATTATGTGCTGTTGGTGGCTCGGGGCAGGGTTCGAGTTTCCCGGTTGGGTACTTTCGTCGGTTTTCTCTACATCTGCCTTGTCCTGTGGTTTTGCGTAGATGTGTGGTGTGGGGCCATAACAATATTACGTGGCCTACGTGAAACATAGTTCCACCGTGCGGTACTTTGAAAGTCTTGGAAACCTTCCTGCATTGTCAGAGCTTGTCCACTATTTCAGAAGCAGTGCAACAATACACTAAAATGTGAAACGAGAGCAAAATTTAAACATTTTCCAGTGCGGTTGCCTCTGTCACCTTTCTATATACGGCCCGACGCTGCAGGTGGCGTGAGTAGTTTATCAGCTGTAAGTAGAACGTTTACAGTACACAGACAAGGAGTAGACCCAATTGTCGACTTTTATCTCTCTTTTGAATTGGGACATCGACTATTCCTGCTGGGGCTTGTTCCGTTTGAAGGCTAGAATATAATTAATGCCGTTCGTGAAAACGTCAGCTGCGGTGTATTCAATGATTGATCAAAAGCCTCTGGCACACGAAGTGAATTTATGTACAGGGTATTTCACTCAAAGTGGGGCCGGTCCAGCGCTCCAGGTAGAACGTGGAGCTATAAAGGTGAGACCATTGAACTGTAGGTACTACTGGAACGATTCCTCCCATGGTAACCCTCGCTGAAAACTGCTTCCTGGTCATCGCCTCCTTGACGTGCACGACCAGGAGTAACTAGTCGCACCAAAAACTGTCATACCATTGAACTCTAGAATGCAAGTCAGCTGATATGTCGTGATTCTTTTCATATATTTGATCGTACGTACCTCTGTGCAACGTTATATGTATGGTATTTTCCAATAATACGGTAGGTTTACGGTCTACTTTATTTTCGAATTGAGATTTGTAATGAAGTAGCCTATTCTGCGTTTATGGATACGTCTTACATCAAATTTTGACACAATAGGCCTAAATAGCATATGACAAATACACGTAGGCCCTATTATATGTTATAAGTTATTAGTCACAGAATTATAACCTAGGCCTAGCTTATATTACAGATTTCCATGGAAACGTCCAGATGTATTAAAGAAATGGGTTATAGCTGTTAACACTTTTATAAATCATGCTACTTGTTTCATTCTAATAGAAACAAACCACTGCTTAAAGGTGATGCGGTACGGTACCTGCAATTTTCAATTTCCCACAGCATCTGCTTCAGCCACCCTAGAAAAGACCAAGAGTTATTGAACGATAAGTAGCCTACAAGTTGAAGTATGTAGACCTAGGCCTAATATTTACTGTTACTTTTTTCATCAGCATAAGCATAAAATGTCATACTTTTCCAGTATATTTTTATTATGTCAGTCTTGGAGACGATATAAAGAATTCGGCTTAAGGGATCTTCCCAGCAGGACCCTGTTCGTTTGCTGTATGACTTATGTGATGTCTAAGTTTCAACCTGCTTTGAAGAAAAAGAAGCTTGTAGTTTTTCGTGATCAAAAGCCAAGAGACCTTCATTTTACGTGGAATCCGAACCACAGGACATGGCTTTTCACTTCGAAAATCTCACTTGTAATGACCGGTAATCGAACCTGGTCCAACTTGGTGAGAGGCGAATAGCTTGACCGCTGAGCAACATGTACCATTGCCTTTAAGAATATTAAATATGTGGTTGTTTTACATAAATAAAGTATGTATTTTTGTTCACTAAGCATCAATTTAATTGCTTAGTTGTAGGCTTATGCATATTCACACACATAAGAATGCTGCCTTTGAGTTAATAAAAATGTTGAATACAAATTACCATATCTTTTGTTCTTTATTCTTAGTCATTCCCTGTCATACCTTATTTTAATGTACATACGGCTTGTAATTTTTTGCCAGTAGGCCTATAGTTATTGTGTATGCTGCCTTTGATTTAAGGATAAAAATGATGAGCAATCAGGCTGCAATATAATATTTTATGTTGGCGTATATTCCTGAGCCATTTTAAGTATCAAATTACTATGATTTTTTGAAATATGTATTTCGGCGTAAGTTCCGATTAGTTTACCGTTCGCCTAAGTGTTCAAAAGTACCTCCTTTACTTGTATATCGTCGTACGTACGTACATCATCGTATACGTCAAACTCTCCTCCTTGACGTGCACTACCAGGCGTAACTAGTCGCACCAAAAGCCGCACTTTGCTCCCATCCAGTCGGCATTCCAGTATTACCTAGAGTTCAATGGGTGAGACGAGCATATCGCAGTGCGCTGGTGTGACAGCATATGTCATAGCCGGCCCAGCGCTCCAGGTAGAACGTGCAGCTATAAAGCTCAGACGAGCATATCGCAGCGCGCTGGTGTGACAGCATATGTCATGGCCGGCCCAGTGCTCCAGGTAGAACGTGCAGCTATAAAGCTCAGACGAGCATATCGCAGTGCGCTGGTGTGACAGCATATGTCATAGCCGGCCCAGCGCTCCAGGTAGAACGTGCAGCTATAAAGCTCAGACGAGCATATCGCAGCGCGCTGGTTTGACAGCATATGTCATGGCCGGCCCAGCGCTCCAGGTAGAACGTGCCGCTATAAAGTTCAGACGAGCATATCGCAGCGCGCTGGTGTGACAGCATATGTCATGGCCGGCCCAGTGCTCCAGGTAGAACGTGGCGCTATAATGGTCAGACGAGCATATCGCAGCGCGCTGGTGTGACAGCATATGTCATGGCCGGCCCAGCGCTCCAGCTAGAACGTGCCGCTATAAAGTTCAGACGAGCATATCGCAGTGCGCTGGTATGACAGCATATGTCATGGCTGGCCCAGCGCTCCAGGTAGAACGTGGCGCTATAATGGTCAGACGAGCATATCGCAGCGCGCTGGTGTGACAGCATATGTCATGGCTGGCCCAGCGCTCCAGGTAGAACGTGGCGCTATAAAGTTCAGACGAGCATATCGCAGCGCGCTGGTGTGACAGCATATGTCATGGCTGGCCCAGCGCTCCAGGTAGAACGTGGCGCTATAATGGTCAGACGAGCATATCGCAGCGCGCTGGTGTGACAGCATATGTCATGGCTGGCCCAGCGCTCCAGCTAGAACGTGGCGCTATAATGGTCAGACGAGCATATCGCAGCGCGCTGGTGTGACAGCATATGTCATGGCCGGCCCAGCGCTCCAGCTAGAACGTGGCGCTATAATGGTCAGACGAGCATATCGCAGCGCGCTGGTGTGACAGCATATGTCATGGCTGGCCCAGCGCTCCAGGTAGAACGTGGCGCTATAAAGTTCAGACGAGCATATCGCAGCGCGCTGGTGTGACAGCATATGTCATGGCTGGCCCAGCGCTCCAGGTAGAACGTGGCGCTATAATGGTCAGACGAGCATATCGCAGCGCGCTGGTGTGACAGCATATGTCATGGCTGGCCCAGCGCTCCAGCTAGAACGTGGCGCTATAATGGTCAGACGAGCATATCGCAGCGCGCTGGTGTGACAGCATATGTCATGGCCGGCCCAGCGCTCCAGCTAGAACGTGGCGCTATAATGGTCAGACGAGCATATCGCAGCGCGCTGGTGTGACAGCATATGTCATGGCTGGCCCAGCGCTCCAGCTAGAACGTGGCGCTATAATGGTCAGACGAGCATATCGCAGCGCGCTGGTGTGACAGCATATGTCATGGCCGGCCCAGCGCTCCAGCTAGAACGTGGCGCTATAATGGTCAGACGAGCATATCGCAGCGCGCTGGTGTGACAGCATATGTCATGGCCGGCCCAGCGCTCCAGCTAGAACGTGGCGCTATAATGGTCAGACGAGCATATCGCAGCGCGCTGGTGTGACAGCATATGTCATGGCCGGTCCAGCGCTCCAGGTAGAACGTGGCGCTATAATGGTCAGACGAGCATATCGCAGTGCGCTGGTGTGACAGCATATGTCATGGCTGGCCCAGCGCTCCAGGTAGAACGTGGCGCTATAATGGTCAGACGAGCATATCGCAGTGCGCTGGTGTGACAGCATATGTCATGGCTGGCCCAGCGCTCCAGGTAGAACGTGGCGCTATAATGGTCAGACGAGCATATCGCAGCGCGCTGGTGTGACAGCATATGTCATGGCTGGCCCAGCGCTCCAGGTAGAACGTGGCGCTATAAAGTTCCGACGAGCATATCGCAGCGCGCTGGTGTGACAGCATATGTCATGGCTGGCCCAGCGCTCCAGGTAGAACGTGGCGCTATATAGCTCAGACGAGCATATCGCAGCGCGCTGGTGTGACAGCATATGTGATAATTAAGATAATGGAAGAAGTGCTGTTGGATTGATGAAATTAATGCTTCGGAGAAGCGCGGGACTTCGCGATGCTGGAACAGATGAAACGCAGTGTTTACCGAGTAAAGTTGACTTTGTTATTTCGTTTATAACCTACAAGCTGTACCCGGCATGCGTTGCAATGCCAATCAAAGAAAGTGTTGGCGTTGAAATTCTGTTTCTTGAAGTGCTTTTGGATACAGAACATGTTAACTGCCTCTAAGCTATCGTAAAATGGAAGCGTGCACAACAACTTTCAAAAGTTTCATCGCTGTCACTCATTTGTTGAATCTACTCGTACGCTACCTGTTGTGAAATGGATTTACATCCCTGGCGTGTACACAATAACTCATCAATGATTCATCGCAATCGGATGAATGGTATATGCACGTATAGGGGTTTTTGTTTAAACGATTCGTGCGCTGTCACTCATTTGTTGAATCTACTCGTGCGCTACCTATTGAGAAATGTATTACTAAGTCGAAGCCCTTCCCTGGCGTGTACACAATAACTCATCAAGGTTTCATCGCAATCGAAGAATGTTATATGAACGCAATATGAGATTTTGTCGAAACGCTTCGCGCGTAGTCACTCATTTGTTGAATACAAACGTGCGCTTCGAATTGTAAAATGGATTTACTTAGCCAGAAACCTTTCCTGGAGTGTACACAACAATTCACCAAACATTTATCACTATCAGACGACTGGTATATGACTTTATACGGGACTTTGTTGAAACGCTTCGCGTGTCGTCGCTCATTTGTTGAATCTACTTGTGCGCTATCTACTGTGAAATGTATTCACTAATTTTGAAACCTTCACGTTAGTATACACAACATCTCACCCAAGTTTCATCGCTATCGGACGAATGGTATATGAACACATACGGGACTTTGTTGAAATGCTTCGCGCATCGTCGCTCATTTGTTGAATCTACGTGTGCGCTACCTATTGTAAAATGGATTTACTAAGTCAGAAACCTTCCTTGGAGTGTACTCAACATCTCACCCAAGTTTCATCGCAATCGGACGAATGGTATATGAACACATAGGAGACATACCCACAGACATACCCACAGACAAACTATCACGTTACATTGATTTTTATATATATAGAAGACAAGCTGTACCCGGCATGCGTTGCAATGCCAATCAAAGAAAGTGTTGGCGTTGAAATTCTGTTTCTTGAAGTGCTTTTGGATATACAACATGTTAACTGCCACTAAGCTATCGTAAAATGGATTTTCTAATTTAGAACCATTCGTGGGAGCGTGCACAACAACTTTCAAAAGTTTCATCGCTGTCACTCATTTGTTGAATCTACTCGTACGCTACCTATTGTGAAATGGATTTACTAAGTCGAAACCCTTCCCTGGCGTGTACACAATAACTCATCAATGATTCATCGCAATCGGATGAATGGTATATGCACGTATAGGGGTTTTTGTTTAAACGATTCGTGCGCTGTCACTCATTTGTTGAATCTACTCGTGCGCTACCTATTGAAAAATGTATTACTAAGTCGAAGCCCTTCCCTGGCGTGTACACAATAACTCATCAAGGTTTCATCGCAATCGAAGAATGTTATATGAACGCAATAGGGGATTTTGTTGAAACGCTTCGCGCGTCGTCACCCATTTGTTGCATCTACTCTTGCGCTACTTATTGTGAAATGGATTTACTAAGTCCCCTTCCCTGGCGGGTACACAAAAACTGATCAATGTTTCATCGCAATCGGATGAATAGTATACGAACGCATACCTGATTTTGTTTAAACGATTCGCGCTCCGTCACTCATTTGTTGAATCTACTCGTGCGCTACCTACTGTAAAATGTATTTACTAAGTTAGAAACCGTCACGTAAGTGTCCACAACATCTCACCCAAGTTTCATCGCTATCGGACTAATGGGATATGAAGACATAGGGGACTGTATTGAAACGCTCCACGTGTCGTCGTTCATTTGTCGAATCTACTCGTGTGCTACCTACTGTGAAATGTATTTACTAAGCCAGAAACCTTCAAGAGTTTAGTGCTTTTCAGTCGGTCAACACGAATGTACCCAAAAGAGATGGGTTATGCCCTAATCCTGAAATAAATTACATGAGATTAATAAAACACTAGGATGACCAGTTTCGATCGTCAAGCGATCATCATCAGATCCATTACACTTAGGCTACAAAAGCTATGTTTGAAATATAGGTGAAAATATTTACAATATGTACAATTATTTAGTTGCAGTATTGGTACTGCAACTGAAAAGCACCAAACTCTTGTTTACTAAGGCAACACTGAAAATATGGCTTCAAACACCACAATGTTCACGGCTAGTCAGGCAAATCGTGAAGCCAAGAAATTCAAATCACTCAGGCTTAAACTCATGAATTTAGACAAGTCAATTTGGTTCAACAAAAAATGTATAGAACTAAACCTCACCCCTAAATACGTACCAATTAAAACCGTACCGAACACACCAGCCTCGATCATTTCAACCAAACAAGCCAAAGCGCTTTGGATAAAAAACGAATTAAGATTTGCATACATAAGAAAGCAAAAAATTAACCAACAATTGTACGACATTCAATTGCAACTAAGTAATTTCTGGCACGCAGCCCAATGGGACAGCTTCACCGAGCACCTACATGACACCATCAAAATCAGAGCAACGAGGAAGCATGAAACGCTAGAAAATAAATTAAGAAAACTAGGAGAAACACAGAACCATCAATCTAACGAACAACTCACGAATAACAATGAATTCAGTTTCCACAGCAGAGTAAACAACAGAACGAACGTAACCTTTTTCTCAAGTTGAAATGAATATGTTAGACAAAGGTTTGAAATACAACTGCACAGACGCACACACGAACCACAATATAAAACAGTTAATCACAGATATTGAGATAGCCAGTCACAAGCTCCCAGCAGAAGACAGGGAATTAACCAAAAATCTTGCCACCAACGAAGCCAAAAAAATCCTCAAACGAGAGGGCGATAGCAATAACATTCAAAACAACAAACAACTCAAAGAAATAAAGTCGTTGAAACAACAAATAAAAGAACATGGCTTAATCATCACGAAAGCAGATAAGGGAAACACTACAGTAATTTTGAACAAAACAGAATACATTGAAAAAACAGTCGAATTCCTAAACAACAACGAAATCAAGGAATTAACAAAAGACCCCACCAGCAAATTCCAAAAACAAATAAAAAGTGCGCTAAAAGAAACAGAATACATACTGACCAAAGCCGAAAAATCAAAACTAATAAACATGAACCCGAAAATTCCGTCATTGAGGGGACAACCAAAAATACACAAAAAGGAATGCCCAATGAGACCAATAGTCGTCAATTGTAGGAATGCCCCTAATTACAAAATCAGCAAAGAGTTACTAAAAATCTTAAAATGCCATCTTTCCAACGACAAAAACAACTCTGTAAAGAACACAACAGAACTAGTAACAGCATTGAACACCCTACAAATGAAACCTAGCTTCAAGCTAGTATCCTTCGACGTAACTAACATGTACACCAATATTCCGATTATTGAAGCAATCAACACTATCGAAAACAACTTAAAATCCAACAATTCGGTAAAAGAAATTGAAGAGATTGTGAGATTACTGAGGGTCGTTCTCACCCAAATCGTGTTTCAATTCGACAATAAAATATACACACAGAGAGAAGGCCTAGCAATGGGATCGCCACTAAGTGGGTTAATCGCTGACATCTTCATCAATGCACTAGAAAATGCGTTCTTATAAAAGACTTCAACAAAGGGAATAGTAATATGGAAAAGATACGTAGATGATGTAATTTGCATCTACGATACTGAACTAACAAGCGAAGAAACAATTCTCCAATCCATTAATAGCCTTCACCACTCTATCAAATTCACTAAGGAATCCGAAATAGACCGGAAAATAAATTATCTCGATATAACTATTGAACGTAAAGACAACGACCTTTCATATTCCATATTCCGGAAAGCAACACAAACCTCGCATGCAATCGACAATCAGTCTAATCACCCCAGTACGCACAAACTAGCGGGTTTCAATTCAATGGTGCACAGGGCTTTAAACATACCCATATCAAAAGACAACTATAATAAGGAAATAAGAACTATTATGCAAATAGCAAAGGAAAACAACTTCTCGCCAAGCAAAATAAATCAAATTATAGCCAAACATAAAAATAAAGATAAAACGATTCCCAAACCGGACAGTAATGAGAAAAAATTTGCGCGCTTCAACTATGTGAATGCGAATACATATAAAATCACTAACCTATTCAAAAATCAAGGCATAAAGATAGCTTTCACGACGAAAAACACAACCGATAGGCACCTCCTAAATAGTAATCTAAATAAACGTGACCCATATTCAAGGTCAGGGGTATATTCTATAACGTGCCAAGACACCGATTGTCAAGCTAATTACATCGGGCAGAGTGGAAGGCGAGTAGACACACGTTATAATGAACATAGGAATGCGATAAGATACGGAACACATTCAGCCGTGTGCGAACATATGTGTGACGCAGGGCACAGCTTTACCAACATAGAGTCGGACCTTAAAATAATCCATCACGAATCGAAAGGCAGAGATCTTGACATAAAGGAAGCAATCAAGATACACATAGCCAAACGAAACAATCCCAACAATCTAAATGAACACACGCTCATGGAGAGCTCACCCCTCTTCACGCTACTAAAAAACACACCCTGTCGGAAACAAAACACAATTTAGCGACACAGCCAAGCTAGATAAAAAAGGGGGGAAATTAGGGGTTTTTTAATAGGTAAATGTAATCTGGATCAGGTGTACGAGGTACCTTTCTTCTGCAATAAACCAAGGCCCGTATTCTAGGCAGTATTAAAGATGCCGGGACGTCCTCATAAGACCGTCAACGCTTAGTTCGAATAGGTTATGCTCCACGCGTGGCGAGGGCTAATCCACGGCCTTTAATAGTTGTAGACCCACCTCATTCAATAACATACATCTTATCTAGGTTGGCAACACCTCACATAAACACATCGCTATCACTCCCCACAGCACGTAGGGGCAGGGGGGAGAAACAGGGAAAAACCAGTCGTTAAGATAACCACCGCAGTCGACCGCACAGTGAGTTCCAGTGAGCACGAAAACAGCGAGTAGCTATTGTACGGAAGACCATCAGATAAGTAGTTAGCCAAAAATTTTATAGTTTAACCATAGTTTACAACCATATAATCTCTCTAAAGTACAATCTACGGATAACTATCACCATTTAGCATTTCACCTAACATATATACTGCATTTAGCATACACTGACAGTTGCAGTACCAATACTGCAACTAAATAATTGTACATATTGTAAATATTTTCACCTGTATTTCAAACATAGATTTTGTAGCCTAAGTGTAATGGATCTGATGATGATCGCTTGACGATCGAAACTGGTCATCCTAGTGTTTTATTAATCTCATGTAATTTATTTCAGGATTAGGGCATAACCCATCTCTTTTGGGTACATTCGTGTTGACCGACTGAAAAGCACTAAACTCTTGTTTACTAAGGCAACACTGAAAATATGGCTTCAAACACCACCAGAAACCTTCCTTGGAGTGTCCACCATATTTCACCCAAGTTTCACCGCTAACGGCAGAATGGTATATGACCTTATACGGGACTTTGTTGAAACGCTTCGCGCGTCGTCCCTCATTTGTTGAATCAATTTGTGCGCTACATATTGTATAGGGGATTTACAAATCCAGAAATTTTCCATGACGTGTACACAACATCTCACCCAAGTTTCATAGCTACGGACGAATGGTACATGTATGCATACGGGACTTGGTTGAAACGCTTCGCGTGTCGTCGCTCATTTGTTGATTCTACTCTTGCGCTACATATTGTAATATGGATGTACTCAGCCAGAAACCTTCCCTGGAGTGTACACAACATCTCACCCAAGTTTCATCGCAATCGGATGAATGGTATGTGAACGTATACGGGACGTTGTCGAAACGCTTCGCGCGTAGTCACTCATATGTTGAACATAAACGTGCGCTTCGTATTGTAAAATGGATTTACTTAGCCAGAAACCTTTCCTGGAGTGTACACAACAATTCACCAAACATTTATCACTATCAGACGAATGGTATATGACTTTATACGGGACTTTGTTGAAACGTTTCGCGTGTTATCGCTCATTTGTTGAATCTACTGTTGCGCTACCTATTGTAAAATGTATGTACTAAGCCAGAAACCTTCCCTGGAGTGTACACAACATCTCACCCAAGTTTCATCGCTATCGGATGAATGGTATATGAAATTATATGGGACTTTGTTGAAACTCTTCGCGCGTCGTCGCTCATTTGTTGATTCTACTCGTGCTCTACCTATTTTAAAGGGATTTACTAAGCTAGAAACCTTCCCTGGGGTGCACACAAAATCTCAGCCTAGTTTCATCGCTATCGGACGAATGGTATATGAATGCATACGGGACTTTGTTGAAACGCTTTGCGTGTCGTCGCTCATTTGTTGAATCTACTCGTGCGCTATCTACTGTGAAATGTATTCACTAATTTTGAAACCTTCACGTAAGTGTACACAACATCTCACCCAAGTTTCATCGCTATCGGACGAATGGTATATGAACACATACGGGACTTTGTTGAAATGCTTCGCGCATCGTCGCTCATTTGTTGAATCTACGCGTGCGCTACCAATTGTAAAATGGATTTACTAAGTCAGAAACCTTCCTTGGAGTGTACTCAACATCTCACCCAAGTTTCATCGCAATCGGACGAATGGTACATGAACGCATAGGAGACATACCCACAGACATACCCACAGACAAACTATCACGTTACACTGATTTTTAGCCTACTATTCACATTTTGCAAAAATGAGGAAAAAGTAGACTTATGAGATCGATCCGGGAAAAGGTGTGTCTGTCTGTCTGTCCTTCTGTCTGTCTGGCTGTGTGTGTGTCCCCCCTATCAACTCCTAAACGGCTGCAGCAATCAAAACCAAATTTAGTATGAGTAAAGATGTGCACCGGAATAGTTCACGTCCATATTTGAAAATGATGTCAGTGCTACCAACTGCTGAAAAAACGCACTAGAAATTTGAGCTCCATGTTGGATATCTTGCAAGGTATGCATGGGAGCTATTCCAAAATTGGCACACAAGTAGATAATACTATTTCAGTTTAATTTCCAGGAGGCCAACCATGACAGTGTTGCCAAAATAATTTTAAGCCTTCTGATAGGTCCAATGTTTAAATGCATATAACTTCTACACTATCAATTGGATTTCAACCAAATTTCGTATGTAATATCTGTACATAAACAGATATTACTGAGCGTATTCTTAAGAGCCACCAGGGCTGCCAACTGTTAATAATTTCTCTCTCTATTTTTTTAATCCAAATACCAATATATCAGAAAGTATGCAAGCCAACAGCTTTAAACTATGCACACGTATATTCTGACATTTTAGATTAATTTGGAGTAACTTATATACGTCAGTTCTACCAACATGATTATAAGCCTGCTGATAGTACCAATTTTTAAATACATGTAACTTCTATACTATCAGTTGGATTTCAACCAAATTTCGTATGTGATATGTGTACCATAACAGATATGACTATAAGTATTGTTAAGAGTAATCAGGGCTGCCAACTGATAATAAATGCTGTCTATATTATTTTTACCCTAATATCAATATATCAGAAAGTATGCAAGCCAACAGCTCTATACTTTGAACACGTATATCACCTGACATTCTAGATTAATTTGGAGTAATTAATACAAGGCAGTGCTGCCAACATGATTCTATGCCTCCTGATATGTCCAATTTTAAAATACATGTAACTTCTATACTAACAGATGGATTTCATCCAAAATTGGCACAACAAGATATCATAATAATTCAGATTATTTCTGACCAGCACACGCATGGTATTGTTGGCAACATGCTTTGACGCGTGCTGATAGATCCAGTGTCTAACTGCATGTAACGTCCATTGGACTTCAACCAAATTTTGTATTCTGTACCTTAAGAGGTGGAACTAAGAATATATTCAGTCACCAGAGCTGCCAACTGTAGTGCTCTATTAGGCTACATTATACCAGGTATATTTTGAACTAATTAGATATTTCGATATTACCAACTTAATTTCGTCATTATTCTAGATAGGTTCATATACTGTAAAATAATCATTGGCATGAAAAGTAGACTGTATAGTTCTTCTCAGAACTTCTTGTTATATATATAGACTAGCTGAAGTACCCGTGCTTCGCTACGCGTCATAAATAAAATAAAATGTGAAGGTGACAGTTAAAACAGGGGATAGGCGAGTTGCTGCGCAGAGGGAGATTAAGGATGGAACATTTTGTCCAACTACACCGCTCGGCGTTGACCGTGTTTTATAGCACAAATTTAGGTTTTACTCGCTAACGGTTGGAGATACCTTTCGGATAGAAAATGTAATTTTAAAACTCGTATATTCCATCAAAAGTTTGCTATTTCTTAGCGTTCTCTTTTCATTTGAAATGGAAATATGGAAGTTTTAAACCAAAGGGTGTAGTGACGTCACTAAAATGGTCGCCATATTTAAATAGTGCAATGTATTGAAATCAAAAGTAACCTATATGTTAACCAGGTAAATCAGCTACTTCCATGTAAAATTCATGTAAATCGGACCAGTGGTACTTGTGTGATTGAGTAATACACAGACACACACCATCTCATTTTAGCCTCGCTTCGCTCGCAACATAGTCTTGTCATATTGTTATTCAATGAAATGCAGGTTTAACCCCGTTAACACCCCTTTAGAACCTGAATATCCAAAAATCCCTCCTTAGTAGACGTTTTCGACACACAACAAACATATCACCAAAATATCATTCTGCTAACATTAATAGTTTGGGTTGGTCGATGAGAGTGAACATCCAAAAATCCTTCCTTAGTGGACGTTTTTCTTCCAGAATTTCACCCCTCCCCATAGGCCCCTTAAATTGGATTTATGAAAAAACGGTCGAACAACTATTTATTTTATTTATTTATTTATTTTTAAGCTGATTGATTTCCTCCGAGTTACAAACTCCTCGCCTATGTCGTTTAAGACATACACGCTCCGTTAAGAATATTTCAACCCCCACTTTTCATCCCTTTCACCTCATAATATACACTACATCGAAAAACCATTAGACATGTGTCAGCTTATTTTTAATGATTAGTATATATGCCAAGTATCACATCCCCAAATGAAACCACTCGTGAGATATTGTTATTCAGTGAAATGCACGTTTACCCCCTTAACACCTATTTAGAACCTGAATATTCAAAACCCTTTCCTTAGTGGACGTTTTCGACATACAACGAACTTATCCTCAAAATTTCATGTTCCTAACTTCAATAATTTTGGCTTGGCGATGATGAGTGAGTGAGTGAGTCAGGACATTTTCTTTCATTTATTTTTGATAATTTCACCCCTCCCCATGAACCCCTTAAATTGGATTTATGAAACAAACGGTCGAACACCTATTTACTTAAAGCTGTTTTCGCCCTGAGTTTGATGAGTGAGTAAGTGAGTCAATCAGTTAGGACACATTCTTTCCTGTTTTTTTTTTCCAGAATTTCACCCCCTCTCCAAGGGCCCCTTAAATTGGATTTATGAAAAAAAACGGTCGAAAACCTATTTACTTGTATTTTAAGCTGTTTTTTTCGCCGAATTTCAAACTTCTCGCCTATGTCGTTTAAGAGATACACGCTCCGTTAAGAATCCCTCAACCCCCAATTTTCACCCCTTTCACCTCATAATGTACACCACATCGATAAACCCTTAGATATATGTCTGATTATTTTTAATGATTAGTTTATATACCGAATATCACATCCCCAAAGAAACAACTCATGAGATATCGTTAGTCAATGAAATGCACGTTTACCCCCTTAACATCTCTTTAAAACCCGATTAAACAAAAATCATTCCTTAGTTGACGTTTTCGACATACAGCGAACATATTCCCAAAATTTCATTTTTCCAACTTTAATAGTTTTTGCTGGGCGTGATGAGTGAGTGAGTCAGACAGGACATTTTATTTCAATTATTTTTACCAGAATTTCACCCCTCCCCATGGGCCCCTTAAATTGGATTGATGAAAAAACTCTTGAACACCTATTAACTTATTTTTTAAGCTGTCTTTTCCCCCCGAGTTTGATGAGTGAGTGAGTTAGTCAGTCAGTTAGGACACTTTCTCTCCTGTTTTCCCCCAGAATTTCACCCCACCCCGTTGGCCCCTTAAATTAATTTATGAAAAAAAACGGTCGAACACCGATTTACTTATTTATTTAACTGATTTTTTTCGCTGAGTTTCAAATTTCTCACCTATGTCGTTTAAGAGATAGGCCTACACGCTCCGTTAGGAATCCTTCAACCCTCACTATTCACCCCTTTCACCTCATAATAATACACCACATCGAAAAACCCTTAGACAGATGTCTGAAACCACTTGTAAGATATTGTTATTCAATGAAATGCAGGTTTAACCCCCTTAAGACCCCTTTAGAGCCTGAATATCCAAAAATCCTCCCTTAGTGTACGGTTTTGACATACAACGAACATATCACCAAAATGAGATGTTTCCAACTTCAATATTTTTGGCTGGGCGATGATGAGTGAGTGAATGAGTCAGGACATTTTCTTTCATTTGTTTTTCTTCAGAATTTCACCCCTCCCGATGAATCCCTTCAATTTGATTGATCAAAAAAACTGTCGAATAGCTATTTACTTACTTTAAAGCAGTTATTGCCCCTGAGTTTGATGAGTGAGTCAGTCAGTCAATCAGTTAGGACACTTCCTTTCTGTTCCCCCCCCCCCCCCCCCAGAATTTCACCCTCCCCAAGGATTGGATTTATGAAAAACGGTCAAACACATATTTACTTATTTTTATGCTGATTTTTTCGCTGAGTTTCAAACTCCTCGCCTATGTCGTTTAAGAGATACACGCTCCGTTAGAAATCTTTCAATCCCTACTTTTCACCCCTTTCACCTCATAATATACACCACATCGAAAAACCCTCAGGAACGTGTCTTCTTACTTTTTAATGATGAGTTTATATGCCGTGTATCACATCCCCCAATGAAACCAATCGGGAGATATTGTTATTCAATGAAATTCAGGTTTAACCCCCTTAAGACCCCTTTAGAACCTGAATATCCGAAAATCCTCCCTTAGTAGACGGTTTTGACATACAATGAACATATCCCCAAACTGTCATGTTTCTATCATCAATAATTTTGGCTGGGCGATGGTGAGTGAGTGAGTGAGTGAGTTAGTCAGGACATTTTCCTTCAATTTTATTTTTTCAAAATTTCACCCCTCCCCATGAACCCCTTAAATTTGATTTATGAAAAAACTGTCGAACAGCTATTTACTTACTTTAAAGCAGTTTTCCCCCCTGAGTTTGATGAGTGAGTCAGTCAGTCAATCAGTTGGGACACTTTCTTTCCTGTCCCCCCCCCCCCCAGAATTTCACCCCTCCCCATGGGCCCCTTAAATTGGATTTATGAAAAAAAACGGTCAAACACATATTTACTTATTTTTATGCTGATTTTTTTCCGCCGAGTTTCCAACTCCTCGCCCATGTCGTTTAAGAGATACACGCTCCGTTAGGAATCTTTCAATCCCCACTTTTCACCCCTTTCACCTCATAATATACGCCACATCGAAAAACCCTCAGACTCGTGTCTTTTTATTTTTAATGATGAATTTATGTGCCAAGTATCACATCCCCCAATGAAACCAATCGGGAGATATTGCTATTCAATGAAATGCAGGTCTACCCCCTTAACACCCCTTTAGAACCAGAATACACAAAAATCCTCTCTTAGTGGGCATTTGAGGCACTTGGGGAAGCAGCATACCAAATTTAATTCCAATCCGTTCGGTGGTTTCTGAGATTTCGTGATGAATGAGTGAGTGAGTGAGTGAGTGGTATTTGACAAATATATAGTAGAAGATAATGCCAAGTCTTTGTTATGCTAAACTCGGTTGACAGTGCTGTGTGAGTAGGTGAGTAACTAACGGGATTTCAAGTAAAGATGCTCATTTTCTATACCGGTAGTGCAGAGCGCAACTGGCATCCAGACGGCCGTGTCTCGACTTGAGCTAGGTTGCCATGGAAACTATCTGCCTTGCCATTCCTTCATGAGTATATTTTAGGATTTGATTAGCCTGTGCTTGAGTGCAAAAGGGCCGAAATCAGAAGAATGAGAAAGACTATCGAAAATGCATGTAGCCAGCGGTTCCTTCTGGGTCCTAAACTATGTGTATGCAAAATTTGGATGAGATTGGTGGAACGGTGTAGATTTGTATACGGAACCAACCCGCCCTCCCACATACATACATACATACAGACTTTCACTTTTATATATAAGACTAGCTGTTACCCGCGGCTTCGCCCGCAATAACATTTGGAATCCCGTTATAACATTAGTTATATAGATAGATAAGCATGGTCTATCACCTGAAACCAAAAATGCATGGGACGAAAAAAAAAACATCAAAATATCATGTTGGTTTCGGACCAAAAAAGACGTGAAAAATATAATAAAAGTATTAAAAAAACTATTTTATGAAATTTCATTCGAATGAATTTTTATGTCATTCCTGGGACTTTGAAAATTCCGGCCAAAAAATACAAAATCATTAATAACTCCCTAAGTATTCGTCGTATGATGAAATAGCAAGGGACAAAAAAGATGTAATGTGTTATTGTCTACAACATAGGCCATGTATAATTTTACACTCAGACATATTACGGCCCCCTCCCCATAATTTCATCCCTCCCCATGGGCCCCTTAAATTGGATTTATGAAAAAAAACTGTCAAACACCTATTTACTTATTTTTTATGCTGATTTTTTCCCGCTGAGTTCCAAACTCCTGGCCTATGTCGTTTAAGGGATTCACGCTCCGTTAGGAATCCTTCAACCCCCACTTTTCACCCCCTTTCACCTCATAATATACACCACATCGAAAAACCCTCAGACACGTGTCTTCTTATTTTTAATGATGAGTTTATATGCCGAGTATCACATCCCCAATGAAACCAATCGGGAGATATTGCTATTCAATGAAATACAGGTCTACCCCCTTAACACCCCTTTGGAACCTGAATATCCAAAAATCCTTTCTTAGTGGGCGTTTGCGGCCCTTGAGGAAGCTGCATACCAAATGTCATTCCAATCCGTTCGGTGGTTTCTGAGATTTCGTGATGAATGAATCAGTCAGTCAGTGGTATTTGAGCTTTATATAGTAGATAAGCATGGGTCCTAGTGGAAAATAAGTCTATCACCTGAAACCAAAAATGCATGGGACGAAAAAAAACATCAAAATATCATGTTGGTTTCGGACCCTAAAAGACGTGAAAAATATAATAAAAGTATTAAAAAAAATCTTTTTTGAAATTTCATACGAATCAATTTTTATGTCATTGCTGGGACTTTGAAAATTCCGACCAAAAAGTACACAATCATTAATAACTCCGTAAGTATTCGTCGTATGATGAAATAGCAAGAGACAAAAAAGATGTAATGTGTTACTGTCTACAACATAGGCCATGTATAATTTTACACTCAGACATATTACGTCCCCCCCCCCCATAATTTCACCCCTCCCCATGGGCCCCTTAAATTGGATTTATGAAAAAACGGTCAAACACCTATTTACTTATTAGCCTACTTTCGATTTTTGCAAAAAATGAAAGTAGACTTATGAGATCAACACAGGGCGAAAAAAGTGTGTCTGTCTGTGTGTGTGTATGTGTGTGTGTGAGTCTGTGTGTGTGTGTATGTGTGTGTGTGAGTCTGTGTGTGTGTGTGTCTGTGTGTGTGTGTGAGTGTGTGTACTCTGAATGTCTGTCCCCCCCTATCAATTCGAACACGGTGAATGCGAATTGAACGAAATTTTGTACAAAGGTAGCACTAGCAAAGGACACCTCAGTGTCATGTTTTATATCGCCGCCATCTTGACGGAAACGTAATGGCGGCCACACAAATGTTCAAAGCTTAAATCAAATTACGACTAACCTAATCATCCGATCTCTACCAAATTTTGCAACAACATACCTTTATGGGGGGAGCATCCTTTGACCAAACTAATGGGTCATCAGCGTAACAGTTTGCGGATGGCGGCCATCTTTGTGTGAAAATCGATTCCCCCTATTAATTCGAACCCGGTGCAACCGAATGGAACCAAATTTGGTACAGAGGTAGTACTAACAAAAGTCACCTCAGTGTCATGTTTTATATCGCCGCCATCTTGACGGAAACGTAATGGCGGCCACACAAATGTTCAAAGCTTAAATCAAATTACGATTAACCTAATCATCCGATCTCTACCAAATTTTGCAACAACATACCCTTATAGAGGAAGCATACTTTGACCAAATGTATAGGTCATTAGCCTAATAGTTTGCGGATGGCGGCCATCTTTGTGTGAAAATCAATTCCCCCTATTAATTCAAACACGGTGAAACCGAATGGAACGAAATTTGGTACAGAGGTAGCACTAGCAAAGGGCATCTCAGTGTCATGTTTTATATCGCCGCCATATTGACAGAAACGTAATGGCGGCCACACAAATGTTCAAAGCTTAAGTTAAATTACGACTATCATAACCATCCGATCTCTACCAAACATTGCAACAACATACCTTTATGGAGGGAGCATCCTTTGACCAATCTAATAGGTTATTAGCCTAATAGTTTGCGGATGGCGGCCATCTTTATGTCAAAATAGATTCCCCCTATTAATTGGAACACGGTGGAACCGAATGGAACGAAATTTGGTACAGAGGTAGCACTAGCAAAGGGCACCTCAGTGTCATGTTTTATATCGCCGCCATCTTGACTGAAACGTAATGGCGGCCACACGAATGTTCAAAGCTTAAATCAAATTACGATTAACCTAATCATCCGATCTCTACCAAATTTTGCAACTACATACCTTTATGGAGGGAGCATCCTTTGACCAATCTAATAGGTCATTCGCCTAATAGTTTGCGGATGGCGGCCGTCTTTGTGTCAGAATCGATTCCCCCTATTAATTCAAACACGGTGAAACCGAATGGAACGAAATTTGGTACAGAGATAGCACTAGCAAAGGGCATCTCAGTGTCAAGATTAATATCGCCGCCATATTGACAGAAACGTAATGGCGGCCCCACAAATGTTTAAAGCTTAAATCAAATTACGTCTAACATAACCATCCGATCTCTACCAAACTTTGCAACAACATACCTTTATGGAGGGAGCATCGTTTGACCAATCTAATAGGTCATTAGCCTAATAGTTTGCGTATGGCGGCCATCTTTATGTCAAAATTGATTCCCCCTATTAATTCGAACACGGTGGAACCGAATGAACGAAATTTGGTACAGAGGTAGCACTAGCAAAGGGCACCTCATATTCATGTTTAATATCCCTATAGCACGTTGTATTTCAACAAGCTACTACAACCAAAATTCAATCATACTCCTTGAAAACGACAAAGAGTTATGACAATACCCATGCATTTAGGAGAAAGTAGGCTATATGTTCTTTACTGAACATCTTGTTTTTTATGCTGATTTCTTCCCGCTGAGTTCCAAACTCCTGGCCTATGTCGTTTAAGGGATACACGCTCCGTTAGGAATCCTTCAACCCCTATTTTCACCCCTTTCACCTCATAATATACACCACATCGAAAAACCCTCAGACACGTGTCTTCTTATTTTTAATGATGAGTTTATATGCCGAGTATCACATCCCCCAATGAAACCAATTGGGAGATATTGCTATTCAATGAAATGCAGGTCTACCCCCTTAACACCCCTTTAGAACCTGAATATCCGAAAATCCTTTCTTAGTGGGCGTTTGCGGCCCTTGAGGAAGCTGCATACCAAATTTCATTCCAATCCGTTCGGTGGTTTCTGAGATTTCGTGATGAATGAATCAGTCAGTCAGTCAGTGGTATTTGAGCTTTATATAGTAGATTTAAAGTTACAAGTGTTATAAGTTTATAACGTGTGTAAGTGTTAGTGGTTATTGTTTAATTGTTATTGTGTTCCAAAATTTTATAACGTGTTATTGCTAAGTGTTAAAGCCTATTGGTTCAATAATGCCTCAATCTATGTACATATTAGAACAAAAGATTTTCATGTACGACACTTATGTATTGACGTATTCCTATAGAGAAGTTAGCAGGCAGTATATAGGAAAATTCTCAGGTGTGATCATTCCAGGTAGAGAAACTGTAAGAAGACTTGTGAACAAATTTGGAAGTACAGGTTCGATTCTGATTGGAAAACGAAGAGTAAAAAAGCGAGTGCTCACTGAGAAGAAATTAGGCGAGATAGAGGGAAAATTACAACGTACTCCTACAAAATCGCTCAAAAAAACTTTCGCAGCAAACACAAATTTCGATTATCTCCACGTGGCGAGCTAGAAAAATGTTAAAATTGAAACCATACAGGATTTCTGTTGTCCAAGAGTTGCTTCTTACGGTTTGCGATTTTTATTTATGGTGAAAACTGAAAAATAAGGTTTATGCAACAAACCCTCACACTCTAGATGAACTCAAACAGAATAAGTAGTGGAGTAGTAGGGGTTCTAACCCACAAGGTGCTCAAAAAGTTAGTGCACACTTTTTTGCTTATTTATATCTTGCGAACCCATGGTCGTATTTTAACAAATGAGGTGTCTTTGGACTCGGGATGACGGGGGCTTTGCTGTGGACCACTCGTTATATTTTTGATTTTTTTTTGACAATTTTTGTTTTCGAAAGTAGGTGATGGTTTGAAAACTAAACATGATAGAATGTTGTGCCATATCTCAAACGAACGGTCTCTATGTCCTTTATTTTTTATAATAAAACATTTTTATTTTTATGTTTTTTGAAACCCCTCGAATTTTGAAAATCATATATTTTGGAAACTAGGAAGTTTACAAAAAAGTTTGTTTGACGTAAATCAATGGTCCCTACCCCTTCTACCTCAAAACTAAATTTCAAGTCTCTAGGATAAAATCCTGACAGTAGTGTGGTAGTGAGAGCGCTGCCCACTAACTTATTTAACCCTCCTCGTATTTGCCCCGAACCTGATATCTTGCTAACCAATCATGGGATTTGAACATACAGGGTGTCCTAGCACTCGTAGTGATGCCCCCTACTTTCCTATAGGCTCTTTATTTAATTAAAAGACCAAAACTAAAAGGGCATCCGCTTTTAAAATCTCGCGAACCAATCATGCTAGAGGCGTGTACGACGGGTCCAAGGACTCAGGGTGACGTTCTCTTTGCTATGGACCACTCGTTATCATTTTTAAAAAATTTGGAAACTCGATTTTGGGGTAAACACGTGTTTTTTGTGATTTTTGCCGATATCTCACGAACCAATAACGCTAGAGACGTGTACGAGGTGTTCTAGGACTCGGGCTATCGCCCCCTTTCAAATGTGGTAGATTTTTTTCCAAAAAATAATTCACAAAGGGCCTAACGCCATACATGTTGAAAAAACTTTTTTTTTCTTTACCTGTTTATAATGTTTATGAAGCGTGGTGGTTGAGAGAGATGATACTGCTGGGTGTGTGTTTCAACGAACCTGTCGCTAACCACAAGCACCATGCTTAATAGAACAATCGCTATTTCGGCGGGTCGGTTTATGACAGAGCGAGGGTTCGTTTTTTTCACACATTTTACCCTCGAAGGGGATCTTTGACGTGTAAACGGTGATGAGAACTTGGTCCTATGTTGGTCGAAGCGAGTAGAGAAAACAAACTTGCCAAGGAGCAGAGGAGCAGGAGGCGAATATCATTTGAGCTTATTGGAATGCGCTGATCAGACTTGACAACAGGTGCAATGGAAAAATGGCAATGACTCTTGAAGGTGAAATAATCCGACAACCGTGGTGGCGGGGAAGAGCGAAATGCATGTGAACACGTGTGAGATGACATGTACGCTAAACCAGTGACATCCTGTTTGCTTCGTACGTGACAAAATGCAAGTTCATATGAAATTTGATCTGGCACAGGTGTTCACCTTGGGTGTTAGCTGTCCACGTGTACGATAACTGTTAACAAGTCACATCCTGTTTTGCTTCGTACGTGACAAAATGCAAGTTGACGTGTAATATGATCCAACACAGGTGTTCACCTTGGATGTTATCTGTCCACGTGTCCGATAACTGAATGTTCAAAGCGTGGGAATCGCTGAATCAGTAAAAAGTATGATGCAACTTGTGGGAATGATGTCACAACCAATAGATAGGCAAGAGCTGCGAACAGCAGTGGTGGGAGGTGGAGGGGGGAGAGGGGGAGGGGTAATGTAAGAGAGAACAAAGGTGGAAAGGGAAATACAAACATGTATGAACATGCACGAAGCGCTGCACACACAGAGCTATAGCAGATGTACAACATGTGTGAATAAGAAGTACACAGGTTCACACAACATGTAATTTATTGATCCAAGAATTAAACATAGAGTTAAATCCTTACCATTTGACATATAGTTTATTTCCTTTTTGTTTCAACACTTTTTCCACAAGATAATGCTTAGAAAATGCTTTTTTCTGAAGTTCATGGAGATAAAATCTACCTTTTATGGGTTGATGGTTGAGGTCCACGAGTAAATAGGTGACTGGAGTGTCCAAGTTGACTCGACGAATTCGAAATAGTTCAGTCCCCCACTGAGGTGTGTAGCCCTTATTGAAGGCAGACTTAAATTTGCTCACACGAACAAAATCCCCAATTTTCAGTCGGTGACGTTCAGGATCGGCCGTTTTTATGGGGTTAAACAGTTTATCCAGTCGCTGAATATTTTTAGTCACGAGTCGTGGCTTGGTCCCAATCGTTCTATGTTTGGTGTCATTGTAAAGTGATACTAGCTCTGGTAACATGTCCAACCAGCGATACGTGCCCTGAGCGGTAAACGCTTTCCACATATGGGTTTTCAATGTTCGGTTGAACCGCTCGACCACACTAGGTTTGAGATTGCTGTACGTGGTGTAATGGTGAATATCTTTAGATTTGAGAAAACTGGAGAAATCCTTGTTGAAAAATTCTTTCCCCTGGTCAGTTTGTAGCAGCTGAGGTTGACGTTTGGAGTGTTGAATAATATGTTGAAAGGCCTTGGTAACTAGTGGACCAGACCTGCGACGCACAGGTTCAACAAAGGCCATTTTGGAATAGACATCAATGACGGTCAACATATAGCGTACACCGTCGTTAACGCCAGCATAGGGCATCATTTCAACCAAGTCAGCCTGCCAAAGTTCATCCACACCTCGTGAAATCACCTGGAGTCGTGTATAGTGACGCCTAGCTGAGCGATGCAACTCGTGAGCAATACCCATTTTAATGGGTGAGGGCTTAAACAATAATTTTGGCATTTCGAAGTTCTTGTTCAATTTCTTGAATTTCCCAATCGTGACCGGTATGGCCAGCTTGACGTGAGGCATGCAACAACTGTAGCCGCTGGACGAGCTTATTGGGATTGTGCCAGTAGGTAACATCCACAAGGGGTTTTAATGGTTTAAATGTCACTCCCGAAGCGGATGCTTTACGACGAGTACTTTGACTGGTGGGAAACATTTTTGCAATGATGGTTTTATATTTTTGAGATATATTGGCATTTACTTGTTGCGTGGGATCATACTGTCTTTTGTGGGCATGGGTGTCCAATAAAATGGATTTATATTTGTCCTGGTGTATAATCATGGGAAGAGGGAGTCCGAGAAAAGAGCAGCTTTAACAGTCCTGGCGTTAATTTATAGTTGATGTTTTTAATGACAGCTTTAGTACGAGCAAATTTAATGGATGAAACGCCAATTTTAAAACTATCATCCTCATAGCGAACACCATACGTGGTATCTGTGTTTCCAATAAATAGATCGGTGAAATAGGGTTCCAATGTTGATCCATTATATTTTATTAAAATGGTTTTCAGTTGAGCATTATGTTGAGGGGTGGCCAAGAGTTGTGAAAACGGAGACGCTCTGGAAGGGCAAGGTGTTTCGACCATGGCCAAGGATTTCTTTTTTCTCAAAAACTCTGCAAGGGGTGCGGCCTTTTTTTTTTGAGGCGTAAACACATGTTCCTGGTCATCCTCAACTTCGCTAACACTAGTCAAATCTTCCTGTTCCTCTTCCTCAGGGTCCTCGTGCAGCGTCTGCGTGGCTTGTGAAACGGTGGGTAGCGTTTCAGATGGCTTGAAAGAGGGTTTCAACATGGCTCTTAGTGGAGGTGCTAAATGTTGTTGAATAAACAAAGCATGATTTGCACGTGATTGTTTAAATTGACGAAACTTTTGGCGAATAGTATTTTTTGCTCTAATAATATGCTTTTTCAATTGACTCTCTGCTAACGCCATGGTGTCTTGACAAATGACTTGACCGGGAATGAGACAGGGCCTTAAATAGCAATAAAATGATCAAACCCTAAGCGATACCGTCCTTGGTTGAGTTCACTTTGTTTGTCAATCACTAAATAGGCATGACGTTGAGTGTTCCAGCACTTGGCACACAATTCTGTAAACATTTGAAAGGTCATATCCGGATTCACATGTTCATTATAAATGTGACGACTGTTCCTCTCGTCCTGGCGAAATAAAACAATGACATTGGCATTATCACGAATCAACTGTTTGGACATTTTTGAATACGTTTGTCCAAGATAGAAGCAATCGATATGTTTGTGACGACCCATGCTGAAATAGCTTTGAATGATACCTTGACGTTCAGTGGATACATCATCGAAAATCATGAGTGAATCGGGCTTTACCTCATCCGGTGAAATCACATTTTCTTCCATGGAAAATGTAAAATAACCCATATTCTCTTTTTGTAATCCAGACATGACTTGATCCAGAAACACGTAGAGGGGTTGGTAGAGAGATTTTGCAAAAATATAAATATTTTGAAAACGCAGACCATTGGGCGCTGTGATAAGTGTCAGCAAAAGATTAGTCTTTCCACAGCAGGAAGGCCCAACAATATTGCAGCGAATGGAAGATGGAAACAGTGAACCATGGCGTTGTTCACGTAATGTGGGACAGAGATGGGAAACCATGTCCCCCACGGGGAATGACTCTTGCTGCTTAATAATCTTCATTTCAACTAAGGCTTAGCCAGGCTAGCAGGCTGTCTATATACAGGACACCGAGCCTTGTCATAGAAACAGTAGACTCATACTACAGGTTGACGATGGATGTCTTTGGATGTGCGTTCATAGCCAAAGCTAGGTCTGTCCCCATACATGATCCTAAACAAGAAACAGACCCATCTAATAAACACTATGTGGATAGGTCAGTAGTGCCACGCACTAAACAGGGAGATTATGACTTTAAGGGAAAGCGGTTAACCCATGTAAAATATCCTCAAGTGTTTACAGACGTTACTACAAAAAGTATGTGGATAACAAAGTGTATGAGTTTTATTACAAAGTGCCCCAGCTTACGGTGAATGGCTATAGCGCTAATCACCATCGGATTATTCACGTGGAAGACCCGCAAGACGAAGACGATGTATGTACCAAGCGTTACGTGACCTATGAAATGAAAAGGCTTTATAAATTTATCCCATCTGTATTTTTAGTGTATCTGACAAATGAAAAATCTGTGAATGACAGAAACCATTTACCGCTAGTCCATGATCAGCACTTGACCTATGTGCTTGCTTCGGGTTTAAGCCACTATCGATTGCATTATGATGGAGCCATTCACATCAAATACGCCATACATGATGAGAACCATTTACAAATACAGACAAATGGTCATAGAATGTTGGTCCATAACCATGAAATGGTCAATGCAGGTGACGAATTATCCTTTCATCTCATGTTGACATGGGATGAAAAGCAAGCGGGAAAAACCATAAACGATTTCCCACTTTATGTGGAATTGGAATATACAGCCATGAAATAACCATCTGACGTTAGTTGTGATTTAAACTTTCTTGTGAAAGGTTGTTGGGCATTATCATCAAGGTGAAACAAAGATATGTGGTGAGAAAGACTAAAAAAAGGACTTTGTCCTTGGCAAAGCCTGGGCTTAAGACATTCGTGGACAAGCCGTTGCGAAAGAATAAAAGAAAAAATAATGTATTGACCATAAGGAAAGCTCTTCGAGCAGCACAGAGACATGTTATTCCAAAACGTGAACGAGAAGGTTCAAACCAAGGGCGAGTGATTCACGTTCCCAAACGAGCAAGATTTTTACCTGCATTATTTGCCGGTTTGGCTGCTCTGGGTTCACTTTTGGGTGGTGCCAGTGCGGTGGCGAAAACCATTAAAGCCGCGCAGCAGGGCAAGCAACAACTCAAAGAAAGTCAGCGACACAATGAAACGATGGAAGTGATTGCTATGGGGGCTAGAAATGCCAATTTAAACCAGCATTTTATCAACAAGGATTTGGGATTTCACCATTTCGAAATATAAAAAAAAATTAACCACAGCCATAGCAACACATGCCCTGACGCATCAAGAAGTGGAAAGCTATGCTAAACAACTAAAGCTTTCTCATTTTCGAGGTGTGTTTATGCGAAACCAATTACCCCCACGACCCTGGAAACAGGAATGTGCTGTTGTCAATTTGGATGATCACCGAGGACCAGGAACGCATTATGTAGCTTATGTCAAAGAGGGATCCATCGTATGGTACTTTGACAGTTTTGGGAATTTGCTTTCGCCCATGGAACTAGTGGAAACAGGATCAAGATATATTATAATATGAAACGTGAGAAAACGTTTAACAGCCAACAGTGTGGACGTTTGTGTTAATTTTTTTTATAGAAGACGCAGCATAAGCAAAAACGCCACCAGTATGTCGGCAGAAAGTAAAACGTTTACACTGCATGGACGTGGACCTGAAGTCAGCCTAGACTTTTACCCGCCTATCGAATTGAGTGAAAAACCCTATGGTTTAGGACTTGTTTCTCTTGAAACGTACAATCGAATATACAACATACGAGAAAATGTGAACAAGTTTTACTGTGATGATTCTGTGCTCACCCTGAACTCTGGTGGATACACGATCGATGATATTTATGAACACATTTATGTGGTGTTGATCAATGAATATGGTTTAAAGTCATTTCTCGATGGAACGCGCAAGTTTGAACTTGTAGGCAATACCAACACTCATGGCTGCAGTATTTTCTCCACATTCAACATCGACTTTATAACACACCCCGATTCCATTGGTCCATTACTAGGATTTAAACCACGTGCGTTGGAGCCCAACAAAAAACATGATTCGGACCATGAAGTGAAATTCATTGAGGACCATCATGTGTCGGTGACGTGTAATATTATTAGCCAAGTGTACACCAATCAAGAACCATCGCATTCGCTTCAGGACTTTATTGTGACATCGCCCAATGGGTATATTATTCGTGAAAACCCTCCAGTGGTGCTTTTTCATTTTGTGGCTGTCGATAGTATTAGTAATATAACATTAAGACTTGGTGGAGTTTGCCCCAGAAAACTCCAACTCATAGAGGGAGAACAACAACAAGCATTAGCTTGGATTCAATATCATTAGGGTGAAGCAATAAGACTGAATTATGCGTTAATGTAAGGGGCTGAAGGATTTCACAATTAAACATACTAGGTAACAAATATGCAATTTATTAATATACTGTTTAAGTAATTAAAACATCAATTAATAACCACTGAAGAAAATACTTGAGCTTCTTATTAAAAAGTTCATTGCAAAGATCAACTTTGTCTTCTTAAACTAGAAGAGGCAATAAGAATGTTCTAGAAATGAGTGCTAAGAAACGTATCTTATCTTGGGCGACACTTTAGTGTAGGGTATGTCCGGAGTGAATCATCCCTCAAGCGAAGAAATGTATACAAACACAGTCACGTATGAACATTTGTCAGTGTCAGTAGGCAACCAACTCCACACATTTGAGAGGTATCACTGCTGTTGTTGTGCACTGGAGAGATTGGAGTATGTTTACAAACTTGGAAGGTCCTGGCTGACCACGGCGCGTAGCAACTACTGTAGACATTCCTTCCTGTGCCTTTCCTCACTGCGAGATAGTGCACCATGAAGATTATTATTATTAGTCGTAGATGATGACTCTCACTGCGGTACTTGAAAAGTTTTGGCGAGAATATTTGAAGATTATTGGTCTCAGAGTGGTGACCAAAAAGCAGATTGTCACATGTTGACAGTAGAATGTTGGCCGTAGAGTAAGCCCGAAGAATAGCTGCCCAGAGTGCCCCGTAAAGTCTTGGCCGAAGAACGGATGAAGAGTGGCACGTCACCCAGAAGATGACTCGAGGTTTTATAGTGGCGAACACCCGCCGAGGAAGGCAGCTGACCAGAAATACCGCTGCTATTGGTTGGCCAAGGAAATAACGTCACGAGCTCGTGGCGACAGCAGGCAAGCAGCAGACAGGCTCAGTGTAGTCGTTGTAGTGATGTGTTGCGGAAGCCTTAAACACTAGGTGAGTAACTATAATATCTATGAATTAGGTGGTTAATAACAAGGTTATGCATATAGTTTAAGCAATTAATACATTTCCAAAGAAATAATTATCATTCGGGGATCTCAGTAACAAGAAACAAATTTGACCGACAAATGGGCCAAGCTTAACATTGAAAGCATCACGAAAAGTGATCATGCTCCGAGAACTCCGAATGAAAATAAACAAAAGAATCAGTCAAAACAAACATGGATAACAGACGAGGAGTAAACTAAGACTCGAAAGGCAAAACAGAGATAGCAGAGATAGGTCTAGTGTAAAGACCTTTATTAGTTAAAACATCAACAACTCTGACGCGTTTATCACGGCCAAAGTGGCAGTGAATAACTCTCCCTAGGTTCCACATGAGAGGCGGAGATGGGTCCCGAAGAAGAACCATGTCACCCACTCGTACATCTGGTTGAGGAAGCCGCCACTTCTCGCGCCTATTTAGCAAGCTGAGATATTCTAACTTCCATCGGCGCCAAAAAGAACAGCGCAAAGATTCTACTTTTCTCATAAGATAGGTAGGCTAGGATCACAGCGTCGAACCAGCAAAGGCGGAGTAGCAGCAAGCGAACAGCCAATTAGGAAGTGACTGGGTGTTAAAGGTAAAAGATCCTTAGGATCGTTAGAAAGAGGAGTCAGAGGTCTGGAATTTACGATACCTTCGACTTGAATAATTAAAGAGTTGAATTCCTCATAAGAAAGTATGGCAGGACCAAGAGTTTTCTTAAGCTGTCTCTTAGTAAGTTTGATGCAGGACTCCCATCGGCCCCCATGATGGGGAGCATAAGGCGGGGTGAAATGCCATTTGAACCCTTTAGAATAGGAAAAGTCGGAAATTTTTTCTTCAGCAGAAGGGGAGCTTAACACTTTTTTCCAGAGATCAGAAACACTTACAAAAAAAATTGCAGTATCTGAAAAGACTTCTGATGGAACACCCCTTCTAGCAGCAAATCTAGAAAAGGTGGCCAGAAAATAAGATACAGAAGCGTTTGTAACCAACTCGAGGTGGATAGCTCCCGTCACCATACATACAAATAACGAGATGTAAAGTTTACCTAAGATTTTGTGCTTAGATGAAGAGGGATTGGTCTGATATACGTAAGGACCGGCGTAATCAATCCCAGTAAGAGCGAAGGGCTTACCAGGTTCTGAACGAAATGGAGGTAAATTACCCATAATCTGCGTGGCGGGGCGTGGTTTAACCTTAAAGCAAGGTATACACTTTTTGACAACAGAAGAAACCTCATGAACGCCATTAATGACCCAGTAGAGTTCACGAATTAGACAGAGCAAGGTGCGAGTGCCAGCATGAAGGTGTTTATAATGAAACTTTTTTATTATAAGTGTAGTGATACGATGCTTTGAAGGAAGGATGATGGGATGTTTTTCCCCATCCTCACAACTAGACATAGCTAATCTTCCACCCACACGTATTATGCCGTCCTGGTCTAGAAAAGGAGTGAGTGGTGAAAGCCTGCTAGACTTGGGTAAGTCTTTACCACTTATAAGAGCTTGCTTTTCAGGAGCAAATACTTCCTGCTGAACAAGCAACAAAAACTTGCGAGTAGCAAATTCTAACTCTAATCTGGTGAGAAAAGGTTGAGGCTTCAATGGTTGATCAATTACTAAACATTTCCACCAGAATATATAAGACACTACACGAATCAATTTATCAAATGAAGAGTATCTCTAAAATAGGCTAGTAGAAGTAGAAGTAAGATGCGACGTGACAGGTTCAGTGCGGGCATCAGGTACTTCTTCTACAAATTGATTAGCTAAGCGAGGCCAGCAATATGATTCCTGACTTAGCCAAGGAGGACCATTCCAGTACAGGTCTGAAGGAATCAATTGTTTAGGCGTGCAACCACGTGATATTATATCAGCGGGGTTTTCACGGCTAGGAACATGTCTCCATTGTTCAGAATGGGAAACTTCATGAATCTTAGAAACGCGATTTGCCACAAAGGTATTCCAATGGGAAGAAGGCTTGGAAATCCAAGCTAGTACAATAGAAGAATCGCTCCAAAAAAAATGTGCGGGAAAATTTTAACTTTAAACTGACATTTAGTTTAGTAGCTAATTATGTTGCCATTAAAGCAGAGCATAATTCTAATCTCGGCAATGATACCGTTTTAAGTGGGACAACTTTTGATTTAGCGCACACTAAATTAGAAAATCCAGGGAAAGTAGCTGAGGAACGACCTACTATGTATGCACAAAAGCCATAAGCCCGTTCTGAACTATCAGAAAATACATGCAGGTCATACTGCTGGCATAAGGGATTAGAAATTAAAAGGCGGGGTATAGTAACCTTGGAGAGATCCAGCAAACTACTGCGATACTCTAACCATTCTTCTAAAAGAGGAAAGGGGAGCTTTTCATCCTAGTCAGATTTTAATGACCAAAGCTTTTGCATGAAAATTTTTGCAACAATAACTATAGGATCAATATATTGCAAAGGGTCAAAGATCTTTGCGATTTCTGACAAAACTTGTCTCTTAGTTACAGGGGGATATTCTGATAATTGTACCTGATAAGAGAAGGTATCAGAAGAAGGGCACCAAAAAACATCCAATGCTTTTACGGCTGCTTCATCAGTAGGAATAGCAACAAATTCATCAACTGGGACCTCTGATGAAAATGTTGATATAAATTCAGTAGAATTTGAAGTCCATTTATGGAGCGGAAAACCACCTCCTAGGAGCAGGGATTTCAAATCTTCGCACACAAGGAGTGCTTCAGAAATATTAGGGAAAGAATACAAGAAATCGTCAACATAAAATGCCGTTTTTAATGCCTCAGAGGCCAAAGGATGATACAGATGACCATCTTGCTCGGCTAACATGTGGAGAGAAAGAATCGCAAGAAAGGCTGAAAGCTTCAGGCCATATGTCACAGTCTTCAATCTAAATATCTTTACGGGTTTGGAACTCTCATCGTGCCACAATATTCTTTGCAGATCTTGCTGCTCAGAATTTACGAGAATCTGCCGGTACATCTGCTTAATATCGGAGATTACAGCAATAGGAAACCGACGAAAATTAAGCAAGACAGAGGTGAGATCTGTTTGAATAGCGGGACCACATTGCAAGGTATCATTTAAAGAGACTCCATTGGAATCTGGTGATGAGCCATTAAGAACTACTCTTATATTGTCTTGTGTTAAAGAATTTTTCCATACCGGGTGATGATTTAGATAAACTATTTCCTTAAAAGGATGGCCAATTTCTTCTGATTTAGAAATTACCTCCATGTGATTGGATGATTCGTATTCCTCCATAAAGGAAGCATACTGAGTTTTAACAGAAGCATCTCGTTTGAACCGATTTTCAATAGCAAATAGTGCCCTGAGTGCTCTGGAATGCGAGCCCGTAATGGCGGGAGGATTGGGAATACGTGGAAGAGTTACTATAAATCTGCCTTCAGCAGTACGAACAGTGGTTTCCTTGTATAACTTTTCACAAATTTCGTTAGAAGAAGAAGAAGAAGAAGAAGTAGCCTGAACATTCTCAAGATCCCAGAACTTGGTCAGCTCTTGACTCAAATCGGCACCAACAAAATAACAATTTGATACAGTTTGAATAGGATTACGATATATTTGACCAGTAGCGATCCAACCAAAATCAGTTTCGCGGAAGAAAACATTAGGAGAAATTTTTACTTTATTGGGATGAAGACATTGCCAAAATACGCTTGAGCTGAAAAGAAGCTCTACGGGCGAAGCTCTGTTGAAATGAGGGTCAGCTAGCTGGACAAAATTCGGGATATTCCAACTTTGAATACGATAAGAAGTGCCGGGAATATTGTTGCCTATAGACTTGATAATCAATCTAATTGCAACTGCGTACCAAGATTATTAGAGTCCTCCAGATCCACTTCAGCAAAGCTTAAGGATTGCGATTTAGAGCAGGTTATTCCTGTAACCACTATTGAGGTAGGATGTTTTGGGAGGCCTAACATTTCTACTAAGATTCACTAATAAAATTGTTAGTAGCGGCATTGTCTAATAATCCCCTGACAGATACACATTTCCCGTAAGCATTATTCAATAGAACCTGCACGGTAGATAATAAAACCTGAACTTTGCCAATCGAGGTAGAACTTTGACCATACGACTGCGCACTATTTTGAGAAGTCTCAGAATTAGACTTGGTATTGGGACTGCTTGGTCCTGATAACCGTGATCTTTCATGTCTGTGCAAAAGGGAATGGTGTCTAGCCTTACAATGAAAGCATAAACGTTGTGAACGGCAAATGTTTAACATATGCGTTCCTGACAAACAGTTAAAACAATGTTTTTTATTCGTAATTAACTTTCGTCTTTCATCTACTGATAAAGATTTAAATTCATCACAATTGTATAAATTATGCGATTGCTGACACAGACCGCACGTTTGCATTTGGTTAGGTGACCGAGCATCAACTGGAAGAGCATGTGATCTTAAAATTCTTTGATTAGAACTGTTAACCTTGTCTTTTGAGAAGGCTTTTGAATCTGAAATACTGGTTTTTTGATTAGCTATGGCGGAAAAGACTTGGCTTCTAGCCTTCAAAACGTTAATAATTGCCTCATAAGTGCATTGCAAATGCTGGGAAAGTTCTGTTTCCCAGGCTTTTAATGTACTTGCATCCAATCTTGCAGAAATGAGGTGAACTAGAAATAAATCCCAGTGATTTACAGGTTGGTTTAAATTGGACAATGCTCTAATGTGTAGTTCTGCAGTGTCAATCAACTTACGAAGTGATAAGCTGTTGTCTGCTTGCACGTTAGGTAACTCGCATAAGCTTTGTATATGGCGTTGAATAGATAAACGAATGTTCCCATATCTTTCCTTAAGAAGATTCAGAGCAACTTCATAATTATCACTGGTCAAAGAAAGTGTTTGAATCAGGTTAAGTGCTTTGCCTTAAACTGCCAGACGCAAGTAGTGAAATTTTTGAATTACCGGGATAGAAGTATTCTCATGTACTAAAGAATTAAATAATTCAAAAAATGGCTCCCATTCCATGTCCTTACCAGTGAATTTGGGTATTTCTAATTTGGGTAATATAATGCGTGAGGAAGATATAGAAGATGCTGCAGAAGTTTGATCTTCTTGTTTTTCTTTTAAAGTTAAAGCCCTAATAAGCTGTTTAACTTCAACAAATCCCTGATAGTATAATTTTTCAACTTCCAACCTATCACTTTGCTGGTCCGGGTGCTGAGTTTCTATACTGCATTGTATCTCAACATATTTCTCAAAGGCTTGTTCATAATTCTTAAGCCTCTGCAAAATTATGTCAAGATTACGCTCTTGGGGTTCAAGCTCCGTTAAAAAAAAGTACAAAACCGTGTGAGCTTGCCCTTACAAGAGGCTCTGGCGTTGCTGAGATTTTCATCAAGGTTAGGCATGTTAAAAGTTGTTTGTTACTCACGTCAATATTGTGACTTCGAGTACTGGAAGCTAGAGGACGACAGCTTGCTAGGTAGTAAGGTTTAGTCTGATGCGGAAGAAACCGGCTTAGCTTACGTTTCTCTCCTCCTCTGCTGAACATGCGCCTCAGGCTGAAACTTACAATGTGAATTACGGTAGTGTTGAAACACAATAAACAAAAATTGATAATGTTTAATGTGAAATCCAGGATATGAAACTTGTAACATTCCCAGGGTGTAACAGATATGTTTCCCGGGGGTGAGACACCATAGATATGGTGGAGTTTGCCCCAGAAAACTCCAACTCATAGAGGGAGAACAGCAACAAGCATTAGCTTGGATTCAATATCATTAGGGTGAAGCAATAAGACTGAATTATGCGTTAATGTAAGGGGCTGAAGGATTTCACAATTAAACATAATAGGTAACAAATATGCAATTTATTAATATACTGTTTAAGTAAACAAAACATCAATTAATAACCACTGAAGAAAATACTTGAGCTTCTTATTAAAACGTTCATGGCAAAGATTAACTTTGTCTTCTTAAAATAGAAGAGGCAATAAAAATGTTCTATAAATGAGTGCTAAAAAACTTATCTTATCTTTGGCGACACTTTAGTGGAGGGTATGTCCGGAGTGAATCATCCCTCAAGCGAAGAAAAGTATGCAAACCGTCACGTACAATCATTTGTCAGCCCCAGTAGGCAACCCACTCCACACATTTAAGAGGTATCACTGCTGTTGTTGTGCACTGGAGAGATTGGAGTATGTTTACAAACTTGGTTGGTCCTGGCTGACCACGGCGCGTAGCAACTACTGTTGACATCCCTTCCTTGTGCCTTTCCTCACTGCGAGATAGTGCACCATGAAGATTATTATTATTATTGGTCGTAGATGATGACTCTCACTGCGGTACTTGAAAAGTCTTGGCGAGAATATTTGAAGATTATTGGTCTCAGAGTGGTGACCAAAAAGCAGATTGTCACATGTTGATAGTACAATGTTGGCCGTAGAGTAAGCCCGGAGAATAGCGGCCCAGAGTGGCCCGTAAAGTCTTGGCCGAAGAACGGATGAAGAGTGGCACGTCACCCAGAAGATGACTCGAGGTTTTATAGTGGCGAACACCCGCCGAGGAAGGCAGCTGACCAGAAATACCGCTGCTATTGGTTGGCCAAGGAAATAACGTCACGAGCTCGTGGCGACAGCAGGCAAGCAGCAGACAGGCTCAGTGTAGTCGTTGTAGTGATGTGTTGCGGAAGCCTTAAACACTAGGTGAGTAACTATAATATCTATGAATTAGGTGGTTAATAACAAGGTTATGCATATAGTTTAAGCAATTAACACATTTCCAAAGATATAATTATCATTCGGGGATCTCGGTAACAAGAAACAAATTTGACCGCCATATGGGCCAAGCTAAACATTGAAAGTACATATCACGAAAAGTGATCAGCTGGTGATCAAGTGATTTCGCGCATTGCTGCGAGTTTAGTACTAGCATATGACAGGAGATGGTGAGGCCACGGTTTAAGGTCGGTGACCTAGCGAGCTCGCGCATTGGTGCGAGTTTAATACTAGCGGATGACAGGAGATGCTGACGCCATGGTTTATGGTCGGTGACATAGAGAGCTCGCACATTGGTGGGAGTTTACTACTAGCAGATGACAGGTAATGCTGACGCCATGGTTTATGGCTGGTGACCTAGAGAGTCCACGTATTGAAGTGAGTTTAGCACTAGCAGATGACAGGAGATGCTGACGCCACGGTTTACGGCCGGTGACCAAAAGAGCTCGCGCATTGGAGCGAGATTAGTATTAGCAGATAACAGGAGATGCTGACGCCACGGTTTCTGGCCGGAGACCTGGAGAGCTCGCGTACTGAAGCGAGTTTAGTACTAGCAGATGACAGGGGATGCTGCCGCCACGGTTTATGGCCGGTGACCTAGAGAGCTCGCGTATTGAAGCGAATTTTGTACTAGCAGATGACAGGAGATGCTGCCGCCACGGTTTTTGGCCGGTGACCTAGAGAGCTCGCGTATTGGAGCGAGTTTTGTACTAGCAGATGACAGGAGATGCTGACGCCACGGTTTATGGCCGGTGATATATATAGAGCTCGCGCATTGATGCGAGTTTAGTACTAGAAGATGAAAGGAGATGCTGATGCCATGGTTTATGGCCGGTGGCCTAGAGAGCTCGCGCTTTAAAGCGAGTTTAGTACTAGCAGATGACAGGAGATGCTGACGCCACGGTTTACGGTTTGTGCGTTGACCTATAGAGATTGCGCATTGGAGCGAGTGTTGTACTAGCAGATGACAGAAGATCCTGACGCCACGGTTTTTGGCCGGCGATCTAGAGAGCTCGCGCATTGAAGCCAGTTAGTACTAGCAGATGACAGGAGATGCTGACGCCACGGTTTATGGCCGGTGACCTAGAGAGATCGCGCATTGGATCGAGTTTAGTACTAGCAGATGACAGGAGATGCTGACGCCACGGTTTACGGTATGTGCGTTGACCTATAGAGATTGCGCATTGGAGCGAGTGTTGTACTAGCAGATGACACAAGATGCTGACGCCACGGTTTATGGCCGGTGACGTAGAGAGATCGCACATTGGATCGAGTTTAGTACTACCAGATGACAGGAAATGCTGACGCTACGGTTTATGGCCGGTGACCTAGAGAGATCGCGTATTCAAGCGAGTTTAGTACTAGCAGATGACAGGGGATGCTGACGCCACGGTTTATGGCCGGTGACCTAAAGAGTTCGCGCATAGGATCGAGTTTAGTACTACCAGATGACAGGAGATGCTGACGCTACGGTTTATGCCCGGTGACCTAGAGATATCACGCATTGGATCGAGTTTAGTACTACCAGATGACAGGAGATGCTGACGCTACGGTTTATGGCCGGTGACCTAGAGAGCTCTCGTATTCAAGCGAGTTTAGTACTAGCAGATGACAGGGGATGCTGACGCCACGGTTTATGGCCGGTGACCTAAAGAGTTCGCGCATTGGAGCGAGTTTAGTACTAGCAGATGACAGGAGATGCTGACGCCATGGTTTATGGCCGGTGACCTAGAGATCTCGCGCATTGGAACGAGTTTAGTACTAGCAGATGACAGGAGATGCTGACGCCACGGTTTATGGCCGGTGGACTTGAGGGCTCGCGCATTGATGCGAGTTTAGTACTAGCAGATGACAGGATATGCTGAGCGCACGTGCTCTTCTGGAGTCCCGCCGTCCGGTTGGACTGTTTATCTTCAGTCCATCATTTCAACCACTACTAAAATATGAAATAGTTACCATACACAGCAAATGACACGAGTACGGTAATTGACCTGCGTAGTAAAACCCTCAAAATGAACCCCTTATTTCACAAGTAAGGCTGGAGTTTGACAGGCGGAGCAATCATCCCCTGAGATAGCGAACAACTGACGTGTAGCTCAATGCTTCACCAAGTGCTTCGGCACAGAAGCAAGTGATACGAGACATACTGCAGGTAACTTCATCCCTATATTTATTTATTGCACGTAAATATGAAACGCGCCAGAATAATTCTTGCTACGCGAACCTCAGGAGTTTGGCTGTGAAGAGTTTTGCCACTTAGTTTTGATTGAATCTGTGTCATTTCGCTCAACCCACTATACACAGCATGCACACAACGAACTGCAAGTTACAATTTTATTTTATCGTCGCCGGCTTAGAACACACAGCGTATTAATTGCACATGCCTGAGGCTCGCCGACTGTCCTCTGGCCATCCAAAACCGTGGCGTAAACTGTATTGCGTCACTGGCCATCCATAACCGTGGCGTAAACTGTATTGCGTCACTGGCCGACCAACTCACTCCGGCGGTTCCGCTTTATTCTGCTCACCTAGCATAAGGCGACTCTTAGCTTTCACATACCATCAGCAATGCAAATACGATCGTGATGTCAATACGGAAGAAAGACAAGGAAATAGGATGCTGGATAGGAGGTGGACCAATTTAAGTACTCAGGCTGTGAATTCTCTCAGGTGGGTGGTGGAGGTGTAAACAAGACAATGCAGTAACTACTGTACTCTAAATTGCTGTATGGAAGCGAGATCTGGGTGAGTTCACGAGGTAACTGATAAGAGGGTAGCTGTGAGCAATGGTAGGAAGCTACTCGTAATGAAGAGATAAAGGCTAAGTTAGAAATGAACAGCTGATTGTGTCAAGAGACTCAAACAGAGAGGTCATGTGATGAGATTGAGGGAGTCAATTACCTACAAGGTTAATGAACTCTGTCATAGACGGTAACAGAAGCAGAGACGATGGTTATATTCTGTAAAACAAAATTAAGGCTTGAGTAGAAGTGTCTTAGGGTAATGAAAGCTATCGACTTTTATATCCATATCGTATGTTCGTAGAGGTATTATCTTAGTTCTTTAGAGCAAAAACACTGCATAATGAGAACAGAACTTGAGATAGTTTTTATAAGACCTATGGAACAGTGATCAGAGTTCAATTTGGGCAGATTTTCTGTAGTTATTTTTAAATTTTGATTTTAAGGTATGATATTTAACCATAAACTTGAGCGATTTTTATGAACAGAAATGCTCTTCAGTCGGTCAACAAGAGAGTGCCAAAATATATTGGACAGAAAGTTACATTACATGATGGGGGTTTGACATGTTTCTCTCGTCAAGTGAGCATCATTAGCTCTAAATATACAAAACAAAATAGCTCTAAGAAACCCACAATGCCCGCAGCAAGTGGTCGCTGCCTTCCAACAACAAACCGCTAAAAGCAAGGCAAATGCTTAACTACTACTGATACATACTAAAGCATTAAGCATATGAAGGAACATAAACTAATATACTACAATACTATATTCAGTTTACACTTTATTGTCATCAATATCCACTCCCCCACTCCAATAATGAGCTTTGTATGTAGGAACATAAACTAATATACTACAATACTATATTCAGTTTACACTTTAATGTCATCAATATTCACTCCCCCACTCCATTAAAGAGCATGGTGTGTAGGAACATAAACTAATATACTACAATACTATATTCAGTTTACACTTTATTGTCATCAATATCCACTCCCCCACTCCAATAATGAGCTTTGTATGTAGGAACATAAACTAATA